>OY720451.1:38856790-38871790 GCA_963082715.1 Harpalus rubripes | reverse complement strand
AATAATAATAATAATAAATCTTTTATTTCTGCAGATACATTGCACTGTATATAGAAAACGTCACAAAATAATAATTTTCTGTAAGAAATTTGTATAAAATACATGCAACTGCCGGAAGGTAATGTACAAGAAATAGAATATTTAATTTAGTAAGAAACTCTCCGTATGAAATTTGTACAAAATACATAGAACTGACGGAAGGTAATGTGCTGGCCACATCAGATTTTTTTTTATATGATTTTGTAAACAATCCACACCTGGAAATTTTCTATTGCAAACTGTACACGTAATTAAGTTAGAAGTTTCAGCTCAAGGTATTTGTTTATGACAACACGGACATAAGTAAAGGTCAGTTTTTATGCTTTATATTATCTTTATACCCGAATAAATAGAATTCACAAAAGTAACTTGTAGCGGCAAGCAGGCCCCTGAGTTCGAAATGTTAAGTAGATAGGAAATCCCTTTTTGTTGCAAGTACGCATTAAAGAATGCGTCTTGAAAAAAACTAGAAAATGGGTAAAAATTTATTGGTTCCGAATGTTTTCATGGCCTGTTCCCCTCCCTGAAATATTGAGAAATGGAAATGGAAATAATATATGTTTCTACCCCTAGCGCATAGGCGTAACTAGGGGGGGGGGTCTTCATTGGCAGTTGTTGCCCTTCCTCGACATTGCCTAATACGTCTAGTGAAAAGACTGGTCTCCTGGTATCTCTCCCATGCCCTCCAGATAACTGCTTGAGAAATTTCTAGACATCTAGCTGCATATTCTGTATTCTCCCTTCTTGGAGCAAAATTGCTGCTTCAGATAACGCATATTGAGTTAAATGTCTTCTAAGGCCTCTGTTTTGATTCGTAGCTTAAAATTTTACCAATATTTTATTCCTATACTTTAGTAAAGGCTTAACAAAATATTGAAATAAACTAAATTTCATTCGTGTTTTGCCTGTCTTTTGGAATATCAGAATGGACAGGTAATGACATAATTAAAACAAATAAAACAAGTTCATATGTACAAAAAATACTCAAACCAACTTAAATTGTCGATTTTGACATTATAGTTATATTGGAAAAAAGTTATCAAAAAAAAAAAAAATGGCACCTTATGGTGTGATTCTGAACTAAACGCGCTACAGCAGTGATGCACAAACTCCGGCCCGCGGGCCAATCGGCCCGTTTACTAATTCTATCCGGCCCGCGTAGAAATCAGTTGATTATAATTTAAATGACATCTTGCAGTTGGCTACAACCTCCTTAGCACCTGATATTGGCCAAATAGTTACTGGTATTCAATGTCATCCTTCGCATTCTTCAACGAGCCAAAGTTAGTTAACATCTCTTCAATCATTTGTTTTTATTATATCCAAGAAATTGTGATTTTTATAGTTATTTGTTGTTTGTTATATTTATAGCAAAGTCTATAATGATATTTATATTTATTCAGTTATTATATTATACACATACACAGTCAATAAAAAAATATATAAATTAATTCATTTTTTATTCCATCCAAACCTAAATTATGTTTTGAATTCTTACTGGCCCGCGGCAACACAATGTATTTTTATTTGGCCCATTGTCAAAATAGTTTGTGCATCCCTGCGCTACAGCGTTGTAAATATACAGCGATGTACGTTGCAGCGCACTGTAACTGAGAATTTTACATCGCACTAAAAATGTCTATTCTGAATGCACCGCTGTAAACTATTATTCACGAAAGATGACTATTCATGGTCATTTGTGCCCGTCTGATATAATATTACTTGTAGATAACTTCATTGTATTTCGTATGCATAGGCGTGCAACATGAAATATTTATAAACACAGTTTAATTGAAAAAATGAGCGTAATTCATTTGAAAATTATGTTTCTTTCTAAATAATGCCTTTCTGAAAGATTTATGTTCTTCACTTATGTTTTTGCAAAATACTAAAACAGAGACTTAACTTATAAACTAAGGAATAATAATTTAATTTAAACGTCAACGCCACTGGGCAAATGTTAGCAGAGAGGGCAGGGTAGTAGATAATTAGGTATCTGCAACTCTACGACATATGCCATTATTATTTATAGTGTGTTAGAAAGTAATGTCACTATACTATTATTCACGAAAGATGACTATTCAAGGTCATTTGTTCGAAAAGAATACACATCACTTTACAGCAGTAGCTTAGCAACATTTTGTATTAGAATGAGAAAGATTATTTGACCTATGTCTATTTAATTTGTGTGGTGTGACAGATATACGTAAATAGTGGCATTACTTTCTAACACACTATAAATAATAATGACGTATGTCGTAGAATTACAGATATCTAATTGTCTACTACACTGCCCTCTGTGCTAATATTTACCCAGTGGCGTTGACGTTTAAATCAAATTATTAGTCCTTGATTTATAGTTAAGTCTGTGTTTTTGAATTTGGCAAAAACATAAGTGAAGAACATAAATCTTTCAGAATGGCATTATTTAGAAAGAAACATAATTTTCAAATAAATTACTCTTATTTTTTCAGTTAAAATGTGTCCATAAATATTTCATGTTGCACGCTTGTGCATACGAAATGCAATGAAGTTATCTGCAAGTAATATTATATCAGACGGCACACAAATGACCTTGAATAGTCATCTTTCGTGAATAATAGTTTATTTACGTATATCTGTCACACCACATAAATTAAATAGACATAGGGTCAAATAATCTTTCTCTTTCTAATTCAAAATGTTTCTAAGCTACTGCTATAAAGTAATGTGTATTCTTTCTTCGAGCAAATGACCTTGAATAGTCATCTTTCGTGAATAATAGTATACGTAAGTGATCTACAGGGTTTGCACGGCGGGTGCTACAGCGCTTACTTAAATTGCAGCTAATTTCATCATTATTTTGTGAACTGTCATTAGTGTCATTCATGTCAATTTCAAGTCTGCAAGATGATGATAAATATGCAGTTATCTTGTCAAAGGTTGGTTTATATTATATTTTTATTATAACACATTCTTAATAGTGTATAAAACATATCAAATAATACTTAAACACCTTTCTTTATCAGAAAATCAAAGAAAAGAAAACGTTTATTTTTTGTGACAGTGTATATATTTTTTCAAACATTGTAGAAATTGCTTTTGTGTGACTTGATTCACAAGGTAGAAGTTTCATTTCTACTAAAATAAATAAATATCCATAGAAACTACATAGAATTAGCGAATAAAAAGAAAAGTAGTGCGTTTGAAGTGTCTTTGTGTGCCTTGCATGTAATTGTCCGACTCGCTTTGCTCGTCGTGCAAACTTCTATGCTCGCCACACAAAAGCCGTGTTCCTTCGGGCTGTGATTCGCAATCTAAATTATAAAAGTGATCATGATTAAGAAGAATAATGTTTTTACGTTTCCTATTCGTTATCCTCACTTTCTCATTTTGTGATCACTAGACAACCTTCCCCCTTCCCCTCAGAATCAACCTTTTTGAGTGATTCAGATGGATTCAGTTCAGAACAAATTGAAAATATACTATTTTGAGCGTAGAAATTTACGAAAGTGGAGTTTGTGGCATTAAGGGAAATACGATTTTTCTACAAAAGCGTGTAATGAACCACATAAAGATTTGTTTGAAATAAACATACTTCATATTCCTTACCAAGAACATTATTTTTTACTTCATTATAATCCATTTTCAATTTTGACTATAACACTTGACAGTTGATTATTTATAAAATAAAATAGGATAGTTTGCATTAGTCTGCATATGACATTGACATTTGACACTAGATTGTGTTGTTTTCTTGCTATAATTTTTAAATCCTGTTTCAAAAGGATCACGATTAAATTAATCAGGATTCACAAAATCACAATCACAACCCGAAGGAACCCGGCTAATGTATCACTTTTACTCCTAATAACACAATATACTATTATTATTAATCTGTACGTAACTTAGTAATTTTGTTGAACCTGTTATTAATAAAACTATGGTATAAACATTATTTACAAATATTTATTTTTTGGGCATATTCCACGGATATAAACTTCTTCCTAATGTCTCGATTCTGTACACTAATGTAAGCGCTGTAAGCCCTGTGTGAATCCATAGTAACCAAAATGTAGTGAAATTGCTATTCTGAGCGTAGATTAGCATTATAAATTTACATATGCGCTGTAGAATTTACGTCGGCTATATCTCCCGACGGAAGGCTTATAGTTGTCAAATTATTTAAAAAATAAGTAAATTTTTTGACAAGATGAATAATAATGTAGGTACTATTATTTTTTTTACTAATAGACGACACTGTCGAACGAAATTTTATATTAATTATTATGTGTGTTACACAATTTAAAAATAAATTCCGGAAATCAAAAGAGAAATATATGCAGAAAATATTACTTTTTCTACAAAATTTAGAAATACTACAAATATGATCATTTTTTCCACTTGTTTGTTTAATAATCTTCATACATTTTCAGATTAATTATTTCACTGCGAAACGCATTTCTCCATTCACTTATACAGGTACATATATTGCAAACTGGTCATCTGGTGTATTACGTTTTCTTTTCTTTGATTTTCTGAGAGAGATTTGTTTTACATTCTTTTAAGAAAGTATTATAATACATATAATATAAACCAACGTTTGACAAGATAACTGCATATTTTCCATCATCTTGCAGACTTGCAGTTGACAAGAATGACACTAATGACAGTTCACAAAATAATGGTGAAATTAGTTGCTATTTAAGTAAGCACTGTATCACCCGCCGTGCAACCGCTGTAGATCACTTATGTACAGCGGTGCATTCAGAACAAACATTTTCAGTGCGATGTAAAATTCTCAGTTACAGCGCGCTGCAACGTACATCGCTGTATATTTACAGCGCGGCAGGGGGTCAATTTTAGCCAAAATCTTATATGTTGCTTGCCATGATATAAAAGTCTTAAATACTAAAATTGAAAAGTTTTGGATTATATTTTAATATAGTGTTTCATTAAAAACTGTTATAGGCTTCAAGTAAAGTATCACTTCCATTTATCCAATTTTACCCAGAATCTAATTAATTCGTTATATGAATGCAGGAAGCTTAAATACGGAAAATAGATATATTTGGAAGTTTGTGGTTTGTTATAAGAGTTATCGTGGACGAAAAAATCGTCATACACACATCATCGTAAAAATAGTAAAAACAACCTTCCTTGCGTGTCCCTTACCTACGGTATGACGGGAGGTACAAAGTTAAACATTGTCATCTGTCACATTTGATATGTTAATGACAAAAAATTATGCATGTTGTATCGGTTGTCCTTTTCAATGCTAAAAATATTTAAATAATTGTTGATAGTTCATCATGCAGAAGCAAAATAAATAAATATAACAGAAAATAATTTAATATAAGAACAAATGCCAAACATATATTTTTATGCATATATAAACATCTTGTTATACATTTTCATAACGACACAATAATAACAATAACATAGCAACATATAACAAATATATAATATTAGAATAGCTGTGATTTCCAACACTCCCCTGCAATTTAAACTGGAAACATGCTGTAAGCAAACAGAAAGAAAACATTAAATAACAAATATAATAAAGTTTAAATTGTATAATCAAAATTCTAATATTTTAATTGCAATAACCTTCTCCTTAAATATAATTGAGAAGAAACTGATTTTCTTTCATATTTGTCAAAGTTTTCAAAATTTCTTTCGCAGTCTTCTTATCTTTTACAGATTCCAGGCATTTATCACTAATACAAGAAATTAAAATACATTTTGCCTTTAAATTATTCTTTTTCCATATTTCTATATCAGGTGCGTCATTCTCATCAATTTCTACTGCAGACAGGACTCCTTTTTCCTCCAAAATAACTGACAACCTAAACTTCCAACTATTAAAATTTTCTCCATCAAATACTTGAAGACCATATACAGAGCCTGGTCCTGGGCCCATAACCTGTTGATAGTTCATCATGCAGAAGCAAAATAAATAAATATAACAGAAAATAATTTAATATAAGAACAAATGTCAAACATATATTTTTATGCATATATAAAACAAATTGTTATACATTTTCATAACGACACAATAATAACAATAACATAGCAACATATAACAAATATATAATATCAGAATAGCTGTGATTTCCAACAATAATATGTAAAATTTAAAAAGGATGTAAGAATTAAACGGGGTAGGTATATATAATGATTTTAAGCCATTAATTTATATATTTTATTTTGTACATTGATTGTAGAAATTTCCCACTTAGTGAGTTAGCACAAACCCGAAAGAATAACAATAACTTCATCCAAAAAATAATCAGTCTCTCTTTCAACAACATTCGTACTAACCTGACATCGTAGGTACAACATATATTCCTCACTCTTAACATATTAAAGTGACCGATTTTCGGTAGCGAAATACCGCAACCGGACCACAATAATAGTTACGAAACAATCATCCTTCGCCACACATTCCTGTCTAAGCACACTTCTTTCGCCTCGGCCACATTCATAATCGCATTCATACACGCTCTTCTTCTCTTCCCACTCGGAAACTTTCTCTCTTTTAGTATCTTATCAATCACATCCATCCACTTACACACTGGACGGCCATGCAATCGAACACCCTCAATTTCACCAAGATATACATATACGCTTTACAAGCCGTTCACTCTTCATTCTTTCCACATGACAAAACCATCTCAACTGGCTCATTCCTACTCTCTTAACAACATTCTTCCTAACCACACATTCTTCATACACCAAATTATTCCTCACGCGATCCCGTCTTACATATCCACATACACCACGTAAATACCTCATTTCCACAGCAGTCACTGTCTTTTTATGCTTTCCCGTCCATGCCCAACATTCGCTTCCATACATCAAAGCAGGCACTAGCACTACATTATACACACTTAAACGAGCTTCTCTAGATACGTTTACGTTTCGAGCAAACGTACCCAGAGCACCCATTACCTTACACCCTGCACTCACTCTCCTTTCAATTTCTCTATCAATTCGACCATCCCTTGACATCATACTACCCAAATATACAAACTCATTCACTTGCTCCAGTTTCACTCCATCAAGTATCAAATTAATAATTTAAATATATATATATATATATATATATATATATATATATATATATATATATATATATATATATATATACACTATTATTCACGAAAGATGACTATTCAAGGTCATTTGTCCGAAGAAAGAACACACAGCATTTTATAACAGTGCCTTAGCAACATTTTGCATTAGAAAGAGAAAGATTATTAGACCTATGTCTATTTAATTTATGTGGTGTGACAGATATACGTAAATAATGGCATTACTTTCTAACACACTATAAATAATAATGACATATGTCGTAGAATTACAGATACCTAATTATCTACTATACTGCCCTCTGTGCTAATATTTACCCAGTGGCGTTGACGTTTAAATCAAATTATTTTTCCTTGGTTGGTAAGTTAAGTCTATGTTTTTGTATTTTGCATAAACATAATTAAAAAACATACATCTTTCAGAAAGGCATTATTTAGAAAGAAACATAATTTTCAAATTAATTACTCTTATTTTTTCTTTTAAAATGTGTCCATAAATATTTCATGTTGCACGCCTATGCAAACTAAATGCAATGAAGTTATTTGCAAGCAATATTATATCAGACGGCTCACAGATGACCTTGAATAGTCATCTTTCGTGAATAATAGTTTATATATATATATATATATATATATATATATATATATATATATATATATATATATATATATACACCCCCACATTAAAGTTGATATAAAATGACCTAATTATCAAAACAAGATGATGATCTTGATAATGGCTTATTTTTCATGGAAATAGAATATGACGTTTGATAATGTTCGATGACCTCGGAGGACACAACTTACGTCACAAATCATTTGTCATTAAAAAGCAATTGCCAAGTCATTAATGGCAATTAGCGAGAATTACGACGTAATTGGCTCCCTTTACTACTCATTTGACATCTATTTATATAAGTTCTAACTGTCATTCTGATACGGACCCTCATATCTGCTTCTCAAGGCCAACAGTCACATCGACAGCAGAGTAAAAAATCTGATGTAGCCAGCACATTACCTTCCGCCAGTTCACGGATCACCTCAACTACAGATAAGACAGCTAATGTAATTTTCGAAATACAAAATAGTGACATCTACAGATTGCTTCCATGAACTAACTTAAAATTACTTGTCAGATAGGCATACACTTATATTTTAATTTTTGTTTATATGTAAGATAAAAAGATATTGGAAATGGTACGACATTTCATCATTAAATATAAAAGTAAACGTCTATTTGCTTCTTTGCACTGCACTTTATATCAAACAGCACAACGAATGTTCATCAGCTTATTGAATTTCAATTCTGTATTACGTCAAAAATTAAACACAGTTAATACCTTTAAAATTGGAGAAATCACGAAATAAATCACTACTGGCACTATAACTAAATCTATAAACTATTACAAATTGGATTACCAAATAATTAAAGATGTTAAAGCGTACGTTCAATGACATGTGTGATGACTTATGTGACTTTACGATTCAAAATATTGCAAAATGTTTTGAACTCAAAAGTGACTTAATCCATTTTCTTAAAATTTAAGCACTGTCGCGCCTCTACAGTTTGCTTCCTGGAACTATGACAGTGTTTAGGCACATTCATTTGGCTGTTCGGTGCCTGCGCCAGTTCTATGTATATTATACAAATTCCACACAGACATTTTCTTGCGAAAGATTTGTAGCGGGATCAGCCACTACAAATTTGTAAAAACATTTATTTATTATTAAATTGTATAACAAACAATAAAATGCGCAAGAAAATTTTATGTTGTTTATTCTACCAAAACATAATATAATTGGTTAATAATACAAACATTCGTTACTAAGTAAACTGAAACATCAAACTAACAATGGTGTTAGAGAAGGCTGTCGGCCACTTGATTTAACAAATACTTTGACACCAGTCAAGTGTCTAACCTGTAATGACACATGTCATTGTCAATTGTGAATGTCAATTTTTACTATGACATATGTCACCACAGATTCTATATATCCAGTACATTACCTTCCCTCAGTTCTATGTATTTTGTATAAAATCCATACAGAAAGTTTTTTAGAATTGATTCTATATTTGCAGTAAAATTATAACACAAACATACTATGTCAATCGCACTTGACATTGACATCTGTCCATCACAATTTTTTAAATTATATTAGCTGTTTCGAGTGTTATTGCATAGCTGGCTGCTTTATGAAATTTAATTCCTTTATAATTTTTTAACTCAATATCCATTCAATATGAAGTATAAAATGTAATCAAATCGTATAGAGAATAATATATTCTTTAATATATACAATAACATTAAATGTGAAAAAACGATATATAACAGCGTTTTTTTCAAGAAGCACTGTTAAAATCTTCAACTGAGGGTACTTCCGGTCAACCAATTATAACCAATTCATTAAAAACCATAAACTCACCATCGATTTTTTTGACCACCAACATCTTTTTAGCTAAGTGTATAAATGACGGATGGTAAAATTGTTTATACTGACAACAGTATGAACACGGAAGGCCATGAATTGATGACTTTTTTGTTTCTATCTATCACATCAAATTCTTTTTGTAAATTTGACATCGTTGACATTGTATATTTTATATTTTTTTTTCTGTTTGTCAATTAAATATGGTAAAATCTAAAGCGAGAAAAAGAAATTGTCCCTGTAAGAAAAAATCTATAAGTAGACAAGTTAAATTTATTGGCATTATATGTGCTTATTTTGCAATAGTAAGTTGTGTTTATTATTATATTTAAATATGATATCAGTAGGTAAATTTAATTTTAGTTCCAAGCTCTAATCATTTGTGGTTTAGCACTATGCGGCATTATATGTATGTTTATAGTATGTGGAAGAACTCTAACAGCAGCTTCATTTCGATATGTTTATCTGAACAAAAATTGTAAGTTTTAAGGATTTTTTTAGGTATTGCTTTCTAGCTTTTTATTATATATTTTCTGTTCCAGTTGTTACGAAGTGTCCAATGACAATAGTAAAACCTTCAGTGTTTTTTCTTTTTTGTTTGCTATACATAATGCTTAATGTCGTGTGGATAGTATATAGTGTAATATTGATATTAGGTAAGAATATTTCAAATAGTAAACTTTTTCAAAGGAATACTAAAAACTCCTTTAGTTTTCAGGAGATGGAGAAGTGTGGCAGAAGTGAAAAGAGCTGCTAATAATTGGACTATAGTAACTATAGTAGTTCTTATATTTGATCTTTTCTTTTATTTATTATGCCTTATCGATTTATGCTTAATTGTTCAGGTAGGTTTATTTAAAAATATTATACACACGTCAGTAATTTTTTATCAAATATTTCAGGATCCTGATTGTAAAAATCACAAAATGTTCTTCTCAGGATTAGAGTCTGACTTAGATCCTCGAGGGTCCCATATTTCTATTAACAGAACAATATCAACTAGTAAAATACCAACACTGGGAAATAGAACTAAAGACGATATGTTAAATCCATTTTTACACAACAAAATGTGGGATCAAATGTCGTGGCCACTGCAAGTCAAATCTAAGAAAAAGTATTTGAATAAATCGGACAGTAAGTGCAAAGAAATAAACTACCGTAACATTAAATTATTATGATATCACACCATTAAAGACTTTTTCATAACTTTGACATATAGGGTGTCTGAAAAAAGTGATTCAGGGGGATGAAACAAATCGAAAATTAAGAGTGGAATATTTTCTAACTTTTCTTCGTTATAAAATTATTGATAAAAACAAACACATTTATACTTTATTAGAAACGAATAATATTAGAAAATAACATATTTTCCACACCTTTTGTCACAAAATGTGTTCAAATAGGTTGCCTCCTACTTGGAGGCAAACATTCAGACGATTTATCGTAGCTATAAATAGTAGAGTCAATGAAGCAGAAAAATCGTTACAACTTCTAAATACACAAAAACAAATACGATTTTGATAATTTTTTTAAATTAAATATTCAATATAAATATTCAATTATTCAAAATCAGGAACATTCCAGCTTGGGCGCTTAATTATTTACACAGAATGTGCGGATTTCGAAGGCCACCATTGGGATCTCGGGAACTATAAGAGAGCCGACTTTTTCTGTTATATGAGCCATGTGCGCCTTTGGGGGGCCTTTTTAGGTGTGCTTTTGTTTTGCCAAAAATTCTCAATAAATTACCTGTACAGGCTGTCTCATTTTCGATGTTTTTTTAAGGTATCTCGGGTAAAATTAATGATAGAGCAAAACCGTTTGCACATTCCAGGGTCAACTTTTCCAGAAATGTTTAATAGTCACCACAGGAAATTTCGATCTTCTATTGTTTCTCATATCTCATATCTTATTTATTATGATAGTTAGAGGAAAAATGTTTTTACAAAAATTTTACCGTTTCTTAAATAGAATAAAATGGCGTAATTAGATTTTTTGAGAACTTAATAATTCTCGAGATATAACACAAACTTATGATTTTTTAAATGGGAACCTATGTTGAAAATAGTCCCGTCTTTTTGCTTATTTTATAAGCTTTTCAATGATATATAAAAAGCCTACATTCTTTTGTTTTAAACATTAATAAAAGACGAATTATTAATTTATTGAGGTGAAAATATTGGAAATTATTAAAAAACAAATGAAAAAAATTCTTACAAATCATCATTTGTTTATTTTGATTATATATCTACTAATCATGTTCTCAAAATTATACTTAACCAATTATTTTCGGGAAAGTTAAATTATTAGTTACCGACGTTACAGTTGGCTTTGACACAATCCGAAAAAGATGGTTTATACGCTTTTGAAATAATAAATTTGAAAAAATGAGTAAAACTGAAACAAATATTATTAGAAATATGCAAATGATGATCTGTAATAGATTTTTTCATTTGTTTATTAATGATTTTAAATTTTTTCACCCCAATAAATTAATAATTATTTCTTATTCAAGTTTAAAATAAAAGAATGTAGACTTGTTATATATCATTGAAAAGCTTATAAAATAAGCAAAAAGACGAGACTATTTTCAACATAGGTTCCCATTTAAAAAATCATAAGTTTGTGTTATATCTCGAGAATCATTAAGTTTTCAAAAAATCTAATTACACCATTTTATTCTATTTAAAAAACGGTAAAATTTTTGTAAAAACATTTTTTTTCTAACTTTTATAATAAATAAGATATGAGATATTTTTAAGATGAGCGAAAAACGTGTTTTTGCCTGTAGCTCAGAAACAAAAGAAGATCGAAATGTCCTGTGGTGACTATTAAACATTTCTGGAAAAGTTGACCTTGGAACGTGCAAACGGTTTTGCTCTGTCAATAGTATTACCCGAGATACCTTAAAAAAACATCGAAAATGAGACATTCTGTACAGCTTATATAAAATTATTGATATTCCCGATCCGCCATTTTAGGTTAGCTATCATATAATGCAAATGCTATTCATAGACTCTTGAAATACGTATTCGGTTTGTAAGTGTGGCCGTGGTGAAAAATACACATAAGCAAACTTAAGTACGCACCCAGTTGAAAGTTATTTAAATTGCCCGGTAATCTGGTTTGTTCACCACCACCACGGCCACACGTACAAACCGCATACATATTTCAAGAATATATCAGGTTTTGTAATTCCCGCTCGATTTTGACGTCATTACTTTCGGAGTCTATTCTTTATTTAAGTTGTAAAATTTTGTATTACTGTTTCTATTACAAATTTTGTGTTGCTTTTATTAACAAATATATTTTCTTCCAGTCGGCATATTTTGACAATAACGGTAACTTGACGTATACTTTTTTGTGAGCATTGATTAGTTATTTATGATATAAGTGACATTTTATTTTGAAGGAAGTGATCAAAACCTTCCAACAAAATAAAATCACTTTTAACACGTATATCATACAATATTTTTCTACAAACACTATTTTTTATTTTAAATTTGTCTTTCTAATAATTTTTTGACGCATTTTTGCTTAAAATAATAAGGCGAGCAGGAAATTGCAAAAAACTGATTTCCCATATTAATCTCCTATGTATACACCCTATTGTTATTTTCTAACAAGTAAAATATATTTTTTTTTATATTTTAATATTTATTTATACGTACAAACGTTTCACAGATATTAATGGATATTCCAGAATTATTATTTTTTTAACTAATACGTAATGTTTAAAAACGTTTACCGGTGTCCCGTGTTTTTGACGTTTACTCTACTACGAATTAACTTGAAACTGTTTCAAACCACCAAGCGGATCGGTTTGAAAACATAAGAAACTGCTTCAATCAATTTCGTATTTGACGTCACCGTTGCGATGCCAAAATATAATGGTTTGAAATACTATGAAATGGTTTCAAACCAATGTATTGCCAACGCCTAATAATGCGCCTCTTTTCGAAAACACGAATAGGGGTTGTTTCTCGTAAACTGGAGGGGTTTTACAAAAGTTTTAAAACTAGAAAAAGTAAATATACACACTGTGGCTATAAAATTTTCTTATTTCCCTTATAAATAAGACAAAAGCAGTTATATTATCAAAATCACAATTTATTCTTCAATATGCATTCCGTTTAAATCCACACAGCGTTTGACGCGGTCCTCTGATCCATTCACGGCTTTTTTGAAGACTAAAACTGGGATGCTGTTCATTACCTTCGTCGCGATGGTTTATGTGTCTGTTAGTGTGTTGCATCGTCATAAAGTCATAACGGTTCCCTTTCAGCTTCAATTTTATTTTGGGAAAGGAGATAGTCAGCCGGGGCCAAATCAGAAGCATACGGGGTATGATGCAACACAGTGACGTTTTTGAATGACACGACTGTTGCTTTTATAGGCCGACGAGTTATCGTGTGTGTTCACTTTTGTTTTTCTTTAAATCTTCGACGATTGTAAATTCAGCTGTTTCTTTGTCGATGTTCAACTACTCTCTACTCTGCAACTTCGATATTTTTGGTGCTTCGCTTGATGCGGGGCGTTCAACAATTAAAAAACCACACCCATAGGAGAACTGTCCTGAATATCCTAAACTAATATTAATAATACTCGAGGGGGATGTTGATGAACGTTAGTCAATATAGTTTGGGTGTCAATTCATAGTTTTACATTTTGTAATATTCAGTTGCAATATATGGTGCCCTTGTGTTTTAAACTAACATATTTTTGGTCTTCATGGAAGAAATATAAGTATTGCTCTCAGCAGACATTCTTCTTTCGCTACTGTATCTTAAAAGGAGTCATCAATTTATTTTCTACGAGTACAATTCAATTAACACAGTAATTAAATTGCCCTTTCGGTAAATAAATACTAATAAAACAATAGTAAAATAAAAAAGACATCCTGAGCCCTGTGAGGACGACAATACTAGAGTAAAATTAAAAAAATAATTCTCCGGCATCCAATTTGTCGAGTCCAACACCGGCTCACCGGCTATATTTTCTGGACCCATTTGCTGGACCGGCATCGGCATCGATTTTGCCGGTGTTGATGAAACCGGCATAGCTAAAAAGAGTACATAATGTTAAAAAACCTTACTTTTTCAGGGTCCGTTCTTCCTCTCCGCCATGAAAGGCATACACATTCATTATTTCAAATGAATAACTTGATGTCTATAAATGCAAACACACCTCCAGAGCCAAAACCTATTGCTTTTATCCCGCCAATGATAACAATGCTAGTAGCTGTAAAGCTAGTACTCACATGGGCAGCTAATTTATTATTACTTGCCTACTTTCGAGTAAAGTTAAGTGGATTGAAATCAAATATCGTAGAATTAACCATAAGTTTCTTTGAAAACTTGTTTCCTTGTCCTACGAAAAAGAAGAGAAGACGTAGAAAAAAGGATTGTCCATGTTCCGGAAAGAAAAGGAAACGGAGACGAAAACCGAGAAGAAAGAGAAG
>OY720451.1:38816790-38854290 GCA_963082715.1 Harpalus rubripes | reverse complement strand
TTGTGTCTTGTCTTGTGTCTTGTCTTGTGTCTTGTCTTGTGTCTTGTCTTGTGTCTGGTCTTGTGTCTGGTCTTGTGTCTGGTCTTGTGTCTTGTCTTGTGTCTTGTCTTGTGTCTTGTCTTGTGTCTTGTCTTGTGTCTTGTCTTGTGTCTTGTCTTGTGTCTTGTCTTGTGTCTTGTCTTGTGTCTTGTCTTGTGTCTTGTCTTGTGTCTTGTCTTGTGTCTTGTCTTGTGTCTTGTCTTGTGTCTTGTCTTGTGTCTTGTCTTGTGTCTTGTCTTGTGTCTTGTCTTGTGTCTTGTCTTGTGTCTTGTCTTGTGTCTTGTCTTGTGTCTTGTCTTGTGTCTTGTCTTGTGTCTTGTCTTGTGTCTTGTCTTGTGTCTTGTCTTGTGTCTTGTCTTGTGTCTTGTCTTGTGTCTTGTCTTGTGTCTTGTCTTGTGTCTTGTCTTGTGTCTTGTCTTGTGTCTTGTCTTGTGTCTTGTCTTGTGTCTTGTCTTGTGTCTTGTCTTGTGTCTTGTCTTGTGTCTTGTCTTGTGTCTTGTCTTGTGTCTTGTCTTGTGTCTTGTCTTGTGTCTTGTCTTGTGTCTTGTCTTGTGTCTTGTCTTGTGTCTTGTCTTGTGTCTTGTCTTGTGTCTTGTCTTGTGTCTTGTCTTGTGTCTTGTCTTGTGTCTTGTCTTGTGTCTTGTCTTGTGTCTTGTCTTGTGTCTTGTCTTGTGTCTTGTCTTGTGTCTTGTCTTGTGTCTTGTCTTGTGTCTTGTCTTGTGTCTTGTCTTGTGTCTTGTCTTGTGTCTTGTCTTGTGTCTTGTCTTGTGTCTTGTCTTGTGTCTTGTGTCTTGTCTTGTGTCTTGTCTTGTGTCTTGTCTTGTGTCTTGTCTTGTGTCTTGTCTTATGTCTTGTCTTGTGTCTTGTCTTGTGTCTTGTCTTGTGTCTTGTCTTGTGTCTTGTCTTGTGTCTTGTCTTGTGTCTTGTCTTGTGTCTTGTCTTGTGTCTTGTCTTGTGTCTTGTCTTGTGTCTTGTCTTGTGTCTTGTCTTGTGTCTTGTCTTGTGTCTTGTCTTGTGTCTTGTCTTGTGTCTTGTCTTGTGTCTTGTCTTGTGTCTTGTCTTGTGTCTTGTCTTGTGTCTTGTCTTGTGTCTTGTCTTGTGTCTTGTCTTGTGTCTTGTCTTGTGTCTTGTCTTGTGTCTTGTCTTGTGTCTTGTCTTGTGTCTTGTCTTGTGTCTTGTCTTGTGTCTTGTCTTGTGTCTTGTCTTGTGTCTTGTCTTGTGTCTTGTCTTGTGTCTTGTCTTGTGTCTTGTCTTGTGTCTTGTCTTGTGTCTTGTCTTGTGTCTTGTCTTGTGTCTTGTCTTGTGTCTTGTCTTGTGTCTTGTCTTGTGTCTTGTCTTGTGTCTTGTCTTGTGTCTTGTCTTGTGTCTTGTCTTGTGTCTTGTCTTGTGTCTTGTCTTGTGTCTTGTCTTGTGTCTTGTCTTGTGTCTTGTCTTGTGTCTTGTCTTGTGTCTTGTCTTGTGTCTTGTCTTGTGCCTTGTCTTGTGTCTTGTCTTGTGTCTTGTCTTGTGTCTTGTCTTGTGTCTTGTCTTGTGTCTTGTCTTGTGTCTTGTCTTGTGTCTTGTCTTGTGTCTTGTCTTGTGCCTTGTCTTGTGCCTTGTCTTGTGCCTTGTCTTGTGTCTTGTCTTGTGCCTTGTCTTGTGTCTTGTCCTGTGTCTTGTCTTGTGTCTTGTCTTGTGTCTTGTCTTGTGCCTTGTCTTGTGTCTTGTCTTGTGTCTTGTCTTGTGTCTTGTCTTGTGTCTTGTCTTGTGTCTTGTCTTGTGTCTTGTCTTGTGTCTTGTCTTGTGTCTTGTCTTGTGTCTTGTCTTGTGTCTTGTCTTGTGTCTTGTCTTGTGTCTTGTCTTGTGTCTTGTCTTGTGTCTTGTCTTGTGTCTTGTCTTGTGTCTTGTCTTGTGTCTTGTCTTGTGTCTTGTCTTGTGTCTTGTCTTGTGTCTTGTCTTGTGTCTTGTCTTGTGTCTTGTCTTGTGTCTTGTCGTGTGTCTTGTCTTGTGTCTTGTCTTGTGTCTTGTCTTGTGTCTTGTCTTGTGTCTTGTCTTGTGTCTTGTCTTGTGTCTTGTCTTGTGTCTTGTCTTGTGTCTTGTCTTGTGTCTTGTCTTGTGTCTTGTCTTGTGTCTTGTCTTGTGTCTTGTCTTGTGTCTTGTCTTGTGTCTTGTCTTGTGCCTTGTCTTGTGTCTTGGCTTGTGTCTTGTCTTGTGTCTTGGCTTGTGTCTTGTCTTGTTTCTTGTCTTGTGTCTTGTCTTGTGTCTTGGCTTGTGTCTTGTCTTGTTTCTTGTCTTGTGTCTTGTCTCGTGTCTTGTCTCGTGTCTTGTCTTGTGTCTTGTCTCGTGTCTTGTCTTGTGTCTTGTCTTGTGTCTTGTCTTGTGTCTTGTCTTGTGTCTTGTCTTGTGTCTTGTCTTGTGTCTTGTCTTGTGTCTTGGCTTGTGTCTTGTCTTGTTTCTTGTCTTGTGTCTTGTCTCGTGTCTTGTCTCGTGTCTTGTCTCGTGTCTTGTCTTGTCTTGTCTTGTGTCTTGTCTTGTGTCTTGTCTTGTGTCTTGTCTTGTGTCTTGTCTTGTGTCTTGTCTTGTGTCTTGTCTTGTGTCTTGTCTTGTGTCTTGTCTTGTGTCTTGTCTTGTGTCTTGTCTTGTGTCTTGTCTTGTGTCTTGTCTTGTGTCTTGTCTTGTGTCTTGTCTTGTGTCTTGTCTTGTGTCTTGTCTTGTGTTTTGTCTTGTGTCTTGTCTTGTGTCTTGTCTTGTGTCTTGTCTTGTGTCTTGTCTTGTGTCTTGTCTTGTGTCTTGTCTTGTGTCTTGTCTTGTGTCTTGTCTTGTGTCTTGTCTTGTGTCTTGTCTTGTGTCTTGTCTTGTGTCTTGTCTTGTGTCTTGTCTTGTGTCTTGTCTTGTGTCTTGTCTTGTGTCTTGTCTTGTGTCTTGTCTTGTGTCTTGTCTTGTGTCTTGTCTTGTGTCTTGTCTTGTGTCTTGTCTTGTGTCTTGTCTTGTGTCTTGTCTTGTGTCTTGTCTTGTGTCTTGTCTTGTGTCTTGTCTTGTGTCTTGTCTTGTGTCTTGTCTTGTGTCTTGTCTTGTGTCTTGTCTTGTGTCTTGTCTTGTGTCTTGTCTTGTGTCTTGTCTTGTGTCTTGTCTTGTGTCTTGTCTTGTGTCTTGTCTTGTGTCTTGTCTTGTGTCTTGTCTTGTGTCTTGTCTTGTGTCTTGTCTTGTGTCTTGTCTTGTGTCTTGTCTTGTGTTTTGTTTTGTGTCTTATCTTGTCTTGTCTTGTCTTGTCTTGTACTGAGAACTCATTGTTTGGTTAATATTTTCTTTATTATTTATTAAGTATTTTTGCTGCATTATTTTTACGAACATGTAGTAAATGTATAGGAGATTTAGCAAAGTATGCAGCTGTACACCATCTTTTCTCAAATAATTTATAAACTTCCATTATTTTTATGTCCTCAACAGTTTTTACCTCAAATTTACTTGTATGGGTAACATTAAAATCATGTGGTAGATGGTGCTGAGTAATTGCAAGAGTAGGATCATATATTATATTATTATGTTCTATCCAAAAATGTGGTGTAATCTTAATACCATTTGAGTAAATCTTAGTACCAACACATATTTTTGTAAATACTCCATATTTTTGAGCTACTTCGAAGAAAATTAAACTTCCTGCTAAACTATCACCACTGTAGTTTACCCGATAAATTCTTCTTCAATACAATATGTAATTAGATTAAGTTAAACCATTCTCGCATGAAATTAGACATGCTGATACGTCTGTTTAGTATAAATGTTGACTAAAGAATAATTATTTCTGACATATTTTCCTAATACTGTTTTTTTCATTTTTCCTTATACAAATTTTTATTTTTTCCGCGTACAATTTTTTTTATCTTTTCCTTAAATTATTTTTTCATTATTTCCTTATACTATTTTTTCAGTTTTTCCTCATTTTAATGCATTATTTTTACTTTATACATGAATGTAGTACTAGTTGCATTTAATACTTTATTTTTTGTTTATTTAGTTATTTATTTATTGTGTTTATTTATATGTTTTAAAGCAATAATTTGGGGGTTTTTTAAATGCGAAATGCTGAATTATTGTAAAACATTTATTGTTCATTTAAAAAACAAAACACATTTACATATTACTAACAATATTTGTTAATGGATTATAATGACTTATTTTATCGTGTATAATTAAACAGTATGCGGTTGAATTTTCAGATATATTTTTATTTGTCTCAAATTCCAATCATATCAACATTGGCCGATTTCAATGTCTCACTTTGATGCGAACAATCTATGACTACCAGGGGTGCTGTATCAATAAATTCGTGAGGTGAATGAAGGCTTACATGGTTGTTCATAGTAAGAAAATTAAAATGAGTGTACATTTCATATAACATAGCCCAATGATTAATCTTAATATTTAAATTTAAATTATCATATGGATACATATCAGAATTTAAATACAGCTTAATATTACTTAAATTACAGTGATCAAATTTACTCATATCCTTATTAATTTTATTCTTGCGATCTGTCTGAAATCCCACGATCACAAAACGCGGTGTTTCCAGCTGTGATGTAGTTTTGATAGCCCGGGAGTGACGTTGTGTTTTTTGCAGGAGCGGATATTCATGAAGTTCACAGGTACGAAACGCTATCTCTAAATTAATGCTATTCTCTATATACTTCATAAACATCAATCGCTCGGCATCGACTACTGATATATGTGGAATCTTCCAGTGAACATTACTTAATTCAATTTTCATATTTTCTTTGGCGTTACTGCTTTCAATTGCATTCAAATCAGCGCTGGTTCGTATTAGAACTAATTCTTGATGTACATTTAGAACATTTTTTTTAAATCTTCACAAAATCCCAATAGCATATTGAGGGGGATGCATACATTGAAATTACCGTGATCATCAACTAGTTGTCTTGTTTCAGCCACAGGCAACCAACCAGCATTTTGTAAACGTTTACTTACATTTGTATTGTAAGATACATAATTTTTTATAGTTGAAGTTATTCCAGGATTCCGAACTCTATCTATTACTATTCTTCCAAATTCATATCGAATTTCACTAAATAATAATGCAAATGCATTGTTAACCAATTTAGCTGTGGTCGACACTTTATTATCATGCGTGAGAAGCTTACACTCAATATAAAGTAAACTATTCCATGGTAGAGTGTACAAGTCTTGTTGTTGTATTGGAATGCGAATTTCATCATTATTGTCGAAAGTTGTGGAAGCATACGGGTTGTGTGTGTGTTTTTTCGCATGACTGATTGAATTATCAAATAATGCGTTTTCTGACACATTCAATATATTAGCATTCATTTTGGCGAATGCAAAGAATATTTTTTTTTGATTTTTTAAACTGAACTCTAATCTAAATAACTATTAATTTTATTCGCTTTCTTTGTTTATCCAGATTAAATTTTAAACCCAAGTGATTTTAAAAACTGACAATTAATGGGCGTTAACCCTAGAACAGCCTTCTTGCTATTGATGCAATTACAGTTTCGAGCAGTATTTATATTCTTGCGAGCAGGACGATTAAAGTTAATTTCCATTTTGTTTTTTAAGATGTAGACTTACCGTGATGAGTTCCTCTCCAAAACTAAGTAATTTTCCCTTATGATTTGCTATTTTAAGGGTTAAGTTAATTATAACTCGCGTGTTAATTGGTAAATAGATTATTTCATTTGGAGCCTCTATAATTTTAAATCCCGGTGGAACGCGCGGGAAAAATTCATGAATTATATGCACTTTTTTATTATTTGAATAAGAATTTGTGGTTATGTTACACTGAATACATATTGAATTTTATTTAATTATAGAAACAGGATTATCTGATTCATATAATTTATTAGCATCCAATCGACGAGGTTTAAACCCGAGAATATCACCGATTGAATCGTTTGGTGTAAAATTTATTTCCTTATTGCTTCTAACTTGACACTTAAGTGTATTATTATTTGCTACAATATTTAATTCAGTACCTGCTTCTTAGTTTTTTTGTAAAAATTTATTTATATCATCTATTTCGTAAGAACCTTCTGGAATAGTAATTATATGATTTCCAATATAAAATTTATTATTTTCATTATCAATATTGTGCATTGAGTTATATACTCCAAAATTTATTAACCCGAGTATATATTCCGAATCCTCATCGAGTATAATCGGCGGATGAAAATTTTCAGTAATAACTGAATTAGTACCGAAGATCGTAAATGTGTATGACATGTTGGTTCAACCAATACTAAGGAGTAATAATGCTTATTTATATAAAAATGCTAAGCACCAGTGGCCACATTTTACACTATTGTTAGGCTGATATTTATTGTAATTGTAGTGTATTGAACACCTGCTTCCAAAATAATCAACTAATTCTTTTGGTGGTGCTAGCTTTCCATAACTATCAAAATATATAACTAAATTATTACGTTTTTTATAAGCAACCCAATGCGATCCAGGCCCATCATTATTATCCAAATTAACAATGCCGCATTCGTTACGATTTACTTTTGCGGGTAAATTATTTCTCATGAATACCCCTTTAAAAAATGGAATTTTCAGTAGGTACTTTAGCATATTTTCGAAGATCAATATTACTTAATGCCCTTGATGGCAATTGTATTGGCAGTTTTTTAAATGCAGTCCAAGTCCTTTTCGATATGGTTTTAAGTAGAGACCTTTACCCATTGCAATGGCCTCAATCATTTTATTATGACGTTTAGCTTCTTTTAATTGCTCGGTAGCAGCTTTTTTGTCTTTAACAGCCTTGGCAATACCTGCAGCACCGCCTCCAAGTGCGCCTAAAGCGCTCATGCCAGCGAAAAATGGAATTAATGGAAGGAATCTTCCGGTTTTCGGTACAGGTACCACTCCTGGATGTTTAATTTTTCGTTTTACTTTCTTAACCGTTCGTAAAGCTATTTTTGCAGATTTATTTAAATCAGAACCAGTACTATTTGTCTTTATTGCTTTCTGTGCGCTGTTGACTACGTTGCGGAATGGCAAACTTCCGTCATATTTTTTCTTCTGCACTTTTAGCATGTTTATTTAAGGAGCGCACATCTAACTTCTTCTGTAGTCATTGAGTACGTTTACACCATGCGTACTAAACATTTAGTCCGCATACCAAGTGACGTAACAAGATGGCGTCGAATGGTGTAAACACTATGTACCAAACCTTTGGTACGCAATTGGTACACATTTTTGGTACGATCAAAGGGGGATGTACCAGACCTTACTCATGCACGGTGTAAACAGCGGGCGTACCAATGCGATTTTTCTGCGATCTATAACTACTTTTAATTCAATTAAATTGTGTATTAACATTTAGGGAAATTGTATAAGTTTAGTAATATTTACAGTTTTAATAGTGTGGTGATGTAAATTACGTATATACACAACTATTTTTCCTTATTAAATAATTTTAGGTTAGGCTAACTCTGACAGTTAAATCTACGCAAGCGCGTGTAACGTACCAACATTTTTAGTATGTTTATTTAAATACCGGTGTAAACATACCATACTAAGGTAAATTTTAGTATACACTTGGTCTGCGTATCAGAATAGTTCGCACGGTGTAAACGTATAGTGCAGGCGCCAAGAAACATTCCGTTTGAAAAAACCGGTGGATTCATTCTGATTGATGATTTAGGTTCAGAAAGACCTAAAGAATGAAATTCTGAATGTTGCCGGACAAAGTCAGTGGTCAGTTTTTTTTATAGGGGGTACAAGAATTATTGATGAAATCGCTGTAAAGGTCAAAAAAACATTGTTTATTACTACTAAAAAGTTGTTTCCTTAGTGTATGAAATTACAAACATCACGAATATTATAAAATACAAATTTAATATAGTAAAAAAGCCGCGTGCCTGAGCGTTTGGTCGCGAATCTGGGGAACCGGGTTCGATCCCGACCGATGGCAAAAAGAAATATATCGAATTTAAATGGCACTAAAGTTACCCTTGTGGTGCACTCTCCACACATCAATAAGTGCCCGTGAGGTGACGCCTGGTAAACGCCTGCACGGTTGCCGGGTACGACCGATGATCGTTTTCATTGTTTCCCTCTCCGCAACAGTTTATACCAGCTCCAAAGTGTTGCGGTGGGCCATATTGTATTCGACTCGGTTTAGACGTTTTAGTTATAAAAGGGTTTTCAGATAACGTCAAACTAGATAGTTTGGTAGCTTATTTTGAATGCTGAGTTAACAAATGTAAGTGAGAAAGATTTCAAAATGCTTAAATTTTTAATAAATTGTCACACAAACAACATTTAAAATAGAAATATTTATTACAATCTGGTGCACTACGGAGTGACTCCTAGAGCTTGTATTCACTAGAAAACAGTGTATTTTGTCATACTATAATCCAAACAATCAAGTACCACAGACACTACAGGTAAAATATATGCTCAAAATGTACATGCAAACGTTCAAATCAGATGTAAAAACTATTTCTCACAACACGTCTCCAAATCACTTGAAAAGGCATTTTCTACGCGAAATATAAGTTTTTAGAATGTTTTGCAGTAACTTCCATAGTTCAAACCGACACTTTGGCTGCGCGGGCGAGTGCACTACGGAGTTACTCCAAAAGCTTGTATTCACTAAAAAACAGTAAATTTTGTCATATTATACCCGAAACAACCAAGTACCACCAAAACTACAGGTAGAATATAGTTCAAAGAGTACATGCAAATCGGTTATTTCAGACAGTGAAACTGTTTGCGACACGACAAGCCGGGTAGGAGCTAAGAAACAATGTCTGTATGCTGCATCACATTGTTCAAGATGCACTTGCTACTTTTGGAAATAACCCAGAAACTCTGATGCACTTTCATCAGGTTGAAAAAGTCTGCACTTATTTGTTTGCCAAACAAAAAATCACATCAGATGAATTACACTACAAGTTGATTACCCGTAATTATTGGGTTCAATTTAAATTTAACCAAAATTATTTGTACTTCTGATGCTTTATTTTTACATTGTTTAAGAGCTGCAGCCCAAACATATTTATGGAAAAAATCATTATTACAACTCTGTTCGAGCCTCTGAACTTCCGCCAATTCGGCTATAAATTACGAAATTCCAAGTCACACCCGACGAAAATGATAAAACCTCCTCTGCCTCACTCTTTAGCTAGGCATTGAAAATGTAATTCGGACTACAGAACAATGTCTTGTAGTTGTAAAAAATGACTTAAACTGTATCTCTCTGTAAATGTGTTCATAACGATTGTCAAAACTTATCTTTTTAAGGTAGTATGTTTTTCTTCTTCTTATTCTTAGGGGTCGCTGTTCCTTATTCTTCTCCTCCAATCATTCCTGTTTAACACATCTTCACACTGTCCTTTCTCACTAAAGACTTTTGCATCACAGTCCTTCCTCCTCCTCTTTGCCCTTCCTCATACTCCCGAGATTGAGAGTTCTAATCCTGAGTCCTAACCGACTTGGCACAGGGGTAAGGCGAGGCTACAACTGCATGTCACTTGCGAGGAACTCCCTAGCCCTTATACCACTTTTCGATCCTACACTTTCAGTCTTTGGTTTCGGCGAAGATTTTCTAGTCGGATGACTTTCCTACCACCAACCCTCACCATTTACTCGGGCTTGGAATCGGTGACAAGTTGAGCTGGCTTACTCCCTCAGTGGCTGGTTATTATACAGAACAATAATAATTACATATTTTCGTATTAGTAAAAATCGATTGACCATCTTTGAGATAAATGCAATCAAAGAGAATTCTTTTTGTATGTGTTTTCTATATCAAGCAATAGTAAATGTCATATTTTTCACTGTAGCTTCAAAACAGTGCTTCCTATTTTATTGGAAAATATCTCAGTTTATAGAAATATATAAATGGCAAATATTAAAATAAAAATCACTTTTTGGCCATATTGTTTAAGAGATATAACTTAATAAAGTTCGAAATTTTTTACTAATACAGGAACGGAAGTGGCCGAAGGGCTATGATCTGGCAACACAGGCTTATTTAAATGTAATATACTTGGCCTCTAACTAAGAAAATTTTGTCATCAATCTGCTTTTTCTGGAACAACTATTAGAATTTGCACTTAAATTTGTTAACTCAGAAATCAAAATAAGCTACCACACTATCTAGTGTGACGTTATGTGAAAACTCTTTTATAACTAAAACGTCTAAACCGAGTCGGGTACAATATAGCCCACCGCAACACTTTGGAGCTGGTATAAACTGCTGCGGAGAGGGAAACAAAAAAAACGACCATCGGTCGTATCCGGCAACTGTGCAGGCGTCACCTCACGGGCAGTTATTGATGTGTGGAGAGTTCACCACAAGGATAACTTTAGTGCCATTTAAATTCGATATATTTCTTTTTGCCATCGGTCGGGATCGAACCCGGTTCCCCAGATTCGCGACCAAACTCTCAGGCACGCGGCTTTTTTACCATATTAAATTTGTATTTTATAATATTCGTGATGTTTGTAATTTCATACACTACAGAAACAACTTTTTAGTAGTAATAAACAACGTTTTTTTGACCGTTACAGCGATTTCATCAATAATTCTTGTACCCCCTATAAAAAAAATTGACCACTGACTTTGTCCGGCAACATTCAGAATTTCATTCTTTGGGTCTTTCTGAACCTAAATTATCATTCAGAATGAATCCACCGGTTTTTTCAAACGGAATGTTTCTTGGCGCCCGGTCTAGTAGTCATTGACGAACTGTGCTTGAGTAATGTTCGTGATTTAATTTATATCAAAATGCAAACTGTAAAGCAAATCCATAACTTTAAGGTTAAGAATTATGATTTTGATAGTGCTAGTAGTCAACCGCGCCATAGTACATTGTTACCGGATATAGTAAGATGTATTATAGCAGGTCCATCCGGATGCGGTAAAACAAATGTTATGATTGCACTTATAGAGTACGAAAATGGTCTATGTTTTTCGAATGTATACATATACTCAAAATCATTATTCCAACCTAAATATAAGTATTTAAACATGTTACTAAAACCAATTGAAGGAATAAGTTATTTTGCATATAATGAAAATGTAGATATTGAAAAGCCGTGCAATGTGCAATGCAATTCTGTGTTTATATTTGATGATGTAGCGTGCGATAAACAAGATGTAATTAGAGAATACTTCTGCATGGGTCGCCATAAGGCTATAGATTGTTTTTATTTATGTCAATCTTATACCAGAATTCCCAAACATCTTATACGGGATAATGTTAATCTATTAATATTATTTAAACAAGATGATATTAATTTAAAACATGTATATGCTGATCACGTAAATACAGATATGTCATATGAAAAGTTTAAGGATATTTGTTCTTTTTGCTGGTGTAATAAGTACGAATTTATGGTTATTAAAAAAGAAAGTGACTTAAGTAATGGGCGTTATCGTAAAGGCTTTGATCAGTATATTATAATAAATAACAGTGCCATGAGCTAAAAGGCTTCAGTTGTTCAGTTGCTGGTTAGCTGTCGTACGGTAAACATCTGAACAGGTTCAATAAAACAGCAACAGATTGAATTAAATCATATCTTTTTTTGAGTTGTTTATCCAGCTATCAAATCTGCTTTTATCTGGTTATCAGCTAGTTATTTGCTACTGGGTCTGTTTTTCCCTGTTTCAACAAGTAACAGCCCTGTTAATTTAAACCTATTTTGGACCTGATGTGTGACCTTAAACCTGTTCCACCAATTGTTTTACCTGTTTCAACAAGTTAATTTAAACATTTATTCTGGACCTGGTGTTTGATCTTGATTTTGTTTCACCACTTGTTTTAAATATTATCCCAAATAGCTTGGAACAGGTTCAATAAAACAGCAACAGATTAAATTTAATCATATCTGTTTTTAAGTTGTTTATCCAGCTATCACATCTGTTTTTTTATCTGGTTATCAGCTAGATATTTGCTACTGGGTCTGTTTTTCATGTTTCAACAATTAACAGCCCTGTTAATTTAAACCTATTTTGGACCTGGTGTGTGACCTTAAATCTGTTCCACCAATTGTTTTACCTGTTTCAATAAGTTAACTTAAACATTTATTCTGGACCTGGTGTTCGATCTTGATTTTGTTTCATCACTTGTTTTAAATATTATCTCAAATAGCTGTTTAAAGCTAGTTTATTAATTTTGGTAAACAAAACTAAAAAATGAATGAAGAATTAACAAAAGATATAATTAGTACTCCGAATATTATTAAGCAAAAGCTTAAAAACCTTAGGCTTGGTGCATTACATAGAAAAATTGAATTAGAATCAAAATATAAACCAATAATTATATCTTTAAAAGATATAGCAGTTAATTTACCAATGACCAATATAAAAGAAGAACTTAAAAGTGAACCAAAAGAAGAAGTAAAGGACGAGGAAATATCTGAAAAAAATGAAACTTTATTAGGCCCCAAATTTTTAAAAACAAATGTAGTGGCACAATCAATGGACGAGGATGGGGGTGATAATGATGTATTTATTGAAAATAAATCACCCATGATTGAAGATCATCCATCAATAACTAGAGAGGATATTTTTAATTTAACTCAGGAACCCTCATTCAGGGAGTGTTCAGACCAGTATGATCCATTACCACGACAATATGTTGAAGAGATGGTAACAGATGACAAAAATTTATTTGATTTCAAATATGGCGTGCGTCATGATGTGGATACAGATAAATTTTTTATAGGTGAGTTAAAAATTGTGGGTAAGGATTTAGTTATACAAAATATAAAATATGTCGGAACACCTGGTTTATATGAGCTCTTATTTAAAAAGTATACTTCCATTATTGCTCCAAACCTAGAGAGTCAGAGGAAGTAGCTCCAGCTATTAAAAAAATAATTTCAATTCCTAAAAGACCAATTTCATTCTCAGGTGCAAGTTTAGCCTTAAAAAATATAACTTCAATATCCAAAAACCCAAGTTCCACGTTAGGTGAAACTTATTTTAAAAAATTAACTAAAAAACGAGTGGAGTATGTATAGTGGGATAATGTAAATGAATTGGTTGATCGATTGCGGCTTTTAATTGCAACACGTGATGCCAGTCATACAGGACACAATAATGAAATTATGTCCATAACTGAGGAGTTAAAAGACGCTGGAGTTATAAAATAGTGACAGTTCAATAATGACTCTTGATAAGATTGGACGTCATATCGAGCATCATAAAACTAAAATATATACTAATAAAATAATACCTCTTATTTCAAGACAAATTAAAAATTTAGAATTATATTATATAAACAAAATAAATATACTAAAAAATAATTTCCAAATAGAATTGTCTAAAGTGAAAAATAATTTAAAATCCACCATTGTTATAAATTTAAAATTAAAACTAGAAGGTGATACTTATAATATAATAAACAGTTCTAATTTAACTTTTTACACTTTACCTTGTACAGGTAAAATTGTTCAAATTAATATAAATAATCCAAAAGAGCGTCTAAACTACCTAATTAATGACGAACCCCGTAGCTCAATAATAGTTGGTAAACAAGTTGTAAAGGGGAATAAATTGATAATATATCCCAGTCCTGTGAGCTTAAAAACTAGTGAATTATATATTGAAATTGTACTGGAAACACTTGTTAACTATGTCGAAAATTAAACGTGAAATTGTTGAAGAAATACATAAACCAGCACGAGTGCACTTTCACAGAAGGCGTGTAATTATAAAAGGAATAGATGACTTATTCCAGGCTGATTTGGTTGAAATGATTTCTTATGCTAGAATAAATAAAAGCTATCGTTACATTTTAATTGTAATTGATGTATTTTCCAATTTTTTGTGGACTAAGCCCGTGAAAAACAAAACAGATTCTGAAATTTCAGCAGATATGAAAAGTATTTTGCTTAGTAATAGTCGAATTCCTCAAAATTTACAAACTGACTTAGAAAAAGAATTTTATAATAAAAATTTTCAAAATTTAATGAATAAATATAATATTAATTATTATTCACGCTATAGTACTAAAAAAGCATCTGTTGTTGAGCGAGTTAATCGTGCCTTAAAATCGATGATGTGGAAAGAGTTTAGTTTACAAGGAACATATAAGTGGTTTCATTACCCAAACTTACGGAAAAGTATAATAATATAAAACACAGAACTATTAAAATGAAACCTATTAATGTCAGCAAAAAGAATGAAAAATTACTTCTTGATAGTGTTTACAGTAATATTAAAATTGTTAGAAAAGTAAAACTAAAAGTGGGTGATTTTGTACTGTGACGATGTGATCTGTCACAAGAATATTAGTTCAAACCGTTTTGCCGTGCTCTCCTTTTCCGCGATGTGA
Source organism: Harpalus rubripes (assembly GCA_963082715.1). Classification (NCBI taxonomy): domain Eukaryota; kingdom Metazoa; phylum Arthropoda; class Insecta; order Coleoptera; family Carabidae; genus Harpalus; species Harpalus rubripes. The sequence goes on along the minus strand of OY720451.1, from coordinate 38,839,945 downwards.
TCTGTCACAAGAATATTAGTTCAAATCGTTTTGCCGTGCTCTCCTTTTCCAAGATGTGATCTATCACAAGAATATTAGTTCAAACCGCTATTGCCTCGCTATCCTGTTTCACGCGACGCTGAAAACTTTTCTTTAGCATGCCGGACGTAAAGTACACCGTTTACACTATGTATGAGTGAAATATTCCAACTAGAAGTCCGCGTTCCATTTTTTTCCAAATTTTCGTTGAAATCACACGTGCTCTTTTTGATTTCTTACATTTGCAAAACAAGCTAAAGCCTGAATATCCAGCCTCCGGCTATAAAAGCCGCGCCGCCGAGATGTAAATTCAGTGTGTGTAAACCACTAGTATTCTTCAAGAAATCGATTCCGTTTTCTCCAGGTGAGCAAACCGTTGTTGTTTTGAACTTCCGCCGTGAGCTCCTCGCGAAAATTATTGTTACTGTCTTGCCCATCGTCGTGATTCGTTGCGTGGCTTAGAGCGTCTCTTGGGGGACATTTCTGAGCAACACCAGAGTCACCACGGTGAAGCCATCGTCACCCGTACACCCAGAGTATATTTTTCCGCGAGCAACGTCGCTTGTAGTGGCACGTCGCGAGACCAACCTCCTCAGCGCATCGACGCCGCCGGCGTGTAAACCCGAGCGTTGACGTCGCCAAGGTGCGTGACTATCCAGAGCCATTACAAGTGACCCGACGCCACCGCACCGACGTCACCCCCGTTTTCATCTCTGATAGTGGCCTGTGGTGAGATCAACCTCCTTAGCGCCTCGACGCCACCGCCGCGTTGACGCCAATAGGGCGCGTGACCATCCAGGGCCAATATCGACCGTCGACGCCGTCCCGGGCGTCGTTTTTGAGAAAACCACAGATTCGGATACTACTCGGTATAAGGAAGCGTCGCGACATATCGGCGTCGCGACGCCGGGCGTCGTTTTCGAGAAAACCGAAAAGTGAAAAACCACTCCTCGGAAACGTGTTTAGCTTACCACCGGCAAGCGATCTGACGTATCGCCGTCGCGACGCCGGGCGTCGTTTTGTGGAAACTCATATTTTTCGCTCCCGCTCACCAGGAAACGCATCCACGCCACTTCCTCGCAAAATCCCGCGATATCGCCGCGACGTTTTTGAGATAACGACATTTTCGAAATCCTCGCATCTTGGAAAGCAATACCGCATTGTTTTGACGCACTCTACCTCACCGATACCGCGACGCCGAGCATCTTTTTCCCGAAAGCTCCGTTTTTGGACTCCGTACTTTAGGGCATTATAACCCTTACCGTATCCGATCAACTTTCTGTTACCCAGCCGCCGCGACGCCAAGCGTCGTTTCCCCAGACCTGTTCCTGAGCTTGGAATAATAAATCAGCCTTTCTACCAACACCAGTGGTCTTTTATTTCTCTTCGAACCTTGTCTCCAAATCAGCTACCGAACCGTTGGCGCCCGAGCAACCATACGCCAACATTCTTACACGTATTCGAAAAATACGTTACAGTACGTGAAAGGTTATACTCCTAATTGGTCTAATGAAATTTTTACTATACATTCGCTTCAATTAACAAATCCTATTACTTGTATTCTTAAAGATCAGTCAGGGCAAATTATAAAAGGAGGATTTTATGAATATGAAGTACAGAAAGTAAAGTATCCTGATATATATCTTGTTGAAAAAAATTTAAAAAGGGAAAGCGATATGGTATTTGTTAAATGGCTTTGGTTTGATAATAAACATAATAGCTGGATAAGTAAAAGTAATGTTGAATGAGAATTAAAAAGGGGAGCGACTTATTTTTTCACCAATTAAGCAAAAGTATAGCACTAATAAATATAACTCTTGTATAAGATTCTACAGAGGTATTTAATTTCTAAACATCAAAGAGCATAAATCACCCTAAAAGCTAACCAAGTCGGGAAATGTAAAAGTATTTAATATTTACTTTTTAATATAATAAATAACTTAAAAAATATATGTAGTTAAAAAAATCTTTGTCTATATTTATTATTCCAAAATAAATAAAATAATTATGATATAAAAATATAAAATAGTTCTGACAATAATATTCCTTCTCTAAACTTCCTCTAAAATATACAAATAATTTTAATATTATAAAAAATTATCACGTGTGGAAGGAACATTGGAATTTACCAACTAATAAAACTCATATTGATGATTAGCTCCAAATATTGAACAATGTCAGTTATGCAAGAAAAATAAAATAAATAACAGGTACAAATTTATATATATATATATATATATATATATATATATATATATATATATATATATATATATATATATATATATAATTGATTTATTTTTTAGCATTTTATAATGTAAGCACATATTTTTTAGATCTAATGCACATGAAAGTGAGTGCAACCGACTATTCACTTTTAGAGACAAATATGTGGCCAAAAAGCTCTTTCAACTTAGACGACTTAGCACGAGCTAGGGAGATGGCGTTTCAGAGCTGGAAACTTTATAAATATCCGCTCTTGTAAAAAAACACGTCACTCCTGGGCTATCAAAACTACATCACAGTTGGAAACACCGCGTTTTGTCATCGTGGGATTTCAGACAGATCGCAAGAATAAAATTAATAAGGATATGAGTAAATTTGATCACTGTAATTTAAGTAATATTAAGCTGTATTTAAATTCTGATATGTATCCATATGATAATTTAAATTTAAATATTAAGAATATTCATTGGGCTATGTTATATAAAATGTACACTCAATTTCAATTGTCTTACTATGAACAACCATGTGAGCCTTCATTGACACCTCACGTAGTCGTAGATTGTTCGCATCAAAGTGAGACATTGAAATCGGATAATGTTGATATAAGATTGGAATTTGAGACAAATTAATTATAAATGATAAAATAATTCATTATAATCCATTAACAAATATTGTTAGTAATATGTAAATGTATTTCGTTTTTTTTTAATTGTACAATAAATGTTTTACAATAATTCAGCATTACTCATTTAAAAACCCAAATTATTGCTTTAAAACTTATAAATAAACAAAATAAATAAATAACTAAATAAACAAAAAATAAAGTATTAAATGCAACTAGTACTACATTCGTGTAAAAAGTAAAAACAATGCATTAAAATGAGGAAAAATTGAAAAAATAATAAAAATATAGTATGAGGAAATAATGAAAAAATAATATAAGGAAAAGATAAAAAAAATTGTACGCGGAAAAAATAAAAATTTGTATAAGGAAAAATGAAAAAAAAACAGTATCAGGAAAATATGTCAAAAATAATTATTCTTTAGTCAACATTTATACTAAACAGACGTATCAGCATGTCTAATTTCATGCGAGAATACGTTCAACTTAATCTAATTAAATATTGTATTGAAAAAGAATTTATTCGGGTAAACTACAGTGGTGTTTGTTTAACAGGAAGTTTAATTTTCTTCGAAGTAGTTCAAAAATATGGAATATTTACAAAAATATGTGTTGGTACTAAGATTGACTCAAATGATACTAAGATTACACCACATTTTTGCATAGAACATAATAATATAATATATGATCCTACTCTTGCAATTACTCAGCACCATCTACCACATGATTTTAATGTTACCCATACAGTAAATTTGAGGTAAAAACTATTGAGGACATAAGAATAATGGAAGTTTATAAATTATTCGAGAAAAGTAAGTGTACAGCTGCATACTTTACTAAATCTCCTATACATTTACTACATGTTCGTAATAGTATATTATTCAATGAGCATGTAATGTATGGTATTACTCATGAGAATGAAGTTTGCATCACGAGCGAACGCGAGTGATGTAAATCATTCGAATGAGTAATAACCATTACATGCGAATAGAATACTATACTTTATCCACAATTGTCAAATAATAACATATCAGTGACATATTGGTTTTGAAAAATAAGTAGAATTTTCTCACTGACAAATGCAAAAATGTTTTTGTTTACATAGACAAATCTAGTCATCGGTGTAGTTGTAACAAAATTATGAAGTGATTTGACATTTAATATAAAATCTTAAAACCGACTATTCAGCTACAATTCAAGCTTAAGAAGAAAATAAAAGTATGAAAAATGACAAAACTAGTGTAATTTTGGCTTTTTATGTGGAAAGAATTACTTATTAAAAGTAATTTTGTGTGTACTCTTTGAAAGGTAGGATTTGAATTTGGCATAACGATTGAATAATATTATTCCATTGAACTGTCAATATTATTCAATTAGTAACAGTAACGAAGGTCATTAATTGATAAAAATCGGTAGAATTATGGGTATATTATTTGACAGTTGTGGATAAAAATATTTATCGTATGCCCGTATGCACCAAAAGAGAATAAATTTGGGAATAGCTTTTGGATCCATATGATTTATTCATTCAATTAAATAAAATGCAATTCATCACATGGATTTATGGGGTGGTATTAATAAAAATAAGTAAATACTTATAAGTATGTACTTATAAGTACTAGCATTTACGTATCAGTATCAGCAAGAAGTAAAAGTAAATACTTATTTTCATATTAATAACCAGATGCTGATACTTACAGTAAATACTTACTTACTTATAAGTAAGTACTTACATATGAAATTCAGAAGTAAGCCGTGTGTTTGTAAAAAAATAAAATTTTGACATTTGTTGACAGTTCATTTTTATTTTTATTTATTGGAAGTAGACAAACTAATGTGGAATTCTGTTCTATTTCAATTTTTGAAATTTTAAAAATGTTTAGTTTTGAAAGCAGCGACATGGACTAAAATATTAATGAAAATGTGTTATTTCACGGTCTTCACCAACACCAATTTGAAAACCTTATGTAATATAACTTTTCGGCTTTTTAAAATAAGGATCCGCAGTTATAATTTTTTTAGATGTTTATTTATCAAGGCCGGAACAGTGGCGTATTATCGCAGGGGGCGCAAAAATCGTACGTACTCAGGATATCAGGGTGCAAAATTACAAATGGTCACGAGGAGCTAAAAAAAAAAAAAAACAACGCAGCAAACGGCGCATGGGCTTGTGATGCAAACAAGGTTTATTCGTCACTGGTCGGCAACATATCTTAAAAATAATTTCATTTAATAAATGAACACAGAGCACCATCTCTGGATTCATTGTTAACGCCAAGAAAGACTTCTGTTAGCCATTCCACACTTTCGGGTGTAAAGCGATATAATTTGACAAAATTTTGTTCACTGGGATTTTCCCTACGAATTTTATAATTTTTACGGACTCATACGGCGTAGAACATGTTTTTTAAATTAATATAATCTTTTAAATTTTTGTTCGGTCCCCCATAAGCATGATAAATATCATACTTATAAATTTATAAGTAAATACTTAATTCTATAAGAATCAATTCCATTTTATTAATACAGTTTTAAGTAATTACTTATTTTGATTATAAGTATAAGTACATACTTTTGTCAAATAAGTATTTTCTTATAGCATCAGCTTTTACTGACGCTTTATTAATACGGATATAAGTACTTACTTAAAAAACTGTCAGTACAAGCATTTACTTATTTTTATTAATACCACCCATGGAGTCTTTAAGTGATTTATTTATTCATTCAATAGTAATTTGTAAGCATTTTTTTAAGGTTGGTAACAAAACAAAACTATAAATTGATTTTGAAAACGTCAATCACTCGTCAAACTGCGTCAAACACAATGGCTGGTAGTATGGTCACGGTTTTATTCCCGGTTGTAACTCTGTTGTAACTAAAACCATGACAATGTCTTAAAACCAACTTACAACCAAGCCTAGTAGGGTCACGGTTTTAAACCGGTATTAAGATATAACCGAGAAGCAATAAATTTTACTTGGCAACATTGCAAACACGTGTCATAATTTACGTCAAACTGTTTTGACGTAAAGTTAGATTGAAGGTTCGTTTTTATTCTTTGCAACAAGTCTTAATACTACCCGTATACCAGTTGTAAGTTTGGTTTTAAGTTTGACAGCGTTGCTATGGTAAATAAAACCAAACATACTTACAATACATCTAAAACCGCACCTTACTACGCTTTTTAGTCTGAAAAGTACAACCACAATCGGAGATAAAACCGTGACAATACTACCAGCCAATAAAATTAACCCCATTTATAACAGTCCGCTGACAATTCAATGAATTTCCGTGTCTAACGGTTTTAGTTCAGCCTAACGTCGGTAGTTGCGCTGAGGTCGCCGGGTCGTTTGTGATTGTTTCAACTCGTTCGATTTTAGCCAATAAGAATTTGTTTTGTCAAACGTCAGCGAGATTCAAGTTTGAAGTTTACTTTCCGAGCAAAGATGTTTAATAAACTAAAATCGTAAAATCTCTTGATAATCACTTGTAATCTGATCTTCATACAATATACTTTGCTTCAAATATAAAGTTATTTTTCTCGTTTGTTAGTAAGTGCTTTGTATTGTGGATGCAAAATATTTCATCATGAGCATCATGAGTAAAGTAAGTATCAATTATCTATACTTATTTTAATGTTTTAAGTTTTGTTATACAGTTTTAATAAATAGTAATCATTTTAGTTAACTATATGATTAGCAAATTTTATTAAACAGATTTTTATCAATTTGGGAACTGAAGATTAATTATCTATCTTTTTATAGAAATGTGCATACGAAGTATGTGTGACAAATACGTTACCAGTGGAAGAACATGGTACATTATTTTGTTTTCCAAGAATGAAAGTATTAAGACAACATTGGCTACGTAATATGAATAGATTTACCATTTAACAAGCTCGTTCATTGATGTCGAGTGCGTAAACTTCAGTTTGATGATAGACAATTTCAAACACCCGTTAAGAAGAAATTAAAGTTCAGACAAATACCCCGTCCTGTACTTCCTGAAGGTATGTACTCTTAATAATTTTTATTCGGTATCTTATGTAGAAGACCGTGGTGGAATAATTTGGTTGCGTTATTATGTATATGAAACCTTAATTTTTTAGTACGTTTTGTGTAGTTAAGTAAAAACTCTATTTAATATATGAGATCCTACTTTAGATTGTTAACAAATCAAACAGATCGTAGTTTAATATAGATTTTACATATCTAATATCTCAGATTTGAAAATATATGGATTTCTTCTCAATGTAGCACTAGGTATATGTTTGTAGAACACGGCACAATTCAAGAACATGTACCTCCTGAAGCTCCTGAACCTACCAGTCCTAATATTTCTTCGATAGTCCAAGATCAACATGTTGCGATTGTGGAAACGCCGCACCGAGGTACGTAATTAATTATTTTTTTTTTGTTAAAAGCTTTACAATCTTCTATGTAAACAACATGAATAAAACCGTTACTTATTTATTTCTTATCGTATTTTGCATAACAAATATATGAAATTAACATTAAATTAATTTGTTCTAGGTCCTTCATGTAGCACGAGTTCGAGAATAGTAATGAATGTTGAGGACTCTGAAATTATTGGCACTCCACGGCCACGCCGAGGTAATTATGTTTCAATTTCATTAGATTAGAAATGTAGAATAATCAGTGAAGCATTAATTTACTTTTATTAAATGTTATTGAAAAAGTGTTTTCTTTTATTTTTGAAATATCAGATAATTAATTACACTCGCATTATAGTTATATACTAAATTTACAATTAAGAAATATGTAATTATAGTTTCTTTCTGGTATAGGAACGATCACGGTACAACATCTTGGAGTCAAGAGGAAAAATCAGTTGACGCCGTGAAAAAAGGAAATGTGTTCCAGACTACAAAAGACAGAAGGACTTCTGTCATTAAACAGGAAAAGCGGCAAGATTCTCGTCCAGAAGTGTAAATAAAACAAAGTAGACATACTTTCAACGAAATCATTATATAAATTTATTCTCGCTGGTCAATTTATTAAAATATACTCGGGTAACGTTTCCACTTTTCTCAAATCTTCTTCAGGGTTGCTACAATTATATGTACATAATTTTATTGTATCTTTAGATAAGTCGAAATTTCGACTGAGCATATTTTAACAAATTAACTAATGTGACTGGAGTTTTCATAATACATTTATCTTGTTTTGTAAAAAAAAAAAATAAATTGTAAATAAAAAGCTTTTTACCTAATTGTTCTTTTATTTATAATATATTTCTGTTATAATTATAGTCCTTGATTTAAAAATCCCGCCAACTGGCGAACTTTTAGGTATTAGTTCACCCTAACGTCGGTAGTTAGCGCTGCGTAACTGCAGTTTTAAAAATAACACTATCTGTCGCATCTGTCGTGTCTGTTGCCGTTAGGTATAGATAGTCTGTGATTTATAATTTGAATTTGCTTGTCGCCGGTACGTGAAGTAAAAATGTAAGTCAATGAAAACAATATTTTTTTCCTTAAATAATAGTTCAAACTATAAAATTTAATAATTGCAGAATAATATGGAATCTAAAAAAGATGTCGATCTAAATACTTCACAGATTGGGAAAAAGAGGAGTTATGTAATATTGTGCAAAATTATTGTTTAATTATAGAAAATAAAAAAAATGGATAATGTATCCGTAAATTATTAATAATGCATTCAATGCAATACAAAATACTGGTGAACGCAATATCAATCAATTTTGCATGATGAGTGCAAAAGACGCGCCAAAAAATTTTTTTCTGACTAAGGTTTATAGTTGTATATTGTATATTTAACAATCATCAGTGGCAGACTTCCTATTAGGCTGTAGACTGAAGTCTACGGAGGCAAAATATTAAGGACAGCAAATTTTTCTGATAATAATTTTTAGCAAGTGATCTCAAAATTCAAATAAAACAAAATTGCCGCTTGTATATTTTATAAATATAAATTTCGGTATATTTATACTCTATCCGTTTTAACTATAGAGCGTTGGGTGAGATAGGGCTTAAGATTCTAGCTCTCTGATTGGTTCAAAAGTAAACCGAGTTTACACAGTAAAATAATTGACGCGAAATTTAAATTTGCTTGACAACTGTATCAATTATTTTGCCGTCTGACATAAAATATATAAATGTCAACAAAGTTAATAGTACACGATTTATTACATATTATCAATTTCTGTTCAGTTCTGTCTGTTTGTTTTTTTCGTTTATATAATTTTCATAGTGGTTTGTTGTTATATTTCATATTACATAGTTTTCATTGTGCGCGTTTTCTTAGTTTTTAGTTAGTAGTTCGTTAGTTTTGTTATTGTTCTCTTCGTTAATATTATGGATAAAAATCCTGAACTTGGTTCTGCCAATATTTTAAAATATCCGAAAGGAAAGGCCCTCCGAAGCGGGCAAAAAAAGTGACGTATAATTTACACTGCACATGCACGAATGCATATTCCAAATTAGAAAGTGGCCAAATTGTGGCATTAGAACCGGGCATAGAACTATGTAATATTTGGAAAGCTATAAAAGAACATGAGGAAAAAGGGTCATTCGGATCATCCCAGGAACAAAGAAATTTGTTTAGAACATTATTTTGTTCATATTTAACGGTGTACACATATAGTTTATACATATAATGTATATATTTTAGAGTGTAAATATTTATATTTCAAAGGAGAATTATATTTTTATTTTACGTTGTTTTCTTTAAAATTTATTTGAATAATGTGGATTTCATTTATGCATGTCCCTTTCACTGACATGTAGAGAAAGATACGGAGATTATAAGTATATGCATAAAAACACAAAATAGATTAGCACATGTACGTATAAGACAAAATTACTGAAAAAATGTCAATCAGAAAGAATTTTTTTAAATCCAGGAATGGCGCCAAAATTTGAATTCTTTATTTAATAAATGTAAAAACGGCCGCGCTCGAAACGCTATCTAGTCTATACTTAAAACGGATAGAGTATAGGTTCTTTCAGGAATTAATTTTAAAAAATGGTTTTTAATTTTAACAAAAATTTCGTTGATTGCACAATAAAAATGTGATTCCAACAAAGAAGAAAACTAATTATTTAAAAAAATTATAATACTCGTTAATGTATGTATTTATTCTGATTACAACAAAGAAATTTTTGATAACAATAAAGAAAATTTGATTGCAATAATAAATATCAGTAATTACACAAAAAATAAATTGATTATAATCTTTTGACACACAGATATTGAATCCGTAACCCTGCTATGAAACTGAATTTGTTTCCATAAGTTATTTACTGCTTTATTAAATCAATAGCCGTAAATAATGTTGGTGAATTACAAATCATTCCATAACTTAAGTTATTCAATCCATAAGTATTATGGAGTACTGGTGCATACGGGGGATAATGTAGCAAAAATACTTAATAAATAAAAATCTGATGTGGGCACCACACGACTTCCTTGTATACAAGACCAATACGAAGTAGACCCAAGTATAAAATTGCACGTATTTGACGTAATTTAACATTAGCATCTATTTTTTATTTTTTTGTTATTTTTTGTCCTAATCCATAGCAAGCTTCATTGCAAAAACCAAAAAGTATATAAGTTTAAATATACACATCTCGCTTATACAAAGGGCTAATATAATAATACTTAATGTGCTAGACGCAGAATTTAATTCTCTTAAACTTTTATTTGAAGCATTTATTTCTAAAATTAAAATGAAACCATTTATTGAAAAAAATTGTTAACAACAAGTAATATGTCACTTCCGGTTAGCCTGTTTTAACCAAAATCTACTATGTTATTCCAATTGACTGTGACGTACCTACCCCTGTGTAGGGTATTCTGTTGCTGCTTCGGGCGCCATTCTGTGAACTGTCCGTTTAGGGGTAGATTAGGGTTGCGGATAGCTAGTCGGAGGTCCAGGATTATAATTTATTAATCATTGTAAAATGTGTAAAACTTAAACTTTTGACACACACAATGTACAAAATAAATAAAGGTAACTGGTTTCTCTGATTTCACTGAAAACCGTAATCTGACTATAATATTACTGTAAACTGAACTTAGACTCCGTGATGTGAAACTGTAATCTGACTGTAATTCTATTGCAAACTGAACTTAGACTCCGTGACGTTAAACTGTAAACTGACTCTGTATTTTTTCTGTAAACAGGACATAGATTCCGCGAAGTGAAATCTTATTCGGACTCTGGGTTTTCACTGCAAGCTAAACTTGGATTCAGTGACGGTTTCGCTGTTGAGTCAGTCTACCAGGATGCTGGTAGGCCGGTGGCTCATCTCGAGTTTCTAAGCTAGGCTGGATGCAGCTGTTGCTTAGAATCTGCCTTCTGGGCTCTGCGGCGCGACTTTTATATCCGATTTTGGTTGAAACTCGCCCGGTTTTAAGAGGGAGACTGTTATCGGTAATCTTATTGGTTCGGAGGCGGAGTTATATCGCGATGTCTGATTGGCTAAAAACCTGGGTTGCAAAATGTTTATTTTGCAACTTTAAAATATAATAAATAAATAAATTTTCAGCGTTTCTGTGGCAATTATGACCAGGTAAAATTATACAACATAACAGCATAGGGATACAATAAATAATATTAAATATATTTAAGTTTATCTTGAAGTCCGCGTGGCGCTAGTGGTGCCCAGCTGTTATTGCGGTTGTCAAATGGATTTCCCGGTGATCTTCTCTAAGCCTTGTGGATGGGATCGTGCTCTCAGGGTTCTTTATTATTGCCCAGACAGGTAGGCACGGCCCGTGGATCAGGGGCATGTCGGCTGGCAGCGGTTGTACATCCTCACTTAACTGGTACGTTTCCTAAGTGTGCTTTGACAAAAAAACATATTTTCATCCCGATTTCTTAGCAAAACCTGAAGAAAAGTGTCGAATCATGTTCCCTGCCCTGAATGCAAAGTCCACGGACCGGCTATGAAGAATGGAAAATGCTGGAAAGACTGTGAATATGGAACTTTGGCCAACTCGTGTTTGTAGAGAACTATGGCTGTGTCTGTCGTCCTTGCCGGGAAATTTGAATGAACTGGACGAAAATATGTGACTTCGTCACATCTCCGTCTTTCCTGGGCAAAAAACAAAAAAAGAATGTAAGTACCATATCTTCCTTTTTTTCTTCGGAGAGTCGGGGGCGCTAGATGTAGTCCATCTCGCCTAGACGAAGACCTCGTCCTGTCACGGGAACAGGGCGTTGGTCCATGGAAGCAGCTGCGCCTGTCTGGAAACGCCACTCGTGTCGGATTACCGGCCCGGCCCAGAACCTGGTTCTGGATTCTCGGAGCCGGTCGGCGGCTTGATCACGCAGCGACAAAGATAGGCCGAGCAACTGCTCCACAAACTGTCCTGGGAACGATGGGGCGATTGGTCGTCGTCGGAGGCGGGGATGTTTCAAGAGGCAGCCAAAACGTTTGGCGACTTGCTGACGTCGTAGGAGAAAACCGTTTGTCCTGGCTGCTTTTCGGGACTTAGCGCCTTCATAGTTGGGATACTTGTCCACGAGTGCTACTGCTGGTGTGCGGTGGTACTTGTGGCTCTTGCTATGATCGTTGCCGTTGCTCTTACTGTGGTCTACTGGGACCATTACTGCCTGGTACTGTGGCCGTTACTGATTTACTGTGGCCGATACAGACTGTTACTGTGGCCGATACTGACGTTACTGATTTACTGTGGCCGGCACTGATTTACTGTGGCCGTTACTGATTGTTACTGTGGCTGTTACTGATTTACTGTGGCCGGTACGGATTTACTGTGGCCGTTACTGACTGTTACTGTGGCCGTTACTGACTGTTACTGTGGCCGTTACTGAGTGACTGTGGCCGTTACTGACAGTTACTGTGGCCGTTACTGACTGATACTGTGGCCGTTACTGACTGTTACTGTGGCTGTTACTGATTTACTGTGGCCGGTACGGATTTACTGTGGCCGTTACTGACTGTTACTGTGGCCGTTACTGACTGTTACTGTGGCCGTTACTGAGTGACTGTGGCCGTTACTGACAGTTACTGTGGCCGTTACTGACTGATACTGTGGCCGTTACTGACTGTTACTCTGGCCCTTACTGATTTACTGTGGCTGTTACTGACTGTTACTGTGGCCGTTACTGACTGTTACTGTGGCCGTTACTGACTGATACTGTGGCCGTTACTGATTGGTACTGTGGCCGTTACTGAATGACTGTGGCCGTTACTGACTGGTACGGTGGCCGTTACTGACTGATGCTGTGACCGTTACTGACTAGTACCATCATCGTTACTGACTGTTACTGTGGCCGTTACTGATTTACTGTGGCCGTTACTGACTGGTACTGTGGCCGTTACCGACTGTTACTGTGGCCGTTACTGATTTACTGTGGCCGTTACTTACTGTTACTGTGGCCGTTACTGAATGACTGTGGCCGTTACCGACTGTTACTGTGGCCGTTACTGAATGATTGTGGCCGTTACCGACTTACTGTGGCCGTTACCGACTGTTACTGTGGCCGTTACTGATTTACTGTGGCCGTTACTGACTGTTACTGTGGCCGTTACTGACTGTTACTGTGGCCGTTACTGAATGACTGTGGCCGTTACTGAATGACTGTGGCCGTTACTGAATGACTGTGGCCGTTACTGACTGATACTGTGGCCGTTACTGACTGATACGGTGGCCGTTACCGACTGTTACTGTTACTGACTGTTACTGTTTCTGACTGGGGCTGTGGCGGTCACGGTGAAAACGGAATCACTCGTGTCTGTTGCCGACTCGACTTCAAGCCAGCCGACGTAGCAATGATGGCCGCTGTCGGAACCGTCTTTCCTCTAACCTGTCTCTGTTGTTTCAGGTCCCTTGTCAGTTGCTCCCTGACGTCCCTGTTTGGGCGCCATTTTGTGACGTACCTACCCCTGTGTAGGGTTTTCTGTTGCTGCTTCGGGCGCCATTCTGTGAACTGTCCGTTTAGGGGTAGATTAGGGTTGCGGATAGCTAGTCGGAGGTCCAGGATTATAATTTATTAATCATTGTAAAATGTGTAAAACTTAAACTTTTATTGACACACAATGTACAAAATAAATAAAGGTAACTGGTTTCTCTGATTTCACTGAAAACCGTAATCTGACTATAATATTACTGTAAACTGAACTTAGACTCCGTGATGTGAAACTGTAATCTGACTGTAATTGTATTGCAAACTGAACTTAGACTCCGTGACGTTAAACTGTAAACTGACTCTGTATTTTTGCTGTAAACAGGACATAGATTCCGCGAAGTGAAATCTTATTCGGACTCTGGGTTTTCACTGCAAGCTAAACTTGGATTCAGTGACGGTTTCGCTGTTGAGTCAGTCTACCAGGATGCTGGTAGGCCGGTGGCTGTTGCTTAGAATCAGCCTTCTGGGCTCTGCGGCGCGACTTTTATATCCGATTTTGGTTGAAACTCGCCCGGTTTTAAGAGGGAGACTGTTATCGGTAATCTTATTGGTTCGGAGGCGGAGTTATATCGCGATGTCTGATTGGCTAAAAACCTGGGTTGCAAAATGTTTATTTTGCAACTTTAAAATATAATAAATAAATAAATTTTCAGCGTTTCTGTGGCAATTATGACCAGGTAAAATTATACAACATAACAGCATAGGAATACAATGAATAATATTAAATATATTTAAGTTTCCCTTGAAGTCCGCGTGGCGCTAATGGTGCCCAGCTGTTATTGCGGTTGTCAAATGGATTTCCCGGTGATCTTCTCTAAGCCTTGTGGATAGGATCGTGCTCTGAGGGTTCTTTATTATTGTCCAGACAGGTAGGCACGGCCCGTGGATTAGGGGCATGTCGGCTGGCAGCGGTTGTACATCCTCACTTAACTGGTACGTTTCCTAAGTGTGCTTTGACAAAAAAACATATTTTCATCCCGATTTCTTAGCAAAACCTGAAAAAAAGTGTCGAATGATGTTCCCTGCCCTGAATGCAAAGTCCACGGACCGGCTATGAAGAATAGAAAATGCTGGAAAGACTGTGAATATGGAACTTTGACCAACTCGTGTTTGTAGAGAACTATGGCTGTGTCTGTCGTCCTTGCCGGGAAATTTGAATGAACTGGACGAAAATATGTGACTTCGTCACATGACATAAAAGTCTTATATACCAAATTTGAAAAGTTTTAGATTATATTTTAAAATAGTTTTTCATTAAAATCTATTATAGGCTTCAAATAAAGTACCATTTCTAGAAATTATGTAATGACCAAAAAGGGAGGTGCACAACTAGATATTATGGCAGTCCTAAATACAAAATTTCAACTTTCTACGGCGTACCGTTTTTGAGTTATGCGAGATACGTACGTACAAACTTCACGACGAAATTAGTCAAAATGGATTCAGGGATAGTCAAAATGGATATTTCCGTTGAAATCTGAAAACCGAAATTTTTCGCGATTACAATACTTCCTTTACTTCTTATAAGGAAGTAATAATAAAAAAATATTAACCAAACAATTATTTTTACCCCGAAACTGTACATTACAAGACAAGACAAGACATAATACAAGACACAAGACAAGACACAAGACAAGACACAAGACAAGACACAAGACAAGACACAAGACAAGACACAAGACAAGACACAAGACAAGACACAAGACAAGACACAAGACAAGACACAAGACAAGACACAAGACACAAGACACCAGACACAAGACACAAGACACAAGACACAAGACAAGACACAAGACAAGACACAAGACAAGACACAAGACAAGACACAAGACAAGACACAAGACAAGACACAAGACAAGACACAAGACAAGACACAAGACAAGACACAAGACAAGACACAAGACAAGACACAAGACAAGACACAAGACAAGACACAAGACAAGACACAAGACAAGAGACAAGACACAAGACAAGACACAAGACAAGACACAAGACAAGACACAAGACAAGACACAAGACAAGACACAAGACAAGACACAAGACAAGACACAAGACAAGACACAAGACAAGACACAAGACAAGACACAAGACAAGGGACACAAGACAAGACACAAGACAAGACACAAGACAAGACACAAAGACAAGACACAAGACAAGACACAAGACAAGACACAAGACAAGACACAAGACAAGACACAAGACAAGACACAAGACAAGACACAAGACAAGACACAAGACAAGACACAAGACAAGACACAAGACAAGACACAAGACAAGACACAAGACAAGACACAAGACAAGACACAAGACAAGACACAAGACAAGACACAAGACAAGACACAAGACAAGACACAAGACAAGACACAAGACAAGGACACAAGACAAGACACAAGACAAGACACAAGACAAGACACAAGACAAGACACAAGACAAGACACAAGACAAGACACAAGACAAGACACAAGACAAGACACAAGACAAGACACAAGACAAGACACAAGACAAGACACAAGACAAGACACAAGACAAGACACAAGACAAGACACAAGACAAGACACAAGACAAGACACAAGACAAGACACAAGACAAGACACAAGACAAGACACAAGACAAGACACAAGACAAGACACAAGACAAGACACAAGACAAGACACAAGACAAGACAAGACAAGACACAAGACAAGACACAAGACAAGACACAAGACAAGACACAAGACAAGACACAAGACAAGACACAAGACAAGACACAAGACAAGACACAAGACAAGACACAAGACAAGACACAAGACAAGACACAAGACAAGACACAAGACAAGACACAAGACAAGACACAAGACAAGACACAAGACAAGACACAAGACAAGGACACAAGACAAGACACAAGACAAGACACAAGACAAGACACAAGACAAGACACAAGACAAGACACAAGACAAGACACAAGACAAGACACAAGACAAGACACAAGACAAGACACAAGACAAGACACAAGACAAGGACCAAGACAAGACACAAGACAAGACACAAGACAAGACACAAGACAAGACACAAGACAAGACACAAGACAAGACACAAGACAAGACACAAGACAAGACACAAGACAAGACACAAGACAAGACACAAGACAAGACACAAGACAAGACACAAGACAAGACACAAGACAAGACACAAGACAAGACACAAGACAAGACACAAGACAAGACACAAGACAAGACACAAGACAAGACACAAGGACAAGACACAAGACAAGACACAAGACAAGACACAAGACAAGACACAAGACACAAGACAAGACACAAGACAAGACACAAGACAAGGACACAAGACAAGACACAAGACAAGACACAAGACAAGACACAAGACAAGACACAAGACAAGACACAAGACAAGACACAAGACAAGACACAAGACAAGACACAAGACAAGACACAAGACAAGACACAAGACAAGGCACAAGACAAGACACAAGACAAGACACAAGACAAGACACAAGACAAGACACAAGACAAGACACAAGACAAGACACAAGACAAGACACAAGACAAGACACAAGACAAGACACAAGACAAGACACAAGACAAGACACAAGACAAGACACAAGACAAGACACAAGACAAGACACAAGACAAGACACAAGACAAGACACAAGACAAGACACAAGACAAGACACAAGACAAGACACAAGACAAGACACAAGACAAGACACAAGACAAGACACAAGACAAGACACAAGACAAGACACAAGACAAGACACAAGACAAGACACAGACAAGACACAAGACAAGACACAAGACAAGACACAAGACAAGACACAAGACAAGACACAAGACAAGACACAAGACAAGACACAAGACAAGACACAAGACAAGACACAAGACAAGACACAAGACAAGACACAAGACAAGACACAAGACAAGACACAAGACAAGACACAAGACAAGACACAAGACAAGACACAAGACAAGACACAAGACAAGACACAAGACAAGACACAAGACAAGACACAAGACAAGACACAAGAACAAGACACAAGACAAGACACAAGACAAGACACAAGACAAGACACAAGACAAGACACAAGACAAACACAAGACAAGACACAAGACAAGACACAAGACAAGACACAAGACAAGACACAAGACAAGACACAAGACAAGACACAAGACAAGACACAAGACAAGACACAAGACAAGACACAAGACAAGACACAAGACAAGACACAAGACAAGACACAAGACAAGACACAAGACAAGACACAAGACAAGACACAGACAAGACACAAGACAAGACACAAGACAAGACACAAGACAAGACACAAGACAAGACACAAGACAAGACACAAGACAAGACACAAGACAAGACACAAGACAAGACACAAGACAAGACACAAGACAAGACACAAGACAAGACACAAGACAAGACACAAGACAAGACACAAGACAAGACACAAAAAAATCTGATGTGGCCAGCACATTACCTTCCGTCAGTTCTATGTATTTTGTACAAATTTCGTACAGAAAGTTCCTTGCTAAATTAAATATTCTATTTCTTGTACATTACCTTCCGGCAGTTGCATGTATTTTATGCAAATTTCATACAGAAAATTATTATTTTGTGACGTTTTCTATATACAGTGTAATGTATCTGCAGAAATAAAAGATTTATTATTATTATTATTATTATTATTATTTCTCATACATTACCTTAAAGCAGTTGTATGTATTTTATACAAATTCCATACAGAAAGCAAAAGATCCTATATTTCCAGTAAAAATTATAAGACAAACACACCATGTCAATTTCACTTGATACTGACATCTTTCAATCAGAATTTTCTTAATATAGTAGCTGTTTCCAAAGCTATGGCTACTGTATGAAATTTAAATTCTTTATAATTTTTTAACTCTATATCCATTTAATATTAAGTATAAAATGCAATCAAATCGTATAGAGAATAAAATATTCTTTAATATTTATAACATCAAACGTGAAAAATCATATTTAACATAGTTTTTTCAAAAAAACTGTTAAAATCTTCAAATGATGGTACTTCCGGTTGACCAATTGTAACCAAAATCTAATCAGCTCTTCATATGGATGTAACGAAGAAGTACACGAAAAAATTTTAATTTTCGTAACTGTAGTATTAGAGTTATCGCAGACGAAAATTTTGTTACACACACACACACACACATCCACACACACACATCCACACATACACAGACACACACATACAGACATCATCGTAAAAATAGTAAATTCGTATTCTAGGGACCCTAAAACGTGCTTATTGATTAAAAACTCATCATCGAATTTTTTGACCAAAGACAATACCTTCCTTACCTTAAGGTGACGGAAGGTAACAAGACACAAGACAAGACACAAGACAAGACACAAGACAAGACACAAGACAAGACACAAGACAAGACACAAGACAAGACACAAGACAAGACACAAGACAAGACACAAGACAAGACACAAGACAAGACACAAGACAAGACACAAGACAAGACACAAGACAAGACACAAGACAAGACACAAGACAAGACACAAGACAAGACACAAGACAAGACACAAGACAAGACACAAGACAAGACACAAGACAAGACACAAGACAAGACACAAGACAAGACACAAGACAAGACACAAGACAAGACACAAGACAAGACACAAGACAAGACACAAGACAAGACACAAGACAAGACACAAGACAAGACACAAGACAAGACACAAGACAAGACACAAGACAAGACACAAGACAAGACACAAGACAAGACACAAGACAAGACACAAGACAAGACACAAGACAAGACACAAGACAAGACACAAGATAAGACACAAGACAAGACACAAGACAAGACACAAGACAAGACACAAGACAAGACACAAGACAAGACACAAGACAAGACATAAGACAAGACACAAGACAAGACACAAGACAAGACACAAGACAAGACACAAGGCAAGACACAAGACAAGACACAAGACAAGACACAAGACAAGACACAAGACAAGACACAAGACAAGACACAAGACAAGACACAAGACAAGACACAAGACAAGACACAAGACAAGACACAAGACAAGACACGAGACAAGATACAAGACAAGATACAAGACAAGACACAAGACAAGACACAAGACAAGACACAAGACAAGACACAAGACAAGACACAAGACAAGACACAAGACAAGACACAAGACAAGACACAAGACAAGACACAAGACAAGACACAAGACAAGACACAAGACAAGACACAAGACAAGACACAAGACAAGACACAAGACAAGACACAAGACAAGACACAAGACAAGACACAAGACAAGACACAAGACAAGACACAAGACAAGACACAAGACAAGACACAAGACAAGACACAAGACAAGACACAAGACAAGACACAAGACAAGACACAAGACAAGACACAAGACAAGACACAAGACAAGACACAAGACAAGACACAAGGCAAGATGCAAGGCAAGATGCAAGGCAAGACACAAGACAAGACACAAGACACAAGACAAGACACAAGACAAGACACAAGACAAGACACAAGACAAGACACAAGACAAGACACAAGACAAGACACAAGACAAGACACAAGACAAGACACAAGACAAGACACAAGACATGACACAAGACAAGACCCAAGACAAGACACAAGACAAGACACAAGACACAAGACACAAGACAAGACACAAGACAAGACACAAGACAAGACACAAGACAAGACACAAGACAAGACACAAGACAAGACACAAGACAAGACACAAGACAAGACACAAGACAAGACACAAGACAAGACACAAGACAAGACACAAGACAAGACACAAGACAAGACACAAGACAAGACACAAGACAAGACACAAGACAAGACACAAGACAAGACACAAGACAAGACACAAGACAAGACACAAGACAAGACACAAGACAAGACACAAGACAAGACACAAGACAAGACACAAGACAAGACACAAGACAAGACACAAGACAAGACACAAGACAAGACACAAGACAAGACACAAGACAAGACACAAGACAAGACACAAGACAAGACACAAGACAAGACACAAGACAAGACACAAGACAAGACACAAGACAAGACACAAGACAAGACACAAGACAAGACACAAGACAAGACACAAGACAAGACACAAGACAAGACACAAGACAAGACACAAGACAAGACACAAGACAAGACACAAGACAAGACACAAGACAAGACACAAGACAAGACACAAGACAAGACACAAGACAAGACACAAGAAAAACACGAGACAAGACACAAGACAAGACACAAGACAAGACACAAGACAAGACACAAGACAAGACACAAGACAAGACACAAGACAAGACACAAGACAAGACACAAGACAAGACACAAGACAAGACACAAGACAAGACACAAGACAAGACACAAGACAAGACACAAGACAAGACACAAGACAAGACACAAGACAAGACACAAGACTAGACACAAGACAAGACACAAGACAAGACACAAGACAAGACACAAGACAAGACACAAGACAAGACACAAGACAAGACACAAGACAAGACACAAGACAAGACACAAGACAAGACACAAGACAAGACACAAGACAAGACACAAGACAAGACACAAGACAAGACACAAGACAAGACACAAGACAAGACACAAGACAAGACACAAGACAAGACACAAGACAAGACACAAGACAAGACACAAGACAAGACACAAGACAAGACACAAGACAAGACAAGACACAAGACAAGACAAGACACAAGGCAAGATGCAAGGCAAGACACAAGACAAGACAGAAGACACAAGACACAAGACAAGACACAAGACAAGCCACAAGACAAGACACAAGACAAGACACAAGACAAGACACAAGACAAGACACAAGACAAGACACAAGACAAGACACAAGATAAGACACAAGGCAAGACACAAGACAAGACACAAGACACAAGACAAGACACAAGACAAGACACAAGACAAGACACAAGACAAGACACAAGACAAGACACAAGACAGGACACAAGACAAGACACAAGACAAGACACAAGACAAGACACAAGACAAGACACAAGACAAAACACAAGACAAGACACAAGACAAGACACAAACAAGACACAAGGCAAGACACAAGACAAGACACAAGGCAAGATACAAGGCAAGACACAAGACAAGACACAAGACAAGACACAAGACAAGACACAAGACAAGACACAAGACAAGACACAAGACAAGACACAAGACAAGACACAAGACAAGACACAAGACAACACATCTTAACATTTTCCATAGTGTCTTAAGAAATATGACGTCATCAACCCTTAACCTAGGTTATGGTTTATTAACTTAAGTTATAGTTCATTAACCTAGGTTATGGTTTATTACTGACGTCTCTCTTGTCTGTGACGTCATTACTCTTATCTGTGACGTCATATGACGTCATCAATGCTTATCTTTAAAATCTCTTATCTGTGACGTCATTACTCTTATCTGTGACGTCATCTCTTATCTGTGACGTCAATCTTAGACCGTTATCTGGGCTAGAACCCGTCAATCCTACCTACTCATATGTGTGACAACCATCAAAAGTTGAGCGGTAAAAAATTATCGAAACTGTGTAAAGAAATTATTTTGAATGCTGCTGCATACTTTGAGGAAGAGAAACGTATAAATGTTCGCTTTATTCCATTATCGTCTGTAGAAGATGTATTATATTTTGTAGTTATCACATTACAATGTACCTATTTATTTCTGAATATTATTACAATTTAGAGAGTTTATCCTGCTTTGGATGTGTCACATGTGTCGATAATTAATATTAAAAATGAATTTAAAAAGAGTGGATCTATTTCATCGCCAAAAAATTAGAGATCCGTCAAAAATTAATGCGAAACATTGACAGCTTGATTAATAGTTTTACTCAGTTCAATCTGCAATTCGGTAAATTGCATTTTAAGGCTTTTTTCCTAATCAATATTAGGCCTATTTTATAATTAAATTAAAAATGATTTCTGCGTTGTACGTTCAAAGCTGTTTTGTTATATATTGTTGTAATCAATAGACATTTACAGAACTGCAATTTGCACGAGCGCATCTAGCGGCAGAGCATAGAAATAATGGTTGCTATGGCTACGACTTCCAAACAAAGAACTGTCACTTCTACACTCCAGCAATCGTTTTAGTTGTATTATATAATGATCTACAATATTATTAAACAAAAAGTTGTCCCAGGCACCTCTTCTCGCTTTACACTCATTTTTACTATTCTATGTAATTTAGGTGTCACGGCCATGATTAGTTCATAACTTTTTTTTAATTGACCGACATATTATTACAATATATGAAATATAATTAAACTGTTAGG
>OY720451.1:38804290-38809290 GCA_963082715.1 Harpalus rubripes | reverse complement strand
TACATGTGTTCACGGAAACTATATAAAAACGCCGGTTTATTTTTGATTGACCCCCATAGTTCTTTTTTATTTTCAAAGGCCCCGCGGGCAGGTTTTTTTTATAAATGCCAGAACCAAATTTAGCTCCCAGTCCGGCTCTGTCTAGAAACACTATTAAAAGAAGGCTTTTTAACGTTTATTTTTAAACTTAAAAATGTCTTTTTATGACACCAATGTTAAAAGTGACTAGGGATTCACCAAGCCAAGCTACTTGGCTTAAAATAAAAAAGCTTGGTTTGGCTTGAAACTTCAAGCTTTTTTGAATGTTAGACTTGGCTCGGCTTGGGCTTAATGGAAACAGAGCTTGGCTTAGCTTGAAAACTTCATTTTTACTCGAAATGACCTCCCAACAAACTGTTAAAGTTTGTTATACTATATAGTTCATATTCACCCTGTATAAATTAAAAAAACCTAAGACTCGAAACAGGCAACAACAATGTTTAAATAAATATATAAATATTTTGGAATGTACAATGACCTGAGACTGACCTTTTATACCTACTTCAAATACATCTGGAAATCATAAAACCATACAGACGGAAATTTCCCCGAAATTTTGTTTGTTCGTGACATAAATACCTACTTGTCTCTTCTTGTGAAATTTCTACTGATTTTTGAGGACAGAATCATGTAAGTTAAATACATAAATATAATTAGAGTAATCATGTGCAAATTCAAATAATACAAAAGTAAATACCCTCAACGATACGAATATGTCGTTATTACCGAAATTTGTGAATAAAAGCAAATTAAAAACCTCCAGAACTAGGTAATAAGCCGAGATTATATATTTATTTTCTTATTTATTAATTCATGTTTTTGGAAACACTGAAAACTTGTATCAAGGTAATATTTAAAAGAGAATGCGCTCTTTGTCGGTACATTGTTATTGTCTATTATACCTGTCACAGACAAGATCGGTTTATTAGGGCTACATTAGACGTTGAGCTAAAAATAGCATTGAAAATATTTGAATATAAATATACACAAACAGAAATTGTATCGTCTCTATGATTCGCAAATACCAGAATAACAAAACATTGTACAAAATGCAACTTTAAAATGCAATAATTTTCATCATATATGTAGTCTGTCACTCAATTTACCTAGCGGTGTAGAGTATATTATTACTTCTTATAATTTTTATTCTGCAGCAAAATTATCTATTTGTAGCATTCCAATAAACACGAGTATAAATATTATGTGTTGACGCTTGATGATTGGTATTTAAAATTAAGTTAGTTAAAATTTAAATGAATATTGATTATACTCTATCCGTTTTAACTATAGAGTGATGGGAAGATAGTTGCAGTTTGATCTTGTATTTTGAATGGATAATATCCCGATATTATCCGATCAAACAACAAGATCAAACTGCACCTATCTTCCCACCACTCTATAATTAATACAGATAGAGTGTAGGTTTATGTGAAATGTAATCAGATAAATTTAATAATTTTATTTTGGTTTGAAAATCAAATCTAATTTCTTAAAGCCTTGAGCTTTTAATTAAATAAATAAGTATATCATCACGGCTTATTACCCATTGCTGGGTGTGCCAATCTGCTTTGTACACATATATCGGTAATGACGAAATATGTATGCTATTTAAAATTTGAAATATTTGGCGAACTGACACTCAGGCTTATAATTGATTCCAGTTACTTAAAAATACGTTTAACTTGACAATAATATGTATTTTTTAAAAATTAAATAGTTCTGTATGTAATTATTGACATTTGCAATAAATTTTGTGTTATCATTTTCATCATATATTTTATATTAATGTAGGTAAAGGATAAAACAATAAAATTATATTATCATTTATCATTATGTATTTAAAATTTAAACCTTTTTCAACATTTTATAAATTTATTTTGTATACTTGATTGTGTGCGAGTAGGTACTACACCGTGCGACTCGTTGGTTCAGATTGAGAAAATAAGTGGTCTTCGCATAATAAGAATGATGAAGGGTATAGTTTCCTATTTACAAATTTTTGAAGCTTACTAGACTGGCAGGTAATGAAGGCTGGTCCTTTTGGAAACTCCAATTCTTAGAAGTTCGCAAAAATGTGCAGAAGCAATAAGCAATGAGAAACTACGTTACTACCACAAAATTACGGTTTTGTCGGCTCGGCACATTTCTTAAGAAAAGTTTGAAAAAGCTTGTTTCCAACCAAGCTACTTGACAGTCGAAGGCTTGGTTTGGCTTGAAAATTCTATGGGATATTTTAATATAAATTATGTACAATACATACATTTTCTTTATATTCAATATCCTGAAATTTTAGTTTTCTACTTTCCTTTTCTTTTTCTTTATATTCGTCATTTTTTCGCAAATTCCTCTTATATACATTTTTACATATATTCTTTTACGTTGTTGACTTTTTTTTATTTTCATAATCTTCATAATAATGTACAAATATTTTTGACAGCGGCATATAAATATTTTTGACAGTGGCATTTATGTGTCAATTACAAACATTTGAATTTCTTGCCTTGAAGTACATAGTTTGATTTGAGAAGTTTTACATCAAATTATTTTATACGCATTTCTTTATCTCTAAATCCATAGAACATATAATAATGAATTTATATTTATCGAATAAAGAATTTAATAATCTTTAATATAAGTATTTACATAAATTTTCGATAAATAATATTTAGATGTTTTAACTACTACTTCCGGTTGTCCAATTGTTACTAAAACTTAATCAACTCTTCCCATTATTGTTAGATTGAGGAATCCGTAGTTAAAAATGTCTTAAGTCTTATAGTATTTGAGAAATCGTGAATTCAATATATATATATATATATATATATATATATATATATATATATATATATATATATATATATATATATACACACACAGACACATACACGTGTGTGTGTGTGTGTGTGTGTGTGTGTGTGTGTGTGTGTGTGTGTGTGTATGTATGTGTGTGTGTGTGTGTGTGTGTGTGTGTGTGTGTGTGTGTGTGTTTGTGAAAAATATATTGATATATTCCAAAATTTGTCAAATTTAGTTTTTAAGACTTTTATATAACGGGAAGCAACATATTAGATTTTGGCTCAAATTGATAAACCGGAAGCGATATTTTATTTGAAGCTCTGAACAAATTATCGGGATAAAATAAATTGATACAATCCAAAACTTTTCAAATTTGGTATTTAAGGCTTTTATATTTATGAGAATGACATATTAGATGTTTTCCAAAATTGATAAACCGGAAGTACTACTTTACAGGAAGCTATAAGCTGATTTTCTTGAAAAAATATATTAAAACATGATCCAAAACTTCTCACATTTGGTATATAAAACACGTGTATAATTTGAAACAACATTAGATTTTGACTATACCTATGAACTATACCGATAAACCGGAAGTGGTACTTAATTTGGAGGAAAAACATAATAAAATATAAACCAAAATTTTGTATTACAGACTTTTCTATTTATTAGAACAACAAATTAGATTTTGTTTACGAAAAATCAACCGGAAGTGGTACTTTACTTAAAGTTCATTACTATTTCAAACATGCAATTGACGAGAGGTCATGTGTTGGCCACATCAGATTTTTTAATAGGCCAAAGTGATTTTCATATTTAATTTTTTTAATTTTCTACCTCGACCGAGCAAAAAATGTTATGAGCATCACGAACGCCGATCTCAGACAACATATGGCCGCATTCAGCAGACAAAATACGATTAGTAATCGTTTTCGAATGATTAGTAATCGATGAGTAGTTCTGCGGAATGCACATTTTCAAGACTAGACTAGAAGGCGTAACGGTTTTTTAACTGTCAAATTATATGATATATTTTTAGTTTGTTTTGATATTTATTTGGTCTTTTATATTATTTTGTGTATATATGAATAATATTTGTTTGAAGGTTGTAGACAATATTAAGTTAGTATTAAAAAATACTGGTTGGACTGCATTATATTTAATAAAGACAATGCAAGTCGAACCAGTACTTTTTAATAATGAATAATATTATTTAAATATTTTATTTGATGATGGGCTTACCATGAATTTCGTCAGCAACAATTGTGTATTCCATGTTCTTATGTTTATAATTTTCTTCTGTCGCCATTTTTCACCGCTTAAAACTTTAAAAATAAGGAATACAACCACAACCATCGATAATCGCTAATCGTAATCAGAAATCACTTTATAAATGCAATGGAAAATGGCGTCGGATTATTTATCAATTAGTTCTTGTCAGGTGGGCGTTCAGCAGACAATTACTCATCGATTAGTAATCGATGAGTTCTGCTATGAATGCGGCCAAATATCTTCAATAATTCAATCGGTAAACTGTCGTTACCGTTCTTAATACTTAATATACTATTATGATGCAAGGTTAATCTGGAAGAACAGCTATTTTTTAATATTCGCCAATAAAGGTACGAGGGCAATTTATAAAGAAATATACCTAGCTATGGAAGAAGACACATTGAACTTGAACAATACTTAATTTTCAACATAACTTCTTTAAACACTAACACACGTTTCCCAATGTTTCTTCAACTGTGCCATTCCGTCAAGAAGATTTGCAAAATAACTATCAACAGCATACATAAACTCATCGTCTGATTCAAATCTCTTCTCCTAAGATTTTTTTTCATATTTTTAAATAAAAAGAAGTCACTAGGTGCTAAATCGCGGATATAAGGTGGATGGCGTAATTTTGTAAAACCGCAGTCCCTGATAATGTTTGCAACTTTACGCGCTTTGTGAACCAGTCTGGGTATCCACCGTGAAGACACACCTTACTCAAGCCCAAATCATCATGCAAAATTTTCCATACACAATTCCTTGGCAATAACAGAAACCTTCAACCGTCGATCTGTAAACACCAATTTTTCAACTTGTTGAACATTATCTGCAGTTCGTGATTCAATTAGTAGACCAGATTGTGGATCATCTTATATCGAATCCCTTCCCCA
>OY720451.1:38701790-38801790 GCA_963082715.1 Harpalus rubripes | reverse complement strand
CATGAATTCAATACCTCTCTTAGCGAGAGGTAAAAAGTGACAGTGGTATCTTATGTAGCCCCTTAAAACTATTTAAACAACACTACTAAATTTGACATAATGTCCGAAGCTAAAAACTTACAATTTGTAGATGACAGTGATCGAACTTCATTAAAAATTAAACTGCAGTTATTAATTACACACATTTTTGTCAGATATTTCTTGTTCGGTTTTCTCATCTACACGTTAAGCTAACTAACGCCAATAATCCAATGTAAACAAATTCAGGCGAGGCAAAGCAAGGTGTCTACATGTTGGCGACTATTTGGCCCAGATCATCAGGCCAGTGTCGTATCAGCAATTTCTCGTTTCTTTGACTCATGCTCCAAAAACCGACACTACTGCGAGCGTCGGCAAAAGGCGAGCGGCCAATGCGAGTCGCGGCGAAGTTAAAAGCCCGATCCAGACAAAAAGCCTTTCCACACGTTGGTATAAACTCGGAATTGGCTTTCAGTCGCCTAACCTCGGCCAGGGTGTAGATGAGACATAAAGATTTTGGTGTAAATCCTAGCTGTATGGCTACTGAAAAAATTATTACTGTAATAAATGTAAATGATGTATTATTTCATACTCAATATTTAATCGTACGACTGTATTTATCTAAATAAAAGCGCGACGCATAACACGAGATCACCTGGCGCAGTTAGTCTTCAAGACTCATTTGATTGGGATACGGTTAAATTTAATAAGAGAGTCTTCAAAAGTTGAAGTTTTATAAGAAGAAATTATAATAAAGTGAAACCGAATCCCTGTGCCCAGGTAGACTTCTTTCACTTCTAGAAACTATCCAAGGTAGGTTTTTGTGTATTTTTTACTATTTATTGTGATAATTGTAACATTGGTAATAATTTTGTGGTAGTTATATTAATTTTGTAGGATTCGTAATAATTTTGTAGCATTTGTAATAATTTTGTAGCATTTGTAAAAGTAAAACCTGCTTCAGAGTTTACATAACGTAACATAACATATCATAGCATAACATAAAGAAAATATGGATGTATGTAAACCGGTATAGTATTTCATAGTTTTCGTAAGAAACATAACATAACATAACGTAACTTAAGAAAACATAGAATATGGCCAAATTTTATTTCCTTACGGATACGTTATGTTAATCGGTTATGTTCGGACGCGTACGTGAGTTGTCGTGTACCACATTTCAAAGCAACAGAATAGCTGTCAATTGAATTGTCAATTCTAGTTTGTGTTTGACATTTAAGTTGCTGTCAAGATGGATGAAGCATTACTAATTCCTTTTGTTGAAAAATATGCTTTAATATATGATAAATCTCGACCAGATTTTAAGGATAATAAGAAAAAAAATATAATGCATGGATTGCAATATCCTAAATTATGAACCAGTCCGGTAAGATTGCAATAAATTATTAATAGCAACAATATCGTTCGTATCCATAATAGTATTCTTGATTTTTAGACTAACAAATAATGTCAACATCAAACTGAATATATAAGCAAAATATTTAACATGAAGTTGGCAGATATTTATAATACTTGGAACTATGAAACCTTCACTGATTCCTTATGTTACGTTATGTTAAGTAATGTTATGCTATGATATGTTATGTTACGTTATGTAAACTCTCCAAGGTAAGCTTAACAGTTGCAACATTTATAATATTTATGTAACCATTCAAAAATGATGTAATTCTATTTGATTCTACTATTTTTAAACAGTTTTCTAGTATTTTTAATTATATTTTATTTAAGTTAAAATTCGTATTTAATTTAGTTTACTACTAATTTTGACACCGCTCGGTCAGAATTGGAAATAAATTCATTTTTAGTTGAAAGATAAAGTTCTACCCGTGCTACCAAGGTAGATAATTTTTGATAATAGCTCAAGTAACAATAAAATTTGAGAGTTGCTACATTACGAGTGTTGAAGCTTCCATTCAGTCGCTACCTGCAGAAAAGTCCTAAGAGATTCGTCATGACACTGCGCGTATACTGAAGAAGGCTACGTCAGTTAAACCGAACGCGTAAAGAAATTTTTAAATTTAAAAGTAATGAGGAACAATAAGAACATTGTTGTAACCTAACCTGACCTAGCCAGCAGACAAAAACAAAGTCACGTAATCTTGAACAAAAAATTATATTAATAAAATTAACGCTTTGTGAGATGATCCAGGTATGTTAAAGAGTAATGCGAATGCTCTAGGTTATTCAAAATACGATTTTATTTGTTTTTAAAGGTAAAAGAATTAAAATTGAAATATAGTTAAAAAATCTGATGTTGCCAACACAATATCTACCGCCATTTAATTTTTATTAATTTAAATTCATTGGTACTTACATATTTACTCATGCTGGAAACTATATTCAGTTCATTTCCATATAATTATTGCTCAATTTACTATTTCCTTTTTAAAACATCACAACTATTAATTTGTAATGATTAGTATTTTAGAGTGACAGTTACATACATTTCAGGTTTGAATTATATCGGGTGTCTACTTTATTTTCCGAACATAGGAAATTCAATTATTTGGCGATATCGCTTTACCTATTAATTTTGGAAAAAAAAGTGTAATAAAGAAAAATGTTCGGAATGAAGACGTGCATCAATGAGTACCAAGTTTGTCATTCAATTGTTTCTTATGAACTAGTTATAAGCAAAAGAAAATTCTCTATCTAAGGCAATTATCAGAGTACCACGAAAAATAAAACAATAATTCATATTTGATGTTTCTGGCATATCTGACAGATTTGACATTTCATTTGATTTTATTATTATTATTATTATTATTATTATCAGAATTTGTGATTAATTTTTTACTTCTAGATTGACTTCCTATTATTCTAATAATAAGAAAATCAAAATGCACGCACGCAGGCTCGCACACACACAAACACATACACACACATACACACGCACGCACGCACACACACCCACACAACCACCCCCCCCCCCACACGCGCCCACGCGCCGGCGCCCACACCGACACCGACACACACACACACACACACACACACACACACACACACACACACACACACACACGCACACTGTTGAAATTGGATTCTAGGATTTCTAGGGACCTGAACGTGGTCATTTACCAAATGTCGATTTTTAGCACAATCCCTATACCTCTCTTGCCAAGGGTAGCGCGGTAGTGGGAGGTAAAAAGCTGGTTTCATGGTTAATTCCTACAATGCGTTAAGTCGTATAAAGTTGATATTATTGCTTTTTAATTTTATACATTTACTAATTGACAGCTGACGTTAATTTACGTTTTATTTTCGAAGCTGTGAACAGCAACCATAATGTCCTATTTATAATTTTATTTATATTTCTTGATTTCGTATCTGTGAATGAGCTTTCAGATAATACAGGAACGCAGTTAGTTTGACGTTTATCATTTGAATTTTTTTAACGGTTTAATATTTAACAGTCGAAAAGTTTATTGTTAATGGACAGTTGCACGCTTAGACCAGGAATAGAGGGGAGACAGGGCATGCGAGTAGCGCGACGATCCGTACTTTTAAGTGTCTTTGTTAACATTGAGGTTGATGGATGTTTAGCATTTTCTATGCTTTTTTGTGCGTTTTCTAGTTGTTCATAATAACATTTGTGGGGTTGGTGTATTACTATGGCTTAATTCACTGAAAATTATTATTCTCTGCCGGAATTTTTTTTTATTGATAATCATAACCCAGATCCATGCCGTATTGACATAAATACAATGTTTAGGCCAGGAAAATTTCCCAAAATCTCATATTCAGATATTGTAATGTGCTTTGGGCATAACAGAAGTTTATATACAGGGTGTAATTGTACTTCGGGGGAAAAAATGAAAGGGCATATAGTACTGACCAAAATGAGTAAAAAATGGGCCGATAATCAATAGTTTCCGAGATATAAGGCTTTTTCAGAGGTTAACTTAGATATGCTTTGTTTTTTTTTTAAATGTTAAATGTTAAATGTGGCAACCTTTACCAACATTTGATTTTCAAATAACTTTGTTACTATTAGAAACTGAGAAAAATGTATCATATAAAATTTTATTGTTTTTATAGTCTATTTACTGACATAGGTACGCGTTTTCCGTCGGTTTCGTAAGTTCGCGACGACGATGCCGGCGTAAACGGAATGCCGCGGAGTACACGGATCGTCGATGGTAGAGGCGCAGGTACGCGTTTTCCATCGGTTTCGGAAGATCGACGCCGAAAGTCGCGACGGCGATGCCGGCGTAAACGGTATGTCGCGGAGTACACGGATGGTCGATGGTAACGTGACCCAGGCAAAAAACGCAGACTTTAGGGTTGGGTTGCCACGGCATACGCACGGGGGCGTCGCGGCGCAGAGTCATTTAAAACGCACTTGGGTTGATGCACGGCACGATGGACGCCTCTGAATTAACGTGTCGGTTTACAGTAGCTCTGGAAAACACGCAGATGTCAAGTCTGTAAACTCACGAGAAGTTACTGTAAGCGACTAGAACTACGCAACTGGTTAATTTAGTCTACGGAGATAACTACGGCCGGTGTCAGTCGTAGTGTCTCTGGATATTTTCATGTATGCCTTCCGAAGATGCTTTCGGCCCACGCTCAAAAAGCAGTGCGATGTCGAGCATATGAAACTCGCACGAGACACTAAAGAAATTTTGCTCACCTGCAAATCGGCTTCGGGTTTGCGGATTACTCACAATCAAACCTTTATATTTTAGTTGAAAGGACTACTCGCAGTCAACTGTCTTCTGCAGCCACAGGCCCTGGCTTTTATACAGATTTTGCTAATTGAACCGGCTAAACTTTTTTTTCTGATAGAAACATATAAATAAAGTATAATGCTAAACGGAAAAAAATGGAACTGAGCTACGCGGCTTTGATCTATATTTACAATAAAACGTGCGACAGATCCCGGGTTACTTCGAAAAAAGATAAACGGAAAAGTTATTGCACCCAGCACAAAAACCATCTTACAAAAAAAATCACCAAAACTTAAGTAACAAACTTAACTAAAATCTCAAAAAAACTTAACTACCCTACTTAAACGAAAGAGAAAACAAACTAAATTGTCTGCAGGCGGCACTTAAGTGTCCTGGGCATGGTCAATGAAAAGGAGAGCGGGCACTGTACTCACACACATGTAGGGAAACGTCAATGTTGCACTGGAGAAATGGTCACTCCGGTGCCGTCTGGGAGCCGCATCCGCGTTTGGCCGCAGACTCGAGACCCAGACATCGTAGTCCTTGGGGCGAGCTGGGGCCACGAAGGGAACGGACGGCGGTGGTCGCTGCTGTCTAGTCGAGGTGGTTGTAGGTGGCTCCTGGCGGGGACTCGAGTGGTCGGGGCTGAGAGACGTCAGGATGTCCCAAAGTTCAGTGACGGCCTCCGTCACCATAGGCGGTGTTGCTGATCGTCCGGGACCTACAACATTACAAGCTGTCGCAGCCGGGGGGTCTCTGGTCCGTGAAGCTTGGCTCGCGTCTCCGTCGGTTTCGGCGTCGCACGTGATGGAAGATGCGGCCAACTGGAGAATGTCGCCATCGGGAGAAGGCGACCGGCATGGCTAGATTACGGGCGTTGCGGCAAGCTCAGGTACGTAGGGCCCGAACTGAGCGATCAAGGCTTATCGGAGGACCTCATCGCTTTTTCCAGGTCTCCAACTCGGTACCGGGGGCTCAGCTGGCTCGGGGGGCCGGTAGTGGTGCAGTGCGGGCTGGGCGGGGGAGACAGTTCTCCAGGATTCGGATCTGCGGTCGGGACCTCCTTTTCAGCTCCTCAAGTGCCCTTTCTTCTTCTAAGTTCTAGGTCGCCTCATGGAAGAGCCCGGGCATCACCGGTTCACGCTCATAGTTAAGAAGGGCCGGAGAACACCCCGTTGATTCATGTTGGCTTGTATTGTGAGTTCTGGCAAATTTTCGTATTAGGTCCGTTTGTTTTCATCACCCGGTTGACTCTCTCCACCGGGTTGTACTGTGGGGTGTATGAAAAAGTTTGAAGGTGGCGTATGCCCAAGGCCGCCAGCGTCTTTCGAAAGACCCGGTTGGTGAATTTAGTGCCGTTGTCAGTTATTACCGTCCAGGGGCATCCGTACCCGAAGAGCACCAGTTCTTGGAATGTCCGTGTAATGTTTGTGGCGGAGGCTCGTCGGAGGACACGACATTTCACCCATTTGGTCATATGATCCTTCAAAACTAGCAAATACCTGTTGCCTTTCTTTGACGTCGGCAGCGGGCGTATAATGTCGGCGGCCACGGTGTCCCAAGTTTCGGTGATTTTGGTCGGGTGCATTTTTCCGGCCGTCCCCAGTTGACTGACCTTGAACTGTTGGCACGGTGCACACTGGCGGACGTATTGGGCAATGTCCCGAAACATCCCCGGCCAATAATAGCAGACGGCTACTCGGGCCGCGGTCTTGGCCATTCCCCCATGTTCTCCTACGGGGTGGTCGTGATTCTCGGCCAGAACTCTCCGGCGGTCAGTTCGTGGAACAAAGAGTTTCCACTCGGCCCCTTCGAGGTCATGTGCTGCGGGAATTCGCCGATACAAATGCTCGTTGCGTATGCAGTAGTCTGGCCAGGCATCGGGTTGGTTTTGTACTTCCACTCGACGTCGATAGTATCAGGGACACGTGGTCTCGACTGTGCAAACGGGGGCGTTTGACTGTCGGACTGGCTGGCGCGAAAGTCAAATTGTTGTAGGAACATCACCCAGCGCGCAAGCCGTCTGGGCGGGTTCTCCAACTTATTCAGCCACCGTAGGGCTTGATGAACGGTGACGATGGTGAAATGGTAGCCTTCGAGGTAGTGTCGCATCTTTTGTACGCCACTCACAATGGCGAGGCGGTGACCGAGTATTTTGGTTCTGCACCTTGGAGAGTACGACTGGCGTACGCAATTACTTGCTCACCCTTTTCGGTGTGCGGCACCAGTACCGCTCCTGGCATCGGTCTGGAGATAAAATCGACGCGAGAAATCTGGGCAGGCGAGTGTAGGGGCAGTGGTCAGTGCCTTTTTCAGGTGGATATGACATTTAACCTGGTACTCCTCGGTGATGGCCACTACAGTCCCATCTGCCATTTGGGCTTGCGGCGCCTTCAAATGACGTGTGTTTCCCTCTCGGCGGTGAATAACGGCAGTGTCGTCATCAATATATGACAGCGTAGACCTCGTGTCCATTAGGGCTTGCCCCTGGTGCGCCCCTATGGTGGCGGTTACACGGATGCCGCCGTCCTTTCCCTGGTTAACGGCGGAAACTAGTGGGTATTTTCCTGGGGCCGACTGGGGTTTCCGCCTTGCGTTCCAGTCCGTCTGGCGTTTCCCGGCCTGGCGTCGCGACGGTGGTAACGGCGGTTTGGTGAGCGGTGGACTGCGGGGATCTCAGAGAACCTGGTAGAAACGTTCTCAGACGGTTTCGGCGTGACCGACGCCAAGTGTGGCGACGGCGGTGACAGCGGCGGTTATGCGGTGGATGCGGAGATCTTAAGGATCCGTCTAAGAATGTTTCTGGACAGTTTTGGCGAAATCAACGCCAGGCGTCGCGACGCGGATATCGTGCTGATTCGATGGGAAATGGCAGTAGTGATGGTAAAGGCGCATGTACGCGTTTTCCGTCGGTTTCGGAAGATCGAAGCCGGGCGTCGCGGCGGCGATACCGAAACGGAATGTCGCGGAGTGTACGGATGGTCGATGATAGAGGCGCAGGTACGCGTTTTCCGTCGGTTACGGAAGATCGACGCCGGGTGTCGCGACGGCGATGCCGGCGTAAACGGAATGTCGCGGAGTGCATAGATGGTCGATGGTAACGTGACCCAGGAAAAAAATCGCAGATTCTAGGCTTGGGTTGCCCCGGCATATTCACGGAGGCGTCGCGCCATAGAGTCAAAGAAAACGCACTTGGGTTGTTACACGCCTCTGAACTAACGTGTCGGATTACAGTAGCTCTCGAAAACACGCAGACTAGACGTCTGTAACGCTCGGGTGTACACGCCGGCGGCGTCGAGACGTCAAGTGGGTAAACTCTCGAGAAGTTAGTGTAAGCGACTAGGACCGCGCAACTGGTGAATTTAGTTCACGGAGATGACTGTGGCTGGTGTCAGTCGTAGTGTCTCTGGATATTTTCATGTATGCCTTCTGAACATGCTTTCGGCCTACGCTCAAAAAGCAGTGCGACGTTGGGCATATGAAACTCGCACGAGACAATAAGACTGACTTGTTACAGACAACAAAGAAATTCGTACGGAGAGCTCACGGTACGGTTTTTAAAAGAAACGGAAATTTTGCTCACCTGCAGATCGGCTTCGGGTTTGCGGATTACTCGCAATTACACCTTTGTATTTTAGTTGAAAGGATTACTCGCAGTCAACTGTCTTCTGCGGCCACAGGCCCTGGTTTTTATACAGATTTTGCTAATTGAACCGGTTTAACTTTGTTTTCTAATAGAAACATATGAATGAAGTACAATGCTAAACGAAAAAAAAATGGAACTGAGCTACACGGCTTTGATCTATATATACAAAACTTATGACAGATCTACATCGTCACAGTGAATACTCTTTTTATTCAATTTTTAATATCTGTATAAAAACAGTTTCATTGTCCTGTTGTCTAACATACGCAATTAAATTACTAAAACAAGATGGCTACAAGCTACGTTCATTTACATTATAATACCGTGTATTTTAGTTTTACATTATTTGTAGGTAATATATTACGCATCAGACAATATAATAAATATCTGCAATACCTACAATATTATATTTATTCTTACTTTACCTTCCTACGATCACTTCTCTTTACCGTAGCTAACCATTTTAGCTTCCTAAAACTATAAGTCTATCTTCAAAATATGTTTCCGATGCAGATATATAAACTGATAATCCGTCACTATTAGCACTCGTTTGGAATATCTAACCATAGCACAAAATTATGGCATTTTAAAAATGTTCCTATATGTCAGTCTGACTTGTTGGTTCACCAGGCTGCTATTTTTAAATATCCGTGACGTGACAAGCAGATATTCGCAAACGAAATTAACGATAGAGGCGCTAATTTTCGAAACAAGATGGCCGCCGTACGATGGGTTTGACATATGACAATTCACAATGTTCACTCTGTTTCGTTGACTTTGTATACAAACCGAGTTTAAAAATTTATTTACATGAAGGCGATAAATTTAAATATTTAATTATTAATTACTACACTACTCAGTCAGCTGTCACGTTTTCAATATGGCGCTTGTACGATTGCTTTCCGTAGTTTCCATTTGCGCCACGAGAGGGGAAATTTTATCTACGATTGCGAATAGAGGTCCGTGCCAAAATGACAGCTACTCTTATGTTGTATAAACTTACAAATTATAATGAATGTAGACCTCTTAGTTTTGGAATTAGCTTTAATGCATATATAATGAGGACTTATGATTATAGAATTTTACTGTTTCCATCTACTGAGTTCTGAAGTAACCTTTTAGAGAAAGACGACAAGCTCGAAGAAAGAGATGACAAAGCATTACCATGACCTCTTAGATAGAATCTTAAACAATTTATAAATGTCTTGGATAATTTTATGTTTTCGTATTATTATTTATTTAGAATTTATCTTCAGCTAACAAATCATTATTATAACAAAACTGATTACTCATACATACGTCAAACACCAACGGCAAAATAAAACAGCAAATATCAAATCGAATTAGGACAATACGTTGAGAAGAAAAGAGAGGCTTTGGTAATACAAAACTATATCTTTCTTTGAGTCTATCGTCTTTTTCTAAAGACATGTAGTACTGGAGGGGAGAATGTGTGCTGTGTGACGTCAATTTCATAAGTCCCCATTGAACTAATACCAAATATTGACATTGAATGATTAATATTAGAATAAATAACAACAAATAATACAACTATATAAAACATATCTTCTTCCTATTCAATTTCGCAGTGTGCTAAGTGCCTTACGGATACTGTAGTTTTTTTTCCATTAGGAAAATGAACGTGTGCGTATTCAAGATTTGCTTTTAAAAGCTCTACTCTTTCAGCCAATTGTGCGTATTTATAACATTTATAACTATAGAATTCTCTTCTCCCTCTGTATTCGGCAAAATAAGGTGGGATAGTTTAAAAAAATCTAAATAGAGGAGTATCAAATATTAAATATGCAGAAAATTTATAATTTAATAATATTACCATACAATACTTATTGTGTTTTCCAAATATTTGCAACGGGTGCAGTTAATATTTAAAATAAAATTCTAAAAAATATGAATCAGGTATCTTATTCTCAATAACATGAGGCGGATCATCCTCATATACATTAGATGAGTAAGTGGCAAAGTATATCAATGAAATGCTAATATTTTCTCAATATAAATACAATTTTTTTTTGTAATTTTTCCTCATTCAACATCTCTTTGAACAGCAAGGTTAGTACAAGAAGGCTTTAACAAATGACGAGACTGAACTTTTTCACAATAAGATTTATTTGAAACGTAATGCACTTTTTAAAAATCATTGATTTTTATTTATTAAATTTTTACAATCTTTTTATTTCCTTGTACAAAGTAAAGGAAGTATTGTATTCGCGAAAAATTTCGGTTTCCAGATTTCAACGGAAATATCCATTTTGGCCATCCCTGAATCCGTTCTGTCTAATTTCGTCGTGACGTCTGTACGTACGTACGTACGTATCTCGCATAACTCAAAAACGGTAAGCCGTAGAAAGTTGAAATTTTGTATTTAGGACTTCTATAACATCTAGTTGTGCACCTCCCTTTTTGGTCATTACATAATTTCCAGAAAAGATACTTTATTTGAAGCCTATAATAGATTTTAATGAAAAACTATATTAAAATATAATCCAAAACATTTCAAATTTAGTATATAAGACTTTTATATTAATTGGAGTAACATAGCAGAATTTGGTTGAAACAGACTAACCGGAAGTGATATATTACCTGAAGTTGTTAACAGTTTTTCTTGAATAAAATGGTTTCATTTTTATTTTAAAAATAAATGCTTCAAATAAGAGTTTTAGAGAATTAAATTCTGCGTATAGCACATCAAGTATTATTAAATTAGCCCTTTGTATAAGCGAGATATGTAAATTTATATCTTATATACTTTTTGGTTTTTGTAAAGAAGCTTGCTATGGATTAGGACAAAAAATAACAAAAAAAAATAAAAAATAGATGTTAATGTCAAATTACGTCAAATACATGCAATTTTATAATTGAGTCTATACTTCATCTTCATATTCGTCTTGCGTACAAGGAAGTCATGTGGTGTCCACATCAGATTTTTTATAAATAACTTTTAATATATTTTTTGTAAATACAAAATACTAGCAACCACTTTTATTATACACATACAAAATTATATCATAAAAATAAATAAATATAAAAATAACACAGGTATCGTATTTATAGACAATTTTAATAAAACTATAAAGTAGTACATCATTTACATTTCTTTTTTTTCGCCTTTTTCGGCTTTTTCGGCTTTACACCACAAAAACATGTTTTCTTCTTTTTTCTAGATTTTTTGCCTTTCTTCGATTTCCCTTTGTTTTTACATTTGTCTTTACGTTTTCCTTTACCCTTTCCTTTTCCCTTGCCTTTACCTTTCTGGTTACCGAAGTAGTTAAAAGGATTTAGTTTTTGAAAGAAATTTTTAGTTTTTTCTGCGATGTTCTCATCATCTTTTAATCTAGCCAACTTAATTCGAAAGTAAGCAAGTAGAAATACATTAGCCACCCATGCAAATATTAATTTTATAGCAACCAACATTACTACCATCGCAGGAAGGTAAACAGCAACATTTGGTGGTACCTGCACGTCATTTACGGATACCAAATTCAATATTTTACGTAATGTGAAGATTTGTCTTTTATGTCGAAGAGGAATAACTGAAGCTAAAAAAATATTATTATTTATAAAATAAATATTTAAATCATTTTAAAAATATTCACACATTCAAACTATACTGTATTTCAAATAAGAATAGACTTAGTGGTGCTGAGAAACCAGCCTGTTATACACCCATAAATTTTATGAATTAGTTTTGTTTCGTGTATGAGATACTATACAACTCGAAACGTTAAAATTTGAACATTTTTAGTGCTTTAGTAAGTAAACAGTTACTTAAAGTTGTTAAATAGAATATAAAGGTAAAATGAAATAAATAATATACCTGCATACATATTGCTACTGTAAACTTGGTTTGCGTTTAGAGCAATCAAAAAGCTGGAATCGTAAGCGCTAGCTTATTCCTAAGTCTATTCTTATCTGAAATATAGTATAATTTCAAAAAATTAATAGGTTTATTGTTCTACAACGCCATATTAGTCTAATCAATATGTACAATAGAACCTGGTTCCTTGCAAGAGGTCGGGTATCTATAATTTGATATTGTAACGTGTGAGCACCGCCGCGCTGAGCTAGCATTTATTCTCATAACGTAATTGTCGCGGCGAGTAAACAAACGAGTGTTGGTAAGTTACTGGTGTATTGGGATAGCTGTGGAAGTGAATACTCGGTAGTGATGGGAAGCTAGAGTATACGGGGACAGTACGGCGAGTGAAGTACTCGGGAAGTTACTGGTGTATTGGGATAGTTGTACGGGTGAATACTCGGTAGTGTTGGGAAGCAGTAACGGCGAGTGGACTTCTCGGTAAGTTACTTGTATACCGGATAGCTGTGGAAGTGATACTCGATACTTTTGATGAGTATTGGGAAGCTAGAGTATACGGGAACCGTAACGGCGACAGTTCGTGATACTGGATCGGACAGTAGAATGTGATAAATAAATAGTAACATAAATATAGTAATATAAATATCGCGTAAACAGTCTACAGGACTCTGCAACAAACCGGCAGTCTAAGATTGGAACGCGTAGTAAAATAAATGAATAGTTAGTTATATAAAAGTACGAGAGTACAGTAAAATAAATAGCGTGTAAATAAATAGTCATGTTCATTGTTTAAATAAATAAATAATCTTAGTGTTTAAGTAATTAATTATATTCTTAGTCTTAAATTAGCATTTAATATTTGTTTAACCATAGTTATCGTAATTTTTATTCTTTTAATATTTATTTATCGTTTAATAAACATCTACTTTAATTAATAATAATTCTTTGATTTTTACACTTCGCCCAAATAAATAAAACGGTACAATATGTTGTAAGGACCAAGGCCAGTGATAAGAAACCAATTTTTCAGTAACGAAAGCCCTGTGCTACCAGAGTTATAGGGAAAAAAGTTCGAAATTTTCGGTCTTTTTTCGGGTTTTCCTCAATTTCTCTGTTTCTATACATCGGAGAGTAAAAGTTGGTATTATTAATATTCTAGAAGACAAAATTTGCTACAACTATTGTATTTACGATTTTTTATATGGGCTATACCTACTTATTGAACTACAGGGCAGTGAAAGTATCAGAATTTTTGGGAAATAACAAAACACGCACATATCGCAGAAATATTGATGTAGTCCGGATGTTAAGGGCAAAAATTTGCCTACACCCTAAATTTTGTCAGGCAAGCAAGCCGTTTGGTTCACATGATATTACTAGGACCATACCCTAACGATTAAGAGATGTAGCCACACGGAAATGCCTAGCAGACACGAGCTTTTGCGGCCTCACTGGCGCGGTTTTCTTAAAATCGCAGTGGTGCGCTCGCAAACCATTGGATCTACAGAGCTGACTTTATTTTTATATTAAAAAAAAAAGTTAAGTTACATATAACGTATCCATTTTCTTCTTGAACATAGCACTTTTTGGTTCTTTGAAGAAAATTTTAGCTTCTTTGGCCGAGTTCGCGAGAATGCTACGTTATATAATAAAAATTGTAGCGCGTTCAAATAGCAAACGATAGATTTTCCGAGTTGGTAATCCTTCTCAAACAGTTAATTCTAGAGGTATCTGCAATGTCTGCACTTATTAAAATAAATATTATTTCAATCTATTGCATGAAACATATTGAGAATGTCATTAGTATTAGGATGACGGTAATGTTGCGTGTTGCTAAAGTTATTCATTTTAATTAAAAAAAAATAAATAAAAAAATAGCAGGTCTATATCGATAGAATTCATCCAAAATTTTATGATAATAGTAGATCATTAGATTAGAAGTTGGTCTCAAAATATATCCACAATGTTTTTAGCTACACATTTATCTTGTATTTTATAATTATTAAATCATACAGCGTCATGATTCATCATCATTGTTGTTCCTACATTTGGAACGAAGCTACCAAAATAATTTAATAAATCTGAAGACAGAGAAAAGTGTTGAACATAAATAGTGAAGTGATTCTAATATTGTCATAAATTGCTGAAACTCTTCCATCTTCCATTGGCGTATAACGCAGTGGAATAATAAAAAATAATGCATATGTATGATGTATCTATGCAAATATATAGTTTTGACATTTGAAAGATCTACATTAATTTCACAAAACACAAGTGAAACGAATGACGGCTGTAAATCAAAAAGTTTAATTTTTTGTCAAAACTTTCGTGAAATTATTTATGTTTTTTTATTTTCAGTATTTAGGGTTTGAGTTAAATCCATTGGTGAACTCAGAATCAAGCTAATTGAGTTATATCCTATAGAAAATGGGTACCAAAAATTGTTAAATCAATCAAATCGCGTTAAATCCCAAGTTATACAGCAATATTTGAGCAAACCGTATTCATTTTTTATATTTTCTCTATTTTTTGTATCTTTTTAAGTTTTATGTATTTTTTCTTTTAGTTTTTGTAATTTTTCTAATGTAATAACAAAATAAATATGAATAACGCAAAATTGTAACAATTTTTTAAGACCGATCAATATTTACCTCCCGTCATACCGTAGGTAAGGGCAGTAATGTTATCGGTCCAAAAATTCGATGGTGATTTTTCAGTAAATAAGCACGAATTACGGTCCCCACAACACGTTTTTACTATTTTCACGTGCGTGCGTGACAATTTTTTCCTCCACCATAACTCTTACAACAAACTTCCGAAAATTTCTATTTTCCGTCTTTAAGCTTTCTAGATTCATATAAAGAGTTGATTAGATTTTGGGTAAAATTGGACAACCGGAAGTGATACTTTACTTGAAGCCCATAATAGTTTTTAATGAAAAATTATATTAAAATATAATCCAAAACTTTTCAATTTTAGTATTTAAAACTTCCATATCAAGGAGAATAATATATTAGATTTTGGCTAAAATTAACAAACCGGAAGTGATACTTTACTTGAACCTCTGAACATATTTTCGTGAAAAATATATTATGATATATTCCAAAACTTTTCAAATTTGGTATTTAAGGCTTTTATATTAATGAGAACAATATATTAGATTTTCTTCTAAAATTGATAAACCGGAATAAGTACATTATAGAAAGCTATAAACAAATTTTCTTAAAAAATATGTTAAAACATGATCCAAAACTTATCAAATTTGGTATTTAAAACTCGATTTTGACTATACTTATATGATAAACCGGAAGTGGTACTTAATTTGGAGCTCTTAACAGATTTTCGAGGAAACCCATAATAAAATATAAGCCAAAATTTTGTATTACAGACTTTTCTATTTATTTGAACGAGAAATTAGATTTTGTTTACAAACGATCAATCGGAAGTGTTACTTTACTTGAAGCTCATTGCTATTTTAAACATGGAATTGACGGAAGGTTATGTGCTGGCCACATCAGATTTTTTTTAAATAACACCAAAATTGTTCAATTAATATATACTGTACTGTGGGTATTGTGACAAGGCGAGGGTAAGAGCAATAACAGATAAATAACTTTTTGTAAACTTTTCTCAATTATAGTTTCAGTAATCATATTTTAACTCTGTTTATCTCTTTAAGTCAAAATTCAGTTTAGAAATTCTTATCGTATTATGATAGTCACGACATTTATTTGTTGGTCATTAAGTCTAGAAATTATTATGTATACGTGCGTGACTTTGAATGCCCTAGCCTATGCACCCTGTACCCCTAAGGTAATCCTGTCCTGAAGATAGCGCTTTGTTTTGAAGAGTCTAGATTAGTTCGTCGCGTCGTGCAGACGTGTTTTGTTTTGGACATGTAGTGTCTTTTAGTTTCGGGGCGCGTGCAAACGCCGCCCGCTGGGTTACGGAATGTAACATGTTAGGCTTAGTTGTATTAGTTTAATTGTAAATAAAACTTTAGTTAAAACGTTTAGTCGGTAGTTAATCAGTAAATATCAGTAGTATCCATGTTCGTAAATTCTGTGTCATAATGTAAGTGTTCAGCAGTGTAAAGTGTAAGTGTATGTGTTCTTCCTTCTCACGAAGTCCTTGTC
This sequence comes from Harpalus rubripes, assembly GCA_963082715.1. Classification (NCBI taxonomy): domain Eukaryota; kingdom Metazoa; phylum Arthropoda; class Insecta; order Coleoptera; family Carabidae; genus Harpalus; species Harpalus rubripes. The sequence goes on along the minus strand of OY720451.1, from coordinate 38,785,464 downwards.
ACGAAGTCGTGGACGCCAATCATCCGAGCGTCGGAGCGTCCACCAGTAAGTGTAAAGTGTATCATCGTTGGCGTAAGCAGTAGTATCATCATCATCTTCCGCACCCCCTCGTGTTACAGTATTTAAACTGCTTAACAGTATCAACAGAAAGGACTAAATCAGTTAACTAAATTCCAAAGGGATTTTAAGTGAACATTTTTGCGATTTACTTCAATATTTGTAAAATGGAGTTGACCCGTTTGCATGATTGCTCCTCAATTAGTCGATTCTAAACAATTAATATTAAAAATTAAGTATATTTACATATAATACATATTACAAATTGAAGAATTTAATCTGTTGCAAAGTTTGATCGTGTTACAATAATACCGAGAAATCATTTGGAAACAGCAGCTGTAATAGAGTACAATTACTTTAAGAATGTGATACTGACGTCACGACAGTTGCGCAAAGTTCATGACTTGTACATGACGGAGTATCTCAGTGGCATAGAAGTTAATTCTACGTCACTGGACGTACCTATAAGTTGAAATTGAGACCCTACGTCCTATACAAGTCATGAACTTCGCGCAGCTGTCAATGTCAAATTCTTACAGTAATTTTACTCTACAAGATATACGCATATTTCATTCTAATACGTAGTGTTAATGACTAATTGACTGGTGCTGAAAATAATACCGCCGCTGTAATTTCTTCAGACCTGTTGTTTTAGCTCCTATCATTTTAATTTAAATTATAAGCGAATTTATACCTATTTTTTTATTTATCCATCTGTACCAAACTTCGACTATGCACACCTAGCGTGAACATGTCGTACTAAAGTAGTGTAAATGATCTACAGAATGATCAAAAGCAACTCATAGTCACGTGACCTGAGTAGTTCTCAATATTTTACTACGCAGAAATAAGTATTAGCAGTTGCGTTCATTTCATAGTGGGTTTGAGTATCATAGCCAGAGAATTAGGTAGACACTGTCAGTCTGTCAAATATCTGTTTAAATATCCATTACGTTCTTTCTTTCTTTTTACCGTCTTTATTATTTGCGTTTCATATTTACATTATTGACAACAGTCTTTTTCAAGATTCTTATTAGTGTATTTCGTTATTTGCTCGGTAAGTGAGTTACAAAAATAATTTTAATATAGCTTAATTAACGTAATTCTTTAAGTTAAGTTACCACCCGAAACGGTTTTAAAGGATGAATGTCACAAGTTTATTGCCTAAGCGTATTCCTTTTCTTTATAATAAAAATTCGCACGTTCATGTACTTAGATATCAAAGTTTTCTTCCTGGAAGTCAAGATTTGATGTCATTGAGGAAAGTTGCGGATAACGTAACTATCAGTTGGTTTTGATCAACCTGTATAATATAATTAAGCATTTTTATTACAACGAAGTAATATTTCATCATTTTCAATTTACTAACATTCGTAGTTTAAAGTTGTAAAGTATACTACCTTACAATTATTAAAGTTTACTACATATTTCTTTGCAATGGTTGAATAAGAGGTTATGCCCACATTATTTATCTGTTAAACCGTGAAATTATTTGTTTTGACAAGCAATGGTGCCGGCGTCAACACCATTCTAGTGGTAAACGGAAATTCCTATACTAACTTTAATGTAATATACTGGGTGACACTCAAAAAAGGGCCATTCAAAATAACTTTCTTATTTATAATTATTTTTTATTTTTCTTTACACATTTGTAAACTAGGCTCAGGGGCTCATAATAATGGTATACAATCTGATCTGCGTCTAGTGACCGAATAGCTTGGATGCGTAGTAGCCTATTGGCTTGAAAAGTGTGGTGTGGATTTCATTCGCTTACTAGCAACCGTACAGTTAACATCAAGAAAGTACATTCTGAGGCAAAAGTATGGAATTTAAATCTAGGTTGGGGGATGCGCAATGGGGTCCTCCACCATAACAAATAAAATACAAAATAATGTACACTTTATACTTAAAGTATTACTCAATAAATAACGATTAAGATAAAAAATATATTTTTTAAATTATTACTTGCTATCTTTCTCGCGCAGCCAACTATAGAAACTGGTGCGAGAAAGATATCAATAAGTGTCGCTAAAAATCAAATGTAGTTAAACTAAAAACAATTAAGACTTTTTAATACTACGCATTGTTTCAAAAATAAACGAACTTTCATTTAAAATAATAAAAAAGTAAGAGTGAAGGACCCCACTTCAAGCCAAAGTCGGAAAACTTGTGCCTCGCAGTATACTCTCGCACGTAACTAGCTGCATCTTTCCGGTCTAATGCGTTCTTTCTCTGCGCACTACTCATCGCCACAGCTCTCAAGTTGCTGGTCAAACATTATATATTTTTATATATTTGTACTCTACGTAAAATTACGAATGGTTGAAGTTAATTTTTATTGAAGAAATAAATTATATTATTATAGAATAGAATTTATTTGTTTAAGCGATAGAAAATACATCGCTGTGACAAAGGATTGGTAATATAAATAATTAATATAACATTATATATAATTTTTGGTTTAACAATTAAATTATAAATTCATAGCGGACGTCCGTAGCTTGAGCGAGTTCTAGACATAGTTGTGGATATTGAACATCTTCTCCACGGTCAGTTCCGTCAGCAGCGATGTGATGCCCATTGTTACGCCTTCATTGGGGTAGCGTTTTAAAAGCAAATTATTTCTAATCAAGGAAGAATATAGGACAATGTAAGGGGAAATGTCCTAAATCGTTTGATTCAAGTTTGTTGCATATTGAACAGATTTCATCATTTCTGAATTTATGGCACAAGCCGTCTTGGTATATATATATATATATATATATATATATATATATATATATATATATATATATATATATATATATATATATATATATATATATATATAAATTATTTTTGGATCACATGTTCTTAGGTGGCTACAAGTTTTTATAATTTTGTAGGGAATGTTATAGGATAGGTAGTTTAGGGTAAAATTATAATTTACGGAGTGCCCATTAATATCGATTATATGTAAACTTAAAATACAATAAAGAATTTATTATTTTTTTATTACTATTATTAATTATTATTATTTATTATTAATTATTATTACTTATTATTATTTATTATTATTTATTATTATTTATTATTATTTATTATTATTTATTATTATTTATTATTATTTATTATCATTTATTATTATTTATTATTATTTATTATTATTATTATTTTTATTATTATTATTATTATTATTATTATTATTATTATTATTATTATTATTATTATTATTATTATTATTATTATTATTATTATTATTATTTGTGCAAGTTTGTCAAAGCATATTTTCACATATCTAGTGTTACGCATCAGAAACATTGAATATTAATATTTCTACATTGACCAGTTTCTCTGCGAATAACAGCCTGGAGTTGTTGATTGCCATGAAAGTAGATGTTTGAAATAATGAAGCTGCCCTTTCTCAAGGCACCCCAAATTTCTGCTCCGTATGTGAGAACTGGTAGTATAAGAGAAGTGTATAGCTTAATAATTGTGCTCCAAGAATGTATTTTTGCTTTCGCCCTTGTCTGTTTTATAGTCCCAACAATCTTATTTGCATTTTAAATTAATGTTTTTTGTTGTCAATAAATTTTCTCGAAGTAGTGAATGTGATTCCTAGGTACGTGTACTTGTTAGCGAATTTTATTTCGTTACCATGGCATGTATATTTTATGTTTCTTATTGGCGGTCTTCCTTCATGAAAATGAACGATTTTTGTTTTTTCTGCATTTACCTTAAGTTGCCTATCGTTACAGTATTCGATTAGTGCCAGATGCGATGTACGTCTGTTGAGCTATTCGCAAAGATGACTATGTCATCCGCATATTGTAATGTCATTATATCTGTTTGATTATTTTGTAGTAACCTTCAAGGTTTTTATTGCGTAAGTATATCTCTAGGTCGTGTATATAGAGGGCAAATAGGAGTGGGCTTGTACATTCTCCCTAGAGAACTCCTTTGTTGACGGGTATTTCTTCAGACATCATGTTGTTTACTTCTTGCATTCCAAATGCTGCTTTTCAATTCTTCCAATTTTGTGACTTCATTGCTTCTTCATACGAATTGGGATCATTTTCAGTTATGTTAGCATCAAGTATACCCAAATAGCTTGGTCTCTTGATCTTACTTCGATCACGCAAGGTATAACCAACCTCCTGTTGCATATCTTCAATGAGCTATCTTCTACCTCAACTGATTCTTTAATTTCTTCCCCCTGATCGCAGATCTCTGATCGATGATCATTTTGAACAGTTCCTGGCAGATTTGCTTCAATTCAATCTCTTGACTGAAGAATCTTTTCTGGGAGGAATTCAACATCCCTGCTCAAAACCACCTTAATCACTGATGGTATAAACAAACGATATCCATCTGTATTATCACTGTATCCAATTAGTATCGTCTTGGTGCTTTTAGGATCCAGTTTCTGGCGTTTTTCCTTTGGAACATGCATATAGCATTTTATACCAAAAATCCTAAAATAGTTGATGTCAGGCATACCTTTTCTATACCACAATTCATATGGACTTTTCTTATCAATACTAGAAGGACCAGTACGATTTAATATATAGGCAGCTGTATTAACCGCCTCAGCCTATAATTTCTTAGGTAAGTTCTTTGTATATAACATTGATCTTGCACATTCAACAATAATGCGATTTTCATGTTCTGATGCACCATTCTGCTCCGACGTGTACAGCATAGTCTTTTGAATATTTATACCACGCTCTTCAAGAATTTTATGCGCATCTAAATTGTCAAATTCTTTTCCTCCGTCTGAAAGAAATTCTTTAACTTTGTTTCCTGCTAGATCTGCTTCCGCTAGAAATTGTTTCAATCTTCCGGTCACTTCATTTTTGTGTTTCAAGAAAATACTCGCCGGAACATAGAAAAGGCATCCTTGAAAATAATAAAAAACGTGCTCCACCTAGCGATATTTCAGACATTAGAGCACACACGTTTGCACTAATTTTTTCTCCTGCAGGTTTTCCTCGATCCTTTCGTGTTCTGAAACTTTTTCTGTGTTGCTTACCCAACAAACACCCTACACAAAATTCACCTGAATTTGCGTTGACATTAATGTCTCGTCGTGCTAATTCTTTTCGTACATGACTTTTATTTTGATGTCCTAAGCGCTGATGGTATAACTGCAGACTAGCTGTTGTAGGCGCTACGAACACTTTCACTGGATCATCTGAAATATTTCCCGCATATTCAAGAACATTAAACCATTTATTAACTGACCTGACAATAAAATTTGTCCATTATTTTTACATTTAGTTCCATTCACGTCTGTACTCCACGTGAATCCCTTGTACAATGTTATGGACTGCGAGAATAAGTTTGCACCAACCTCGGGTACATACCATACTTCCTCCATATGGTTACTTATTCATTTGCCTTTGACATTTACGTCAATATTATTCTACCGCAAATGTATGCTTTCATTGTTGTTCTGTTGGCTACCTCTGCGTCTCTTGGAGTAAAAAATTCTTTACATGTAGCAAAATACTTCTTGTTAGCCGTCATATGCGCTGTTGCGCCACTGTCAAATATCCACTGTTGACGATCTACCTTCTTTAATTCATTGGTAAAACATGAACATACAAATGATTTACTATTCCTGCAATGAGTTGACTCAACATCCTCAGAAACATTGTAGACAACTTTGGCATGATCTCGTTTGATTTTAGGACAATTGCTTTTATAATGGCCCATCTTATTACATCAGTAACATTGAACATTTTTTATATTAAAATTTTCACTTTTTTCTTGCTTTCTTTTATTGTATTTTTTTACAACAAATGCATTAGATGAGATTACGTCTGTTGAATCATGTATTTCTACCATTCTTAAACGCTCTATCAATTTCTCCAATGACCTTTCTGTAAGCAAAGTTGCTTCCCAAACCTGACGAAAATTGTTGTATTCAGGAGATAATGTAGAAGTAATTCGCAACATGAGTAGCTGTTCTGGTAAGCTGACATTCAACTGCTCCTTCATTTCATCATTTAGCCCGCGAAAATTTCTTTGCAAAATAGAAATGTGTTCCAAAATTTTCAAACCTGCTTGTTTCTTTGCAGTGATTTTTTTTTCTGCCAATCTATCAAGTCGATAATGACTCTAAAACACCTAACATGTTGTAAACATTATCCGACAAGGCATTTTTTATAAGTAATTGCGCGTGTGCATCGTTCTTCTCGAATGTCTTAAGCGATTTTGCGTTGTATTTCGACGTTCCTGAACCTCCTGTAGTACTCGAACTACTGCCGCTTAACACAGCTGATTCGCTAACTGGACGACGAATAACTCCTGTCACTATTTCTAGAAGACTATGGCATTTGAGCAGAAGAGACATCTGCTGCTTCCATCTTGTCTAATTTTCTGACGTGCATATTGACAGCGTAGTTAAAAAGGCATATTAAATCTCAACTGGAATTTGCTGTTGTATGTTGGTTACCATGTTACCAAATATATGTGAATAGAGTTGAGGGTACTCAGCGTAAATTTATCTCTGAATTCTAAATTTCCGAATAATTCAATTAATTTCACATTCTTATGAAAACGTAGAGAGATGCTAGATTTAATTTTTCTTTGTAAAATTATAAATGGTCACGGATAGCACAACTCTATTGAGTAAAATATATTTACATTTACCCTCTTATTCTACTCGTTCATCTGATATTTTTTCTGTAAAATAATTGTATATTACTAATTTTGCAATGTTTTCCCCGTTAAATCGCCTATTGTGTTGTTATAATAATTTATTATGTTTCTCCGATGTACCCAATATATTTATTAGCACTTTGTATTTATTTAAGAAGTTTATAAAAAATAGCTTCACTAATATGTCTACCTCTTTATGAGTTTATATCTCTTTGTTCCATGTTTGCTAATTTTCACCATATTTGTTGTCTGCAAAAAACTGGTATTGTTTATCATAATTGTTCTGTACTGTTATTAGGACCATCTCTTGTTGTACGGTCACTTTTTTAAATAAATAAATAAAATAAATAAATAAATAATAAATAATTAAAACAGTGGCAAAAAAATAAATGACAAGGAATATCTTTGTTACAATAAACAATTATCTCAACTGTTTTCGAAGCCTACCTGATATCATGGCTTACCAGGTTAATTGTTTTTAATTTTCTCTAACGTTTTTGAATTCTATTTAATATATAAAAATATACAGGTTGTCCCATTTGAAAATGAAAGTTAATGTCATTTCCGATTAAATCGGAAGCGCCATGATTTGTGAATCCCTAAGCCTAGTTTACAAATATATATACAGAATGTCTTGGAAATATTGGGACATGACAACCACAGATTCCTGAAGCTAAAATAAGATGATTTAACTAAACTTACCCTTATCCGAAAGTGCACCGTTTAGGCAGTACTCTGCTTCAAAGATCTTCTGAAAAAAAATATTTTAAAATGACAGAATCTTTTGTTCGATTTAGATGAAATTTGGTATGACCCTTCATATGGATGTAAGTCATCTTTTAAGATGATATTTGCTATTATTAATTAACTACTAATGTAAGAAACTTAGATGTCACGACATTAATTAGACAGTAACTTTTTAATGACAATACCGATAACGTAAAATATATTTTTTTTTCATAAAGATACATTCAATAGTAAACTTTTCTCTCTATGTATAATTTGTGATATCTGTTACGGTTCACACAGAAAAGAATAAAACTTAAGTGACTGCACCGTGAAATTTTTATAACAAATTTTATCTAGCAGTCTTTTCCTTTGACAAATATTTCATTTTTATCTCAGTAACAATTGTTTATAAGTTGTCAATCCTGTCAAGTTGCTTAGGAGTAAGCTAAGATTATTAATCTTCTTACCATAATAATGGCTTTGGCATATTCTTATGCGGAACAAACGGACATGTTTCTCGTTTTAGGGTATTGTGAAGGAAATTGTCGCAGTTCCGTTAGAGTATATGTCGAAAGATTTCCAAATCGTCGCGTGCCGAATCATAAAACCTTTGCTCGTGTTAAAAAGCGTCTTCGTGAAAGTGGAAGTTTTGCACCAGTGGCCGCTGATCGTGGACGTGCTTCTATAATTCGAACTCCTGAAGTAGAAGAAGACATTTTGGAAATTGTAGAACAAAATCCCAGAATCAGTAGTAGATGTTTGGGACTAGAAGTAGAAGTCTCAAAGGATATAGCGCATAGGGTCCTCAAAGAACAACTGTTATATTCATATCACATTCAGACTGTGCAAGAACTTTTACCAGCTGATCCCAATAAGCGCCTAGAGTTTTCCGTTTCATCCAAGAAAAAAGAGTTGAAAATAATAATTTTCACAAAACAATACTGTTCGCGGATGAGGCATGTGTCACAAGGAGAGGTATTACTAACTTGCACAATGACGGTGTGCATGCCGAAGAAAATCCGCATATCAGCAAGGAACGCCACTTTCAGCACGAGTTTAGGATTAATGTTTGGGCAGGAATTATCAACAGTTTCATTATAGGTTCTGTAATTTTACCAAATCGTTTAAATGAAGAGAGATACCTAGAATTCCTTGAAAATATATTACCAGATTTATTGGACTATTTGCCGTTAGCCCTCAGACGTGACATGTGGTTTCTACAGGACAGAGCACCGCTTCATTTTACTCGTAATGTTCAGAACCATTTATATTTACAATTTCCTAGTAAATGGATAGGTAGAGGAGCTTACGTTCCAGTAAAGTGGCCTCCACGATCACCAGATTCGTTTTTTTGGAGAGCATTGAAGAGCAAGTGTATTCTTCGTCTATAAATACAGAAAATGAACTATGGGACAGAATACAAGATGTTCCACGATCTATTGGGAACAACGCAGAAATGTTGCAGAGAGTACAGTTCAATTTTTTACGTAGAGTTAATCTTTGCATACAAGAAAATGGTGGTCACATTGAACATTTATTGTAAATGTATTAATAAAGCTGCTTGTTACTTAATTGTTTGTCAGTCTACTAGATAAAATTAATTCAAAAATTTCACGGTGCGGTCAATTAAGTTTTATTTTTTTCTGTATGAACCGTAACAGATATCACAAATTATACACGGAGAGAAAAGTTTACTATTGAATGTATCTTTATGAAAAAAAAATAATAATTATACGTTATCGGCATTGCCATTAAGAAAAGAAGTTACCATCTAATTAATGTCGTGACATCTAAGTTTCTTACACTAGTGGTTCACTAATAATAGCAAATATCATCTTAAAAGATGACTTATATCCATATGAAAGGTCATATAAAATTTCATCTAAATCGAACAAAAGAAGAACTTTGAAGCAGAATACTGGCTAAACGGTGCGCTTTCGGATAAAGGTAAGTTTAGTTAAATCATCTTATTTTAGCCTCAGGAATCAGTGGTTAAGCCATGTCCCACTATTTTTAAGACACCCTATATATATATATATATATATATATATATATATATATATATATATATATATATATATACAGGGTGATTCATCGGTCTGTCCTGTCTTTATAACTCTTTTATTTTAAGTCAGATAAAAAAACTCTTGTAAAATAATTTATATGATATAGTATTATCTATCTACGTACCATATCCATTTGTATACAGGGTGCTCCATTTAAGCGCAACAATATGTAACTTTATATTTCTTAATGGAACACCCTATATTTATTTATTTATTTTGATAGTAAATTCTATTCCTTTTAAAAAAGTATTAAGTAATAAGGGGTCTAAAATTATAAATTAAGAAGTTATTTACCTTTATTCGTTGAATGATATGTTTCTATCATGTTATTATTAACAAAGTAAGCTATGGATAATTTGATCAATTGTTTCAAATTTAAACAAACAAGTTGTCCAAATACTCTTAGTTTATCATTGTTGATGTTGATGTGAAAATGAATAATAAATTTTAGTAAAGATGAGATGGTTAATATAATATTTATAATAGAAAAATCTATTGAAGTTTTCGAGCATTTATTATAATTTTGCAATATTTAGTCTGTCACTAAATTTCAATAGCTTCTTTGGAATTAGTGTAATGTTTAAAATAAGTATTAATAAAAAAGGATCAAAATTTTTATTATATTATGGTTTTTTCTACTTTGAACTACTATATTTTATGAACGTAAATAACTTCTTAATTTATAATTTTATACCCGTTATTACTTAATACTTTTGTAATGGGAATTTAATTTACTATCAAAATAAATAAATAAATATAGGGTGTTCTATTAAGAAATATAAAGTTACATATTGTTGCGCTTAAACGGAGCACCCTGTATACAAATGCATATGGTACGTAGATAGACAATAATATATCATATAAATTATATTTGAAGAGTTTTTCTATCTGACTTAAAATAAAAGAGTTATAAAGAGAGGACAGACCGATGAATCACCCTGTATATATATATATATATATATATATATATATATATATATATATATATATATATATATATATATACCGTGTGTCTATTTTAAAGGTGTACATAGGAGATTAACATGGGAAATCAGGTTTTTGCAATTTCCTGACCGCCTAATTGTTTTAGGCAAAAACGCATCAAATAAAAGTTGTAGGGCATAAAATTCCGCATCTAAATCGATAAACAGAATTACCTTTACATGCTTTGTAACGACAGAAATTATATATGAAAATGTCGAAAATTACGTTGAAAATATCGTCAGCCATGGAATTGAACAAAAAATAAATAAATGCTTGACGTTTTATCTGTCACAAAGTTAACTTATTTGACGTTTCTGACAATTTGAATTTGTCACTAGTTTTGTCTGGAATTATTAGAAAATGAATATTTATACTAATGAAAAGCGCGATTTCACAATTGCTAAATTCGTGACAAAATTTGAAAACTGCTAATGTCTCTTCAAAAAATACACGTGAGCCGCGTAATCAGAATATAGGATGAGCAGGAAAACGTGCGTTACTGGAAGAAAGAGTGTTAGGAATAAGTGTAGTCCCCTTCTGTAGTAATAGTTGTATTGGAAATGAGTTGGGAGTACATCACAACATCATACATAATTTTGTTACGCAGTTAAATTTTTAATAAATTCATATTATTTATACAAAACTGTATTTTTTTAACTTTATTTATTAGTCTAATATAATATTTCTCTTATTATCATAATTAACGATATATTTTAAAACAAATAATCAGAAATGTGAAATAAGTTAACTTATATTGTGACAGATAAAACGTCAAGCATTTATTTATTTTTTGTTCAATTACATGGCAGTCGATATTTTCAACGTAATTTTCGACATTTTCATATTTAATTTCTGTCGTTACAAAGCATGTAAAGGTAATTCTGTTTATCGATTTAGATGTGGAATTTTATGCCCTACAACTTTTATTTGATGCGTGTTTGCTTAAAATAATTAGGCGGTCAGGAAATTGCAAAAAACTGATTTCCCATGTTAATCTCCTATGTTCATGAGTAATTAATATCTACTTTGAAATTTCAAATGGAACATACTATATTTTTTTACACATTTGAAAAGTACATCAAATTTGCTTTACAATCATGTAAAATAATCCATATGTTACATTATTAAAATGTAAAATGGTGGGCACTTTTTTATATACCTAATTGGAAAGAGAATAGTGAGCCATGACTGTGGCTTGAAATAATATAATTAACTAAAACACTTGTAACTATTATTATTAAACGAAATAATATTTTTTTGTCATAATAATACAGAAAATAAAAAAAAAGGAACGCAAGCCACAATCATGGCTCACTATTCTCTTTCCAATTAGGTGTATAAAAAAGTGCCCGCCATTTAAATTTTTAATATTGTAACATATGGATTATTTTACAAGATTGTAAAGCAAATTTGATGTATTTTTCAAATTTGTAAAAAAATATAATATGTTCCATTTGAAATTTCAAAGTAGATATTAATTACTCATAAACCGGAAGTGGTATCAGGAATGTTCATCCGTCATCAAGTAGCTTACATCTTCCTGTATAAATCATGTTATATGAAATATATATATATATATATATATATATATATATATATATATATATATATATATATATATATATAGAAAATTTAAAAATAATTCTAAATTATAAAATTTATATGAGTGGCCCGTTTTTTCAGTCACCCAGTATACACAGTGAACACGAGAAACCATGACATAGGTACCTATATGTACTGCTACGTTCCCGGTAAGATAACGACCCATTAATATTCACTGATTTACATACCGTCATCGTACCGTTATTGTACCGTCATTGTACTGCTTAGAGAATAAAATAGGGCTGTGTCAAAAAATTTATATGTCTTCTAAGTATTACATTTTTAAAAAATCTGAAATAGCAATAAGCTTTAAGTAAAGTATCACTTCCGGTTGATCGTATGTACACAAAATCTAATTTGTTCCAATAAATAAAAAAGTCTGTAATACCAAATTTTCGATTATATTTTATTATGTCTTTCCTATGGGGTCTCGTGGCCGCGTGCCTGATGAGTGTCAGGTCGAGAATATGGGGAACCGGGATCGACCCCAACCGAAGCCAAATATTTCCAATTTTAAATGGCACAAAATTGACCCCTGTGGTGCACTCTCCACGCCAGCAATGAGTGTCCGTGAGGAGACGCCTGGTAAGCGCCCTCACGGTTCAAATATGTCATCTTTACCAATATCTGTGTACAAAAGCAGATTGGCACACCCAGCAATGGGTAATAAGCCGTGATGATATATTTATTTTATTTATTTATTTTTCCTCGAAAATCTGTTAAGAGCTCCAAATTAAGTACCACTTCCGGTTTATCATATAGGTATAGTTAAAATCTAATGTTGTTTCAAATTATACACGAGTTTTAAATACTAAATTTAAGAAATTTTGAATCATGTTTTAAAATATTTTTTCAAGAAAATCTGTTTATAGCTTCCTGTAAAGTAGTGCTTCCGGTTTATCAATTTTAGAAAACATCTAGTATGTCATTTTCATTAATATAAAAGTCTTAAATATCAAATTTGAAAAGTTTTGGATTGTATCCATTTATTTTTCACGAAAATCTGTTCAGAGCTTCAAATAAAGTATCACTTCCGCTTTATCAATTGGGTCCAAAATCTAATACGTTGCTCCCTTTCATATAAAAATCTTAAATACTAAATTTGACAAGTTTTGGTATATATCCTATTATATTTTTCACGAAAATCTGTTCAGAGCTTTAAGTAAAGTATCACTTCCGGATTATCAATTTTAGCCGAAATTTAATATGTTGTTCCTCTACATATAAGTGTCTTAAATACTAAATTTGACAAGTTTTGGAGTATATCATAATATATTTTTCACGAAAATCTGTTCAGAGCTACAAGTAAAGTACTACTTCTGGTTTATTAATTTTACCTTACTTTACGGTATGACGGGAGGTAAAAATCATATTATTATTTAAATAGCCTCAAATTTGAAAATATCCATTATTTATTAGATATTTTCAATTTAATTATGGGTATTTGTGTAATATGTATTACGAAAAGATCACGTGATCTGAAACAGGATGTGACATCAACGTTCATACAGTGTGTTCAAAAAATTCCTAACTCGGAGTAGGCTATGAACAAAGAAAGATATGTCTTAATTTAAAAGTATTTAATTAAATGTCAGTTTGACACGGGATATTGTCAAAAATGTTATCTAAAGAATCAAAGCTTTTCTTCATGAATCTTATTTTAGAAATGGAAATAAATTAGAAAACGACCAGTTGCAACATACTGTATCCTTCATTATTATCGTTTTTCCTTAAAATAACATTTCAAGGTCAATTTTGACTACTTGACTTTTGAAATGAATAATGTTAAGACATACGTTTCCCTGTTCATAGCGTATCCCGAGTTAGGATATTTTCTGAACACACTGTACATCTTAAACGTATGACAAACTATCGCCTATGTTTATTTATATAAATAGATAAACTATTTTTTTATTGGCTGTATGTAATTTGACATCACAGGAGTAGAGGGTTGTTTTTCAATTCTGTTTCTGTCGTCATTCTTGTTATTTAATTATTTATGAAAATAACAGCACATTATTTTTCTACTACTATGAAAAGTATTGCATAAACTTTCATTTAAAGTACTTTTTAAAGTGTGAAAATGGCTCATTCTGAATTTTTCATTATTGGAACATTTATACTTAAATGAAATATACTCGGCCTCCAAAATCGTAAATTTAAAAACTTTGACACCCAAAAAATTAGATTTTATTTTCTAAAGGCTGATCAGCGTAAGTCCGGCACCAAGAATATTTCGTTTATAATGAAAGATATACAAAATGTGTAAACGGTTAGGTTATCAATACAAATGTTTTTATAGGGTTTTTATGTATTTATATACCGGGTGTCTTAGGGCAACCGACACATGGGGAATTAACATGGAAAATTAGTGAAATGTGAATAATAAGTCCCCAGTGCACGATATTAAGTTAAAATTTTGTATGCTGGATAATAATTGCATGGATTATATTTCAAATTAGTCAGTTTACGTGTGTAATACTAGAAGAAATTAAGAAAAATTATAGAATTTCCAGGATTGTTGTTCATATCCCAAAAAAAAAATAGTTCCTAAACAAAGGTTCAAATAGCATAATGGTAGCGTGTACGCTTGGTAATAAACCAGTCGAGAGCCAATATATTTTTTTTAATTTTTACTGTAAAAAATAATTTTTATCGTTAATATGTATTTAATCTTTTATTCATATTTAATAAAATATAAACATTATTTCAATCATAAATTATATTTTATAAAATCTGAATCACACTGATTACAATAAATACTTTGGATTTGTTTAAATGAACGAATTAAATGGCCTGCAAGATCACCTGCTCCTTAGATTTTATCTTTGGGGTCATTTAAAATCAAAAATTTGCGGCCATTATGAAATGACCACTTTCGAAGATTTTTGAGCGGCTATTAGGAATGACTTATTTCAAATCGACAGCTGAGCATAGTGAGACAACAACAATGTTATGATCGTACAAAATGGCGGTCATTTTGAATATTTGTTGTAATTTTTTAATTCTTGCCGTTGTATTTAGTGCGATTTATATTTTATAAAAATAAATAAGTTGTGTTGCGTATAACGTATCCATTTTATTAAATATTAATGAAAGGTTAAAAAGATTAATAATAAAAATTATTTGGAAAAGTAAAAGTTTAAGAATTAGTTTTGCTGTCGAAATTTTTCGAATACATTAATAAAAAATAATCCATCGTTGAAAAGACAAAAAAATGGCGGTTTTTATTTTATTAAAATAATTATAGGTTGCCATTTGAAAAATAAAAGTTGATAATCGTATCTTGTAAACCTGACTTTATAAAAAATATCTACATCTGCTATCAAATAGTATATATAAAATAATAAAACTGTTATATGAGCCATTTTTTTCTATTACTTATAATAAAAAAGTTAAAGGGGGGCGTCTTCCCAGACTCCTCCTGTATAAGAAATCAACTTAAGCATCTTGGTGAAGAAATAAGTGAGATAATTATTACAAAGACAACCAAAGGTTAAATGAGTTAACTTCAAGGCTATTGATTGAGGAAGAGAAAATTAATCAAAGTGAACAAGCAACAGCACTGACTGGTAAAAGTAGTAAATCGTTTATGAAACGTTCGATCGTAGTAAAATGTTATGAGTGTGACAAACCAGGTCACTTGAAGATAAATTGGCCAAAAATGAACAATAATAATAGAAACCTTCGAGCATACTGACTAGAGAAGTTATTCCCTATCCCAACGCATACGCATAGCTTGTTGTGATTGGTGGAAGATATGTGGGACTGGAAGTCATGGTGTATTGCGGGCAGCGTTTCTTTTGGTTACATATCACACTTGTCATTTTACTGTACCCTAACCCTTTATTTCATATTTAAATATAGTTTTATACTGTGCAGTGCCAAATTGCAATGAAAAATGTAAAAATGTAATATAGTAAACAAAGTGTAACTTTTAGGTTTTCTGCTAATAATGACGTGAGAGAAAAGCGACTGAAATTTATTGGAAATAAATATGATTTACATATTTCAAAAGCAATAATTCGTCATACTTTGTAAAAATATTAAAACAATGCGCAACCCGCAAATCACCCTTTCCGCATATCTTCCGATCACAACAAACACCGTAAGAAGGTTTCAGTATATGCTCGAAGATATAAACAGTCCAGAAATTAGGAAAAAATGTTTCTACTGCAAGAAAGAACAAAGATGGAGTGTCAAATGCCTTTATGAGTTTGTCTGATGTGGAATATTTTTCAACTTTGATCGGGGAATCTAAACTTACATCGGAAGACTGATGCTTGGACAGCGGTTCAAGTGATCACATGTACGTCAATGCTGAACAGTTTGAATATCGGAATACTCCCTGTTGACAAGTAAAAATCGGTGATGGATCCTAATAGTTCTTGCGAAAAATTCAGATGAATAAATTATTATTACATAATCGCACCAATATTAATAAAAACAGTTTTATTTATTGGCCAATGCAAACTACTGTCTATTATTGCAATTGTTTCTTATTAAAAACACAATTTCCATAGTATACTAGATAAAATTCAAACTAATTTAGAGAAAAATGGTGAAAAACTCAGAAATTATTGGTTTTAGGCATGTTATACCCTTCATAACATATTAAGATAATATAAAAAGAAACACAAATGAATAATAAAATATAGGCTGTTCCATTTGAAAATGACGAGTAATAGTCATTGGAAATTGAGTAAATTTGATTCGCTTTATTTAACACCCTGTATAATGAAACTTTAAAAAAATATGAAAACAGAGTATAGTTATAGTTGTAGAGAAAAAAAATTCTTAATGTTTACTATTAAAATAACTTTAGTATGCCTTTATAAAGTAATGCGTGTATTAGGTATTTTTAAAAGAAAATACGAAATAACTTGGCAACGTCGAGAAAAACTAAACCAAATTCATATGTGCGTATAGTTGAATGAAATACAATTCAAAATATATAAAAAATATATAGGGTGTTCCATTAAAAAAAAAAGAAATAATTCTTTTCGAGCTGTAATGCAACAGCCTGTATATGTGAAAATAATTTTACGTTATGCTCCTTGAGTAGACGAATAAATTATGTTAATAAATTTATGCTGTATTTTAATGACAAGGGAAATATCGAAGATAATTTCAATGTTTGTGAGGCCCTATATACCTAAAGTGTGTTAATATTTGTGACCTTATTTATCATATAGTTATAGCGAGCAAATGCATAGTTATAGTATATTCTTGACGAAAAATTGTAGGTCTTAATGTTCCATACATTTATTTGGAAAAATATACATTTGTTGAACATTTCGGGTTCACATTAACCCATCATCAGCAAAAGATAAAAAGAATTTTATACAATTCAAAATCCATTGATTATAACTTCTAAGTTACAATTTTATATACATTCATCCTTACAGGATCTATTGATAACCATTGAAGGAACGAAAACTAGAAATACTAAAGCGTTTAGTTTTTCTAGTTTTCATTCCTTCCGTAACTTAACCACGGCCGTGGTTATGGTTTCGTGTGGTTCCGTGCTCAAGTTATTGTTATTGCAAAGTGGTTGTGATTCGGAACATTTTGGTTAATTTGTGTCGGTAAAGCAGGGAACCACCGCATCATTAGAAATAAGTGACAATGTAACTCTATTTGTCTATTTTATACTAACTTAAATATTATACATATCAATATATTAATAATAATTATATGTTTATACAATTTTATTTATTATTTTAAAAGAAATAAGAAAATGACCACAACAACCACAAAAAAATTGTGGTCACGAAAAAGTAACCAAAACTTTCAGGAACCACATTCCGAAATGGAACCTCGATCCTGAAATTATGTTTTGGTTACATTCCGGAACGCTTTACCAGAACCTTGTTGACCGCGGTTATATTACGGAATATACTATTAATAATTTAAATTTAACTTATTTAACTACATATACTATTGATAAAAGAAGAGAGTTTTTAATTATGTATTCATTTAACACGTATTTACAATACAAAGAAATTAATATGAAGAGAGAAAAATAATCGCTGAGGCCGCTTGCGGCCGAGGCAAGACAATCTCGAGGGCGCAAGGTATACACACTATTTTTTATGCAACCGTAAAAAAATATGTAATTACAAATTGTATTGTATTTAAATAGTTTAATTTATTTAAATAGAAAGGCGGCTTTGATAGGATTAACATTTAATAAACAAAACAATTAGTTTTGTAAAAAAAATCGTTGAAAAGAAAAAAAAGTTATTACTAAATGAAATATTTTGCAATATTAATTGTATTTATTTTTAAAAATAAACCAAGAAATTTTTGCTGTCATATTTTAGAAACGTCACTATCGATTGTCATATTATCTGTCATGTCAAGTGATACCAAGTTACATCCAACTTCGCGGCCTGTATTGCTTCTGTTGCACAAAATAGTTATTTGTACATCAAGGCCGCGAAATCACTATTTAGCGTACCGAGAGAAATTGTCGCCGAGGCTGCTTACGGCCGAGGCAAGACAATCTCAAGGGTGGTAAAAGATTCCGCGGACAAGGTGTACACAATATTATGTATAATGTATCTATATAAACAAAAAATATTTTTTAAATAATATGCTGTGGCGTATATTAATTTTGAAGTTTAATATAACATATTTAATTTTTTGAAACACACCTTGCATGCTGGTAGTTACGCCACTGACAATAACGGCAACAGTTAACTGAATGTAATAAATATATTTTTCTACACATCTATTCTTTTTCAAATGATAAATCCTTCTTCTAGCTCATTGTAACAAAATGTTAATGAACAAAGTTTAACTAGACAAAGGGGCTCATAATATGATTGTAGTAAGAATTTTGTATTACTTCCGGTTTTAGTGGAACTGGGTACAATTTTAAATCTAGCATAGGGAAACGGTATTTTTTTTTCGGAATGTACTAAAAATTACGTGCACAACGATACCAAAATATCATAGTTTTACTTCAGCCATTTCAAAATGGCGACCACTCATTTTCAAAATGTGTATTAATAAAATTCCATACAAGTTAACCATAGCAAGCTATGAAAATAATTTTACTATCATCAAATAAAAGAAAAGTGAGGATACCTCTCACCATAAAGTTAAAGGGCTCTAATAGAATTTCTTTGATATTCTCCGAATATTAAAACTAAATCAGCCATTTCTTCATTTGTATAACACACTTGGGTTAATTATTATAACAAAAAAAAAAACAATATTGTTAGTCACATTAAATAACAAAACTTATATACCTACGGAATAACTTTTCTTTTGTTTTATGGTAATAAAATTGTTCTCTAGCTTGCTATTTTATTTTGCATGGAATTGTTAAATAAAAGGTCCTCATTTTTAAATGGTTGAAGTAAAAATATGATATCGTCTTGAAGCTAATTTTATGTACATTCTGAAAAAATAAAAATGAAAATATCTATTCCCTATGCTAGATTTAAAGCTAAAACCGAAAGTGACACAAAATTCTTACTACGCTCATCTCATGAGCCTCTTTGTCTAGTTAAACTTTGTACATAAACTTTTTTTTTGTATCTTTCAAAATATACGAAATATTCTTGGTGCCGGACTTACGCCGATCACCCTGAATATGAAGAACGGCTCTATGAGTACGTTCGGAGTTCCGGGTTCGAATCCCGCAAAGGCACGAATATGTTTATATAATATGTGAACCAGTGGCGGTTGGTTGCAATTTATAGTGGTGGGGCTGCAGCACTAAAAAAAAAAACGATTGAAAATATATCATACATATGTTTAATGAAATTTACTTACTAAGTCAAGTTAAGCCTAGTAAGCGCCCGCACGGTGCAAATATTTCATCATTACCGATATCTGTAGGTTGGCACACCCAGCAATGGCAGGGTGTCCGGATTTCGAAGGCTATCATTGCGATCTCGGAACCTATAAGAAATACAACTTCGGTTAAATGTGGAGCGCCTTTAGGGGTCATCTCATAGGTTAGTAGAAAATGGCGGAAAATTGAATTTGATAGATATTTTCATTTTGAAATAACCAGTAATCGAGAAAAATGTTTCAAATAAAAAAGTTGGATATTTTTATTGTCTATCCAATGGTGTACAAAAATAATTTTTCTATTTTTTAAATTGTCGAGATATAATACAAACTTAGGTACATCAGGAATGATTTAAAAAATTATTTGAAACACAAAAACCCTTGCACCAATCGAAAGAGAAAAAATAAGCATTTTTTTAAGCAAAAATCAAATAAGGGTCCCATTTAAATTTTCGTACGCCACTAGATAGACAATAAAAGTATCTAACTTTCTTATTTGAAACATTTTTCTAAATTACTGATAGTTTAGACGTAATTTCAAAATAAAAGTATCGATCACATTCTGTTTTCCGCCATTTTCTAGTAACCTATGAGAATTTTTGTAAAAACAAAAGCACATCTAAGATGATCCCCCAAAGGCGCACCGCATGCCCCACTTAACCGAAGTCGTATATCTTACAGTTTCTGTGGTCGCAATAGTGGCATTCGAAATTCGGACATCGTATATACATAAATATATATGAATGTAAAAAAGACATCGCAAATTGATAATTATTTATTTTTAAATTCTATTCTTCTCTCTTTTCGATTTGAAATTTTTTCAAAAACCCTATTGCCTTAAATTTTTAATTTAATGTTTTTCCTGTACGTTCAGTTATAATTTTTTTATATTTTACAAATACTTAAAAGATTATTCTCTTCGTCTATGATTAATATTAAATGCTAGTATTAAATAAAAAGAAAAAAATCTGGTGTGGCCATCACAATACCTCCCGCCATTACAGCCCGAGTCTCAAAAAAGATTAAGTTAATCCTTATTTTTGGATTAGCGAATTTTACTCTAATTTTGACAGTTTATTTCTTAAAATATAGTCTAATCTAATCCAAGTAACTACCTTTTTTTAAACCCCCCAACAGGATTAAATCTCAATTACAGAGTGGGTTCACATTCACACACATCCATGCCTTAGTGGAATTCGAACCCATTGCCCCGAGGGTACTCATGACATGAGGCGTTGCTCTAACTATTGAGCCGCCGGAGCTATAATAATATGAAGATTAAATTTTAAATGCCGGGATAGAATAGAATTCACTAATCCAAAAAATTCCTTTTCTATTTACTTTTTTCTTTCTAAAACGTTACTAATATTATTTTGAAATGATTAGTTCTTTGATAGTGGCATTTATCTGTCAGTTACATACATCTGAATAACTGCGTTTTGTTTATTTAAAGCGTAGCTCTGGAATTTAAATTATTAATAATTTTATAAATTTATCCATATATAGAAAAAGTATTAATGCAAATCTATAAAAAATTTAATAATCTTTAATTTTTATAATAACATTAATCTCGAAAAAATAACATTTAAAGGTAGTTTTCGAAGAAAAACTATTTTGAGCTTCTAATAAAGTGCCATTTCCGATTATCCGATTTTCACCAAAATCTAATAGGCTCATGCCAATACAGAATAAAAAATACAAGGTTTCAAAATTTTCTGAATGATAGTATTTGAGTTAGAGTGGAGGATCCACACATACATACACACATACACACATGCACACATACACACATGCACACATACACACAGACATCATCGTGAAATGTTAAAATTAGATTCTAGGTTCCTTAAAACGTGGTCAATTACAAAAATCTCGATATGCAATTTGTAGCCCGATCCCTTACCAAGGGTAGCGGGCAGGGCCGGATTGGGAAGATTCAGCGGCCCGGGAAAATTCTAGCATGATCAGTTTCATCTCCAGTTTTTTTAAATTTATAATTATATTGCCACAAAGTAATAAATTAGTTTTGGTGTTGGATAATACGAATTTTTACCTACATAGAAATTGAACAGTTATAAAAGATGTTGAAATATAAAAATACGTCCCTAAAAATAGTATTTAAAATATAGAACATTCTGTAGTTAAAAAAATAACATTTAGTTTCGTTTAAAAGTTGTAGACAATATTAAATTATTAATATATGAAGAGTGAGAAAAATTTTAAAGCAAAAAAATATCTGTTTAATCCAAATCTTGAAAATGAAGAAAATAAAGCATTGAAAGATAACATAACCAAGATTCTACCCGCAGATAATGGAAGTGTTACAGTAATATTGGATACCAATTTATATGATCAGAAAATAGATGAGCTTTTGAATCAAGGAAATTATAAGAAACTTGGAAAACATTCTACTATTCTATAGAAAACAAAGTGTACCGTGCTCTTAAGAAATATAAATAATTATATCCCGTTTACAGCAAGAAAAGATCTCACTCCATATTTTAGCAAGCTTCCACACCTGTACGGGGGGCTTCCAAAATTCATAGGAAAGATTTAAGCATTTCAGAAACCCGTCAGAAGTTCCATATATTCTCCTACTTACAAACTATCACAATTTCTATTAGAAATCATTCAACCACTTCAATGGAAAAGAACATCACATGTGAAGAATTCAAAACATTTTGTAGAACTTTTGAGCTAAATACAATTACAACCACAAAATCTTCTTGTCAGCTTTGATGTAGTAAGATTATTTACGAGAAATTTTTAGAAATTATCAAAACAAGGCTTGAAAAAGATATCAACTTAAAAAGAACTGACTTGCCTCTTGATGGTATTATGGAACTTTTGCAGTACTGTTCACATAACTCATATTTCCAAGAAAAAGATAGATATTTTGTACAAGAAGATGGTTTGGTGATGGGTTCTTCTCAGTTATAGCCAATTTATACATGGAATTTTTAAAGAATGGAGAAAAATCCCATGTACTCCTTCCGTTTTTGGATGTTTTAACAGAGAAAACGAACCATGGACTAGTAACATCAGTCTGCTCTACCGTAAACTAGCGCACCAACACCGGACAATACCTTAACTATAATTCCAATCATTCAAAATCTACAAAGTAGGAAATTATCAAAACCTCATATATTTGAGCTCGGACCATATCTGCAACACCGAAAGATATTTTGCCAAGAATTAGAAAATATTAAAAACGATCTAAATAAAAACGGTTGCTACATACTCAAATTTTAGTTTCTAATCAACGAGCGGCGGCCTTAAAAAGCCGCGGCCTCTCGGGAAATTCCCGATTACCCCGACTGGCCAATCCGACCGTGGTAGCGGGAGGTAAAAAGCAGCAAAATTATATACGATAACAACGATAACGTTTATTATATTTTGTGTTTGTGTAGTAAAAAGGTAGATTAGGTTGGAATTGAAGCAGCCCTAACTACACGTGTATCACGCATAACCCCACCACTATTTTATCCCTACTACTAGGAAGCCCTCTCTGTGTGAATTATGCTTTTACTACGGACTGCATTGAATCCAGCCCGGACATTTAATATACTAGCCCGCACAGCACACCGATCATTGAAAAATACAATTATTGTTTAAAAATGAATTACTATTACTATCGAGTAGTACTTTATTGAAAAACCAGAAAATAGTTGTGTATAAATAAAAATTTAAGAGCGATAATAAAATTGTAGCTTTCATTTTATATGCAGCCCCGCAGCCGTTATAGACGAGCTGCCCCTGATATGAACCCGCTCTGTAATGAGGACATGGAAAAAAATATTCATTTTTCTTGTTTAAATCGAACAAGCATAGTCTAATTTATCGTCTGTAAGATTAAAGTATGTTTTGTTTACAATTTTTTGTTGAATACAATTGTTTTAAAGTATTATATTTTTAAAAAGTTGCAAAAACCAGCCAGTTATGACGTCAGAGGTTCAGAACTGCAATTTCGGACTCATTTCATTGAGATTTATAATATGAACACAGAATTTCTAAAAGAAAAATATATATAGACTATAAATTGGGAATTGCACATTTAAATATTGAAACAAACATTCTTCTTTATAAAAAGTTTTCTTTGACATATAATGCATAAAGGGATAAAAATAATACACTTGGTGGTGTCCACGAAATAAAATATAATATTTAACTAGTTGCGGCTACATGCCACGAATGGAGAGTACATTTTCGTTAATCTATCTTAAATGTAATACAAATACAATTCTAGGAATCAACAAGATCAAACTTGGAAAATTTCGGCAATACTTTTAAGTAACGGTGATTGGTTTAAATCCAGTTTGTTATTCATTACCTTATTTACCTTTGTAAACGGCTTCCTTGTTTGAAAACTTTCCAAATAGTTTAGTTCAAAATAATTTTCAGATATATGTAAAATTTCTAAAAATGTTATGATCATTTTCGATTATTTTTACGAAAATTGAAAAATTATAAACCATAGCATATTCGGATGCAGTATTTTTTCTGTAGCGAAACAGTAAATACAATTTTGCTCTAAAAGAATAAGGAAAGCAAATAACTGTAAATTAAGATTTTACCCCTATCCTGAAGTCACCAGCCTGTATATACAGGCTGTTATATTTTAATGGACCCAGCAAATATCTCGCTTATTTATTAAGTTGGCAATTTTTTTCATATAACATGATTTATACAGGAACATGTAAGCTACTTGATGACGGATGTACATTCCTCATACCACTTCCGGTTTATGAGTAATTAATATCTACTTTGAAATTTCAAATGAAACATGCTATATTTTTTTACAAATTTGAAAAGTGCATCAAATTTGCTTTACAATCATGTAAAATAATCCATATGTTACATTATTAAAAATTAAAATGGCGGGCATTTTTTTATACACCTAATTGGAAAGAGAATAGTGAGCCATGACTGTGGCTTGTGTTCCTTATTCTTATTTTCTGTATTATTATGACAAAAAAATATTATTTCGTTTAATAATAATAGTTACAATTGTTTTAGTTAATTGTTTTATTTCAAGCCACAGTCATGGCTCACTATTCTCTTTCCAATTAGGTGTATAAAAAAGTGCCCGCCATTTTAATTTCTAATAATGTAACATATGAATTATTTTACATGATTGTAAAGCAAATTTGATGCACTTTTCAAATTTGTAAAAAAATATAGTATGTTCCATTTGAAATTTCAAAGTAGATATTAATTACTCATAAACCGGAAGTGGTATCAGGAATGTACATCCGTCATCAAGTAGCTTACATGTTCCTGTATAAATCATGTTATATGAAAAAAATTGCCAACTTAATAAATAAGCGAGATATTTGCTGGGTCCATTAAAATATAACACCCTGTATATATATATATATATATATATATATATATATATATATATATATATATATATATATATATATATATATATATATACAATCATTATAGTTAATTTAGTATAAGTAGTGAGTATCACCCCAATTAGATTTTGTGGAATGCAGTTTAATTATAATCTCATATTAAAAACTAAATTTCAAAAACAAGTCAAAAATACATTAAAAACATAATTAAAAGCCCTTACAGACTTATGCTTAAATCAAAATTCTTTTCAATTCCAAAATAAATATTATAAACAAAATCATGGGTTACCTTATGGATTCTCCGATATCTTCCCGTTTCGCTGACATTTTCATGGACCATTTTGAAAAATCTTTCTTTAATACGAGCTCCAGTTTATTAAATAATATTATTTTTGGCATAGATATGTTGATGATATTGTTTGTCTGTTTATAGATACTAATAGACAGAACAATTATTACAATTACTAAATTCAATTAATCCCGACATAAAGTTTACTATGGAGAAAGAAATGAACACTAGTATAAATTATTTGGATTTAACCAATTCGCGACTTGAGAAACATTTAGAATTTAAAATTTATAGAAAAGATACATTTACAGATACCGTTGTCCCGGCTTGCTCAAATCATCCGATTAACATAAAACTATCAATTTTTCATAGTTTAATAAATAGACTATTAAAAGTCCCCCTATTATCAGCTAATTTTCAAGAAGAGCTGGATAATATGCAAACAATTGCCGAAAATAATGGCTACTCTACTGACAGGTTAAAAAAAAAAATTATTTAGAAAAACTCAAACAAAATTTAAACCATTTTTATGCAATTGATCACAATAAAGAAATTGAATTTACTTACAGAAAATTGAATTATATAGGTCCCATTCGTGACAAATTAAGTAAATTCTACAGGATAGAGAACATACTAGCGGGTTTCTATAATAATAACAGCATTAAAAAAGTTTTAGTTAATAATAAACTCATAGTTAGAAAGAAACTGGTGACGACTTTCGGAGTATGCCATGCAGTCGACAACCGCTACATCTAATGACCGTCACATCTAAAATCCATAGCATCGACAACACCTCCCACCACTTTAAACGCGATAGACGTATAATATAGCGATATGCTATGAAATTTAATAAATACTAATAGCAATAATTTGTATTTTGAGTTACTTAGATTATGTCCGAACAAATATATACCGTGTGACAAGACGAGGGTAAGCGCAATAACAGATAAATAACTTTTTATAAACTCTTCTAAATTATAGTTTCAATATTCATATTTTAACTCTGTTTAACTATTTAAGTCAAAATACAGTTTAGAAATTCTTATCGTATTATGACAGTCAAGACATTTATTTGTTGATAATTAAGTCTGGAAATTATTATATATACGTGCGTGACTTTAGAATGACCTCGCCTATGCACCCCGAACCCCTAAAGTTAATGCAGTCCTAAAGATAGCGTTGTTTTAGATAGTCGGTTTAGAGACTCGTAAGAGTTAACATGTAAGTGTTTTAGTTTTGGGGCGCGTGTGCAGAACGCCCGCCCGCATGGTTACAAAATGTAACACGTTAGGCTATGTTTAATTAATAATAATGTAATCATTTAGTTTAATTGTAAATAAACCGTTAGTCAGTAATCAGTAAAATATGTTAATATATGTAAATCTCAAGTGTTCATCAGTTATAAAGTGTAAAGTGTAAAAGTGTATGCGTGTTTCTTCTTTCTCACAAAGCCGTGGACGCTAGCCATCAAAGCGTCCACCAGTCAGTTAGTGTATCATCGTTGGGAATCATCAGTAGTATAATTCAGTCATCTTCATCAGCACCGCACCCCTCCCCCCCTCGTGTTACAACCGAAATAAATGTATGAAATGTTGATATATAATTATTTTATGTGACTCTCTTGCAAAGTATATAACATGTATAAATCTAAAACGATATTTACAAAAAAAAATCTGATGTGGCCAGCACATTACCTTCCGTCAGTTATATGAGGTATTAACAAAAATTCTACCGGTAAACTGTTACCAGTAAATAGCTGTTTATCTGGTTATAGCTACTAGAATCGTTATTTTAAGAACGCGAGCGGTAAACAGGGTAGATCCATAACCTATGAAAAATTGAAAATTTTAAACAGGTTAGAAATTTGACGTAGTTAACAAACTGAGCAGAGTCCTACTTTGAACACATTTCCACTTTTACCGCGCACGCTTCGCTTTGCATCACTACCTTTTTTTGAGATTAGATTCTTCATGAATCCGGTAATGTTTTCGAACACAGTCGGTAGATGCGGTATCTACCGGTAGAATTTTCGTAAATGCGTATCTATTTTCTATAAAATCCATACAGAAAGTTCCTTGCAAAAGATTATAAATTTCTTTGTATGTACATTACCTTTCGACAGTAGTATGTATTTTATACAAATTTCATACAGACAATTTCGGGCAAAAAGATCCTGACACAAATATACTACGAATATGTCATTGCACTTGACACTCATATCTTTCAATCAGAATTTTCTTAATATAGTAGCTGTTTCTAGCATAGCTGGCTAATTTATGAAATTTAATTTCTTTATAAATTTATAACTCTATATCCATTTAATATGAAGTATAAAATTCAGTCAAATCGTATAGAGAATACAATGTTCTTTCATATTTATAATAACATTAAATGAGAAAAAATGATATTTAACATCGTTTTTTCAAGAAAAACTGTTAAAATCTGCAAATAAGGGTACTTCCGATTGACCAATTATAACCAAAATCTAATCAGCTCTTCATATGGATGCAACGAAGAGGAATACGAAAGAATTATAATTTTTGGAATTGTAGTATTAGAGTTATCGTAGACGAAAATTTTGTTACACACACACACACACACACACACACACACACACACACACACACACACACACACACACACACACACACACACACACACACACACACACACACACACACACACACACACACACACACACACACACACACACACACACACACACACACACACACACACACACACACACACACACACACACACACACACACACACACACACACACACACACACACACACACACACACACACACACACACACACACACACACACACACACACACACACACACACACACACACACACACACACACACACACACACACACACACACACACACACACACACACACACACACACACACACACACACACACACACACACACACACACACACACACACACACACACACACACACACACACACACACACACACACACACACACACACACACACACACACACACACACACACACACACACACACACACACACACACACACACACACACACACACACACACACACACACACACACACACACACACACACACACACACACACACACACACACACACACACACACACACACACACACACACACACACACACACACACACACACACACACACACACACACACACACACACACACACACACACACACACACACACACACACACACACACACACACACACACACACACACACACACACACACACACACACACACACACACACACACACACACACACACACACACACACACACACACACACACACACACACACACACACACACACACACACACACACACACACACACACACACACACACACACACACACACACACACACACACACACACACACACACACACACACACACACACACACACACACACACACACACACACACACACACACACACACACACACACACACACACACACACACACACACACACACACACACACACACACACACACACACACACACACACACACACACACACACACACACACACACACACACACACACACACACACACACACACACACACACACACACACACACACACACACACACACACACACACACACACACACACACACACACACACACACACACACACACACACACACACACACACACACACACACACACACACACACACACACACACACACACACACACACACACACACACACACACACACACACACACACACACACACACACACACACACACACACACACACACACACACACACACACACACACACACACACACACACACACACACACACACACACACACACACACACACACACACACACACACACACACACACACACACACACACACACACACACACACACACACACACACACACACACACACACACACACACACACACACACACACACACACACACACACACACACACACACACACACACACACACACACACACACACACACACACACACACACACACACACACACACACACACACACACACACACACACACACACACACACACACACACACACACACACACACACACACACACACACACACACACACACACACACACACACACACACACACACACACACACACACACACACACACACACACACACACACACACACACACACACACACACACACACACACACACACACACACACACACACACACACACACACACACACACACACACACACACACACACACACACACACACACACACACACACACACACACACACACACACACACACACACACACACACACACACACACACATACAGACATCATCGTAAAAATAGTAAAATCGTATTCTAGGGACCCTAAAACGTGCTTATTCATCAAAAACTCACCACCGAATTTTTTGACCAAAGACAATACCTTCCTTACCTAAAGGTGACGGAAGGTAAAAATATGTAGAAAAAGGATTCTAATACATTTTACCTCTCTTAAGAGAGGTATACATACCTAGATTTTCGTAAATAAATACGTTTTGAGGTCTCTAGGACCCGATTTTAACATTAACAATTTAACATTTTGTAGATTGTTGTTGACATGTTAGTATGGTAATAATATTACCATACATATGCAGTTATTATTTAGTTACCAGCCTGCTTTATAGATCTTCTAAACGTCGTGTTTTCAGTGATAAACAGTGCTTTTATAGACTCATAAGAACACCAAAATAGAAAAATGTCATTTTATGACACCAGTGTTAAAAGTGACAAATCATTTTTACTTTTAACACATGTGTTAAAAGTGAATTAGTTACCTGCAATGACGAATGGAACAACAAAACGACATGTTTGACATAATGTTAGAAACTATAAGAAATACAAAATTAGATGAAAAAAAAAATCGCTAGAATCTAGAATATGATTTTACGATGATGCGTACCGTACCTATATTTAAATAATTGGCGCCACTGTTAAATAATTTTACCGGTTTCTGAATATTAAGCCTTTGTATACATATACAAAAGCAGGCTGGTAACTAAATAATAACTGCATATGTATGGTAATATTATTACCATACTAACATGTCAACAACAATCTACGAAATGTTAAATTGTTAATGTTAAAATCGGGTCCTAGAGACCTCAAAACGTATTTATTTACGAAAATCTTGGTATGTATACCTTTCTTAAGAGAGGTAAAATGTATCAGAATCCTTTTTTCTACATATTTTTTTTTTGTAAATATCGTTTTAGATTTATACATGATTATATACTTTGCAAGAGAGTCACATAAAATAATTATATATCAACATTTCATACATTTATTTCGGTATATATTTGTTCGGACATAATCTAAGTAACTCAAAATACAAATTATTGCTATTAGTATTTATTAAATTTCATAGCATATCGCTATATTATATGTATATATGTACCTATAGAATGAAAATATATCCTACTTCTAAACGAAACGCATTCGAGATAATGTATTTTAATTGCGCGCGAGAATTTAAACTTTAACTACAGCGAGTCATCTGAGTTATTACTATAACGGATATAGTGGATGCAATTGATGTAGATATGGCGATTTGTCGACGCTGCGGTCATTAGATGTGGCGGCTATCGTGTTCAAAGTGGAGGGGGTTGTTGTAGATGTGGCGGCTTGTCGATGCTACGGTCAGTAGATGTGACGGCAGTCTTGGTCAAGTGATGTAAACGTGGCGACTTGTCGATGTTACGGCTATTAGATGTTACGATTATCGCGTTCAAAGGGGTGGGGGTTGGTGTAGATGTGGCGACTTGTCGATGCTATGGCTTTTAGATGTGACGGCATTCGGTTGTCGACTGTACGACGAGCACTCAAGACTTTATATGGTCATAATTACATCTATTTAAACCTTTGTCACACGTCTAATTTGACGTCTTTGCGACGATTATTTTTATTTTATTTTTAATATTATTTAAAAAAATTATTTTAGCAACTTATAATTGTTCATAACGCACGAAGGTGTATATTATTGTTATTTAAATATCAAATTGATATTTAATTTTTGCTCAATGCAATAATATAAACAATAATATTTAAAATTTGAAAAAATGTAATATAAATCAAATTTAATATACATTTTTATTTAATTATGCATAATTAAATAAAAATGTATATTTATATTTTATTTATTTAAAACATATTTACATTTATATACATAACTGTGAAAAAGAAACAATTTATATCTGTTATATTTGTGATACAAAAATCAAAGTATATATTGTAAATTTTAATTTTTAACATTTTAAACAAAATCTAATAGTGTTTTAAATGTAAATTTTAAATCTTACAAGAAATGTTATAAGAAAATGTACAAAGGGATCTTTGAGTTTCGTATTAACAACTTTCCTCTGAAATTAATAGGTCGTAAAATAAAAATAAAAATTGTATTTTCTACATGACAGATTTCCAATCAGACCCTCCATGCACAAAACAATATAATGCGCAGCATGTCACCAAAATGGCTACTGTTGCTGGTGTTGGCAAACATACCGATTGATGTTAAAATGCTGCGGTTTGTTATGGATTTTTGTTTTATTAATATATTTTCATACAGAAATTTTATTTTACACTGGAGAAGGAGAGTGCCCTGTCTCAAAACGTGCTAATACACAGGAAATTATGAGAGAAATGGTGGCGAATGATCTCGAGATCGCAGCCCTTAAAGAAGAGGTCCAGAGACTAACGAAAGAAATCAACTCCATATCGCCAGCATTGGCATCGACATCATCATCGTCGCAAAAAAGGAGCCGATTAAGTGGTGATACTGACGATGAGCGATCTTCAAAAAAGATTTGTAGCGATATGAGTGAACTACAAGGTCAGTCCATATGTGAATTTGAAGACTCAACTTACGGAAAGTAAAATGAGGATTACAATCCATGCAATGGAGAGGTAGCGGATTTAAATTTAAATTATTCATTTTTAAATGTAATTATAGGGGCAGCGGAAGTAACAAGATTTGCTATTCCCTGTAATAAACATGTTATGGATAACAATTATATCGCCTTCTGGACGTATGGACGGTGCCTCTAGAGGAAAAAATCTGATGTGGCCAGCACATTACCTTCCGTCAGTTCTATGTATTTTGTATAAACGCCATACAGAAAGTTCCTTGCAAAAGATTCTATTTCTTGTAGATTACCTTAAGGCAGTTGTATGTATTTTATACAAATTCCATACAGAAAATTTGTAGCAAAAGATCCTATATTTCCAGTAAAATTATAACACAAATATACTGTCAACTGCACTTGGCACTGACTCCTTTCAATCAGAATTTTCTTAATATAGCAGCTGTTTCCAGAGTTATAGCATAGCTGGGAAATATATGATATATAATTTCTTTATAATTTTTAAACTCTATATCCATTTAATATGAAGTATAAAATGCATTCAAATCGGATAGAGAATAAAATATTCTTTAATAATAACGGTAAATGCGAAAAAATTATATTTAACATCGTTTTTTGAAGAAAAACTGTTAAAACCTTCAAATGAGGATACTTTCGGTTGACCAATTATACACTCTTCACAATGATGTAACGAAGAGGAATACGAAATAATTATATTTTTTGGAATTGTAGTATTAGAATTATTGCATTAGAAAGTTTTGTCACATACAGACTCACACACACACACACACACACACACACACACACACACACACACACATATATACGCACCCATACACGCACAGAGACAGACACAGAGATACACAGGCACACAGACGCTCACGCACACACACGCACGCAGGCACGCACGCACACATGCACACTCACACACACACGCGCGCACACACACACACGCGCACACACGCACGCGCACACACAAACACGCGCACGCACGCACACACGCACACTCGCGCACACACACACACAAACACACGCGCACACACACACACGCACTCACACACACACACACCCACACGCGCACACATACACGCACACGCGCGCACACACACACGCGTACGCACGCACACACACACGCGCACGCACACACACACACGCACACACACACGCACACACACACACACACACACACACACACACACACACACACACACACACATTCATAGTTAGAAAGAAACTGGATAGGCTTCAGGAATATACGAGTATACCAAATTAACTGTTATGATTGTAAATATATATATATATATATATATATATATATATATATATATATATATATATATATATATATATATATATATATATATATATATATATATATATATATTGGACAAACT
Organism: Harpalus rubripes; assembly: GCA_963082715.1. Taxonomy (NCBI): domain Eukaryota; kingdom Metazoa; phylum Arthropoda; class Insecta; order Coleoptera; family Carabidae; genus Harpalus; species Harpalus rubripes. The sequence goes on along the minus strand of OY720451.1, from coordinate 38,751,585 downwards.
GCTCGCAATTTTTAACTAGATTTAAAGAACATGAAAGATCTTTTCGCATTATCAAAGATGATTCAAATATAGCCAAGAACATGTTCGAGTGTAACCATAGTTTTAGTATAAAAAATCAGATGTGGCCAGCACATTACGTTCCGTCAGTTATATAAGGCATTTACGAAAATTCTAACTGTGAACTGTAAGTAACATCTGTTTATCAGGTTAAAGCTACCGGAATCGATATTTTAAGAACGCAAGTGGTAAACAGGGTAGATCCATAACCTATAAAAAAATTGATAATTTTAAATAGGTTAGAAATTTGATGTAGTTAACAAACTGAGCAGAGTCATACTTTGAACACATTTCCTCTTTTAACGCGTGCGCTTCGCATTGCATCACTACCTTTTTTTGAGATTAGATTCTTCATGAATTCGGTAAATGGATCTGGTAGATATTGTATAATTTTCGAACACGGTAACTTTTTACCACTCGTGTTTTCGAACACATAGTCGGTAGATGCGGTATCAACCGGTAGAATTTTCGTAAATGCCTATGTATTTTCTATAAGTTCTACACAGAAAGTTCCTTGCAAAAGATTCTAAATTTCTTGTATGCACGTACACACGCACGCACACACACGAACTCACACACACATACACACACATACACACACATACACACACATACACATACATAAACATACATACACATACACACACACACACACACACACACACACACACACACACACACACACACACACACACACACACACACACACACACACACACACATACATACATACATACATACATACATACATACATACATACATACATACATACATACATACATACATACATACATACATACATACATACATACATACATACATACATCATCGTAAAAATAGTAAAATTGTATTTTAGGGACCTTAAAACGTGCTTATTCATTAAAAACTCACCACTGAAATTTTTGACCGGACAAAACCTTCCTTATCTAAAGGTGACGGAAGGTAAAAATTTAGAAATTTTACATATATCTGAAAATTATTTTGAACTAAACTATCTGGAAAGTTTTGAAATCAAGAAAGCCGTTTACAAAGGTAAATCGTTAATGAATGATCAACTGGATTTAATCTAATCACCGTTACTTAAAGGTATTGCTAAAATTTTCCAAGTTTGATATTGTTAATTCCTAGAATTTGTATTATATTTTAAGTAGATTAACGAAAATGTACTCTCCATTCCTGATGATGGCATATAGCCGAAACTAGTTGAATATTATATTTTATTTCGTAGACATTACCAAGTGTGTTATTTTTATCCTTCTAAAAAATGTTCCACCAAGTGCCGACAACACCCTCAATTAACACTATAATGAATAAATCTTCAAAGTATTCAAGACAGATATACTCATATATGATTTTCTGATCCACGCACTGGAATTATCTTCTTTCATCTTGTTAGCATATTTTTAATATAAAAACCACTTTTCGTTTACGCGGGAATTAGTGACTACATAATTATTGCCTTTCTCACATGACAATGACAATCTGCACCCAAGTAAGTAGCAATAATTGTTATTCATATTACAAATTGTATGTCGATTTAAATACATAAATGCACAGTATTTAACAAATTTTTTATATTACACACTTTAATATTTGTAACACGAGTTGGAGCGATCTGATAGTTACGAGATCTGTGATAACAAGTAGAGCTGTAGTTCATTATTTTGCTACTAGATGTCATATCACTTAGCAATACATGCCAATAGATAGTACTGGTGCACGGTGCATATAGACAGGTAAAAAATTAATTGACTTTAGAGGGATTTCATAGCTCAGTTGGTTAGAGCATCCTACCGGCAATAGGAAGGTTCTGGATTAAAATCCCGGTGAAGTCTATGAATTTTTAACAAAAATATTTCTTCGTATTTAATTAATAGAATCATTTACGGTTCTGAATGTTACAATAAAAACTAGGGATCGACCGATACCGATATCGGTATCGGTATATCGGCCATATCGGTCTTCTTGGCCGATATCGGTATCGGCCTAAAAAAATATAAAATGCTTAATATTTCAGTTGCTAAGGTTTTTTAAAGGAAATTAAAACAGAAATACTAAATAAAAAACAAATCAAGTTTATTCTTATTCAAAATTTAGCAAAAAAAGCCATTAAAAATGTAGAAGTAAAGTTACACACTTAGTTAAACAAATTAATATTTAAAGTTAAGTTTTGGCAAGTTGTAATGTAACAAAATTAAGCTTTCTGCTCTTTCCGGAGTTAGACGATTTCTTGCGCTTTCATAAACATTTCCAGCTGAGGAAAATAGCTGTTCACTAGCAACGGCAGTGGTGGTAAATATATTATTGCAATTTTGTACATCAATGGAAAATAGTATATTGTGTTAGGAGTAAAAGTGATAGTTTGTGTGGAGAGCATGGAAGTTTGCACGACGAGAGAAGCGAATCGGAAAATTACATGCGAGGCACACAAAGACACTTTTATTCCGAATGACACATTCAATTTTTTTTTCAAACGCACTACTTTTCTTTTTATTCGCTAATTCTATGTAGTTTCTATGGATATTTATTTATTTTATTTCTACGCCGTAGAAATTAGCTATTTCTACTCCGCCGGCGTAGAAATTTCCAACGGCGTATTGAAAAAAAATGTTTTTTTTGCATTTGCTCTGTATTTTTTTTGTGAGATATTTATGGTTAATGCGTGTAACGGTAACAGTATATCATTATAAATCACTTTTACCTCATTTATACAGCAAAAAAATTACGACAAAATTTTATGGCCGATATATCGGTATCGGCCGATATCGGATATGAGTATATCGGTATCGGCCGATATCGGTATCGGCCACAAAAAATCATATCGGTCGATCCCTAATAAAAACTATATGAAAACAATCGAATACCGGTGTTCTAAGCAAACCTTGACAGGTACTAGGTATTTAACATGGGGAAACACTTTTATGTAAATGACGAGTTCAGTACCTCATGTACACTGGCTTGCAAAAAAACGCGTACACCTATTTTTTGCTGTATTGAGTCGATCTTGATATTTAACTTTTCATTGTCACTAGTGCCAATTAAGATGTCAAAATTAACAGAAATTCAAATACATACTTGCTTGTTCTTTCATTTTTTGGAATATATTTGTAATTTAACAGTAGGTAAATTAAACACAATTAAGAACTAGCTCAATAATAATAATCAATATAGGTCAAAATAGTGATGACAGTGACAACATTGTCAGTTTTCACATTATTTACACAGCTAATAATTACAATAACTCGGTTACTTGATTTTTAAGGTGTACGCAATTTTTTTGCAAGCCAGTGTACGAATATATTTTATTAATATAAAATATTACACATTACTTAAAAGAAAAGTACAAAATTCACAGATTAACAGAAAGAATTTTTATCATCTTCTCTTCTGTTTTCTGCCTACTCAAGCGTAACAAATCTCTGGCGCAGGCGACTATGAGTATAACTTTCTCGTTATACACTCCCCCTTTGGCTTCCACATGGCGCCCTTGCATGGAAGGCAACATTTTTCTTTAGGCGGCCACGATTCCTCTTCGGCGCAGTCGGAGTTGGGATCTCTTCGTTTCGGCCGAAGATGTTGTTAATGAGCATAAAATTTCAATTTGCCTTGATTCAATTTAGTCTTCTCTTTGGCTTCAGTTAAAGCTTCACCCAAAACTTTCAAATATGGTGTCATGCCAGTCACAAAATTTTCAAAGTCGAGAACTTTTCGTAAGGCGTAGATAGGATCATATGGTGCTCGTATTTCTCTGCCAAATATCAAATACGCAGGTGTCATTCCCGTTGTTTCCGTAATCGTGAAATTCATGCAATAACGTATGCTGGGTAAATGAATATCCCATATATCATGTTTATCTTGTACCAATATTGCTAGATGAGTTATGAGGTCTCGATTTTTCCTCTCGACCGGATTACTTTCGGCATGATAAAGTGGAATAAACGGTGTATCAATTTTAAAGCGATACGTTATCTTCTGCATAATGGCGCTAATAAATTGAACTCCATTATCACTAATAATCTTACGGGGTGTTCCGTAACGTAAAAAATATTTCGTCAATTAAAATTCGACCACAATTTTCCGCACTTGCAACTTGCAGAGGGTATAATTGAACCCATTTGGATGCAGTGTCTTCAATGATAAAAATCCATCGATTATTTGACGGTGTTTCTGGATATACACCAAACAAATCAATTGCCAGGGTTTCAAATCTTTTCGCAGGTACAGGAGTTTGTATTAAACCAGACGGCTTCAGTGATTTATCTTGTAACGTAAGCAAGACTTGATGTAATCAGTAATATATTTTCTCATACCGGGAAAATAGTATTTGGAAGCGTTCTTTCGACAAGTTCTCTCAACCCCATAGTAACGTGCCGTGGGCCGTGGGAGCATCATGATAGCGCTTCATGATATCTGGTCTCATTTCTCAGGGAACGGCTAATCGTGGCTCTTCACGGTCATCGTCAAATAAATAAAGAACACCATTCGCTAGACAATAACCTCGTTCCATCCATCGCCCTAATTCAATTGGATCCTCACCTTCTAGAGCTTCAGTAATTTTCTTTATCATCTTCTTATTTTTTGGAGCGGAGATCTTCAGCTGTTAAACTGGGCATTTCGACACTTACAGAACCTACATTCAGAACTTCTTGTATTCCCGTGCTCGCAATAGGGTATGGTTGTTTTCAATTTCAGGTAAAACAATAAAGACAGTCTTAATTATTTTACCTTGAATATGTAAGTACCTGTTTTACCATACGATCGTCCATCTGCGAACGATAATTTTGCTTTTGATTCAGTAAAAACATGATTTGTTTCGCGTAATAGGTCATACAATGTAGCACCAGCTAAGTTGACTTGAGCAACTGAATCTGTAAATGCTACACCATGGGCACCAGCTATTTTAATTGGTAAAAGAGGTGTTCTATACTAATATCAGAACTGAGTGCTGAAATACTATAAAATATTAAGCATTAACCTGCGTTTTCGTATTTGCAACCTTTTGAGAACATGTCGGATATTTTTCGCGTATATAGCCAGGTGTTCCGCATCCAAAACATCCCAAAGTAGATCTACTACTGCCTACAAATGATACAGTCTTGTCTTCCTTCTTATTAGCTTCTCACAGTCTGCTTTGATATGCCTATATGCTTTACATTAAACACACTTTGTATCTTTTGGCTTTTCTGGTGCTTTTGCGGGTGATTTCTTCATCACATTTGCTTTCTGTACACCTTGTTCAATACTACGTGCAAGAGTTAACACTTCCATGAATATTTTGAAATTATTTCGTGGCACTCGTTTTCTAATTTTATGGTTCAATAAACCAAAACTAAGCATATATGGCAACTGGTAACTGCGAAAACAGAGCTCGAATGTTACAAACAAATAGTTCAGCTGACTCACCGGCTTTCTGTTCCTGATCAAATATTTTTTTATATATCAGGTGAGGAGGCAACTTTCGTGAATAAACATCTTATGTACTAATTGTACAATCCCAATCTTTAATGATTACTTTTATTCCTTGCATGCTCAGATTACGCATAAGGTTAACCTAGGCCATGGCCTTGGGCGCAGGCACGGAGGGGGCGCACATCGAGTAGTTGGAAAAATAGGAAAACGCGTACTACATTTCACGGAACTCTCGCATGTACTTATTGTTGTCACTGGAGAAACTTCACGGACTTACTGATCTTATTTAGATAAGAGTGAACGAAACTGTTCTTCCGTCATAACAATGTTCTTCGGTGTCTGTGAAGAAACAACATTTTGTTCATGAGAATCGTCCTTTTTCGTCAGCATTTTCAATAAATTTGACAGTAAACGGCATTTTGACGTTTGACGTGACGATTTTGACGTTTGGCGGAGTCGAACACGAACGACGAGAACCAAACAGGTACAACCGAATTAAGCAATGTTCACGAACCAAAATAGCTACCACTCACACGCACGTTTCACTTCTCAAACACTTTTATCGGCCCCACGTTGGGCGCCAGTTGTAACGCATATAATTTATTAATATAAAATATAACAGACTACTTAAAAGGAAAGTACAAAATTGACAGATTGACAGAAAATTTTTTTCATCTTCTTCTCTTCTGTTTTCCGCCTACTCGAGTATAACAAATCTCTGGTGGATAACTTTCTCGTTATATTACTTTATTATTATTGAATAAATTGGCAAAAAATATAAAAATTCAAGACGACCTTAAAAAATAATATATATCGCAACAGTATCCTACTTAAGAAAGAAGAAAATATCGTACAACTAGCATGATATGAATATCGTGGTCCATTTAAACTATTTAGTAGATGGCACTGGCAACAGCGCAAATCTGAAGTAGCCGAAATTCCATTGAGTAAACTTGTCTCTAATTTCAGTCAATCAGAGAGGTCAAAACTATTCCCTATGCTCCGCAATACTGAATGGCTTAAATGGAACAAGATAAAGCATGATATGAATATCATACTAAAGTTGACATCAAATAAGTATGGACAGGAGATTTCTACACTGTTGTTAGTTCATGGACAATGTTGGTAATGATGAATGGAACATCAAATAAGGATGGACTGATGCTTATCTTTTCCCTTCTCCGCACCCTGTCCCTTACCCTGCGGTGTTGCCGCTTCTTCATAACTTAGCATTTTCAACATTACCCATGAAATTCATTTGGATGTAATAAAGTGCTTCTTAAAAGACCTCTAAAGAAACCTAATTTCAGTTAGGTTAGTAACGACATTTTTGGATAATTGACATTTCAAAATAAATATTGTTTCTAGCAGACCTAATATTGAAATGAAGTATTTTTTGAAAATTTATGCAATAATAATAAAGTAATTATATCACCTAATACTAAATAAGGTACAGGATGTAATGTTCTATTATCATGTTAAATATCATGGCTTCATTTTCTATCGGGCACACGTTTTATTTATAAAAAAAAAAAACTGTTTTCCCATGTTCAATTTTTATGTCAAGGTTTGCTGGGGCAACCGGTACAGTTACTAGGGTCTGGTTTCTGGTTCCTCAATCTCCAAGTGTGTCGCGCTGACTAATGTAAAGCTCGGATTATAAGCAAAATGCATATTTTTGCATATTTGACCTAATTCTTGCATTTTTGCATATTTGTGCATATTTTCTAAATTTTACGTTATTTTTATCAATTTCAGTAAAATTCGCATAATAATCCTTGCACTTTTTGCATATTTCAATGCGATATGCATATTTGTGCATATTTTAAAAATTTTACGTAATTTTTATCAATTTCAATAAAATTGTGGTCACCGAACCAGTGCTACGCCGTCAAGTATTACCCAGAATTTCATTCCTGGCTGTAATTTCCTAATCCAATATACATATAAAACTAAAATATACTGCTGATGCCCTATCTCTCAAGGAGGAGTCTGCTATAAACATTATTGTCTATCCTTGTCAGTTAGTGTAAGAATTTCTATCCCGCTAGTTCCCCTTCGCCGTTCTACACCAATAAAATCAAAGCAATCCGGCGCTTGCGCAGAGCTATTCTTACAGACAAGTGCAGCTACATATGAAGATATATATGTCTGCACCTCTGCACTCATCCAATGTCAGTCTCACAAAACTCACTCCCACGAGTAGTATATTTTAGTTTTATAGGTATATTCCTAATCCTAATCCCTTACAGAAAAAGTAACGGTCAGTCTAGCTTTAAATTTTTTTGCCGGTTATGTATAAATACAGGGTGGGGCAGAAAAACCTATCCGATTTCAAAACGTTATAAAATTAAAACCACTCAACTTGTCAAAAATTTTTTTTATTAACATATCGCAAATTTTATGCCATTTTTAAATTTAAGTTTTGAAAAGCACATCACTCAAATGTCGTCCTTGGGAGCGGATACACTGATTTAGGCGCTCGCGGTAGCTTTCCATGACTTTCACCGTCATTTCCACAGGAATTTCTTCAATTGCCCGAGCAATTTCCCTTCGTAAAGCAAGAAGGGTCCTTGGTCGATGCTGGTAAACCTTCGATTTGAGGTAACCCCAAAGGAAGAAGTCACATGGAGTGAGATCCGGTGAGCGCGGCGGCCAGCCAAGATCACCTCTCAGGGAAATGAGGCGACCGGGAAACAGTTCCCTGAGAATGTCCATTGATCGTCGCGATGTGTGGGCGGTTGCACCATCCTGTTGAAACCACACATTTTCCACGCCATTTTCTTCCATTTTGGGTCTAAGAAAATTTTCCAGCATGAAACAATAGCGCTCGCTGTTGACCGTTACGGTTTGCCCATTTTCTTCAAAAAAGTAAGGCCCCCAGACGCCTAGGCGGGAAAGAGCACACCACACAGTCACTTTTGGGCTATGGAGGGGTTCCTGATGGATTTCTCGAGGATTTTCGTCACTCCAATATCGAAAATTCTGCCTGTTAACGGCACCACAAAGGTGAAAATGGGCTTCGTCCGTGAAGAGCACAACATCGTCGTTTGGGAGTTCTCGGAGATCGCGACACAGGTTCGTACGGGTTTCAAAATCCCTTTCACTTAATTCCTGTGCAACAACCATTTTGTAGGGATGCATTTTGAGGTCCCGGTGCAAAATGCGCCGAATACTGCGGTTGGAAATCGCCAAAGCGAGCGAATGTTTTCGCGCCGAACGACGCGGGGAACGTTCAATCGCGGCTCTCACATTGGCCACGTTTTCAGGTCCTGTTGCTGTCCTGGGACGTCCAGGCGACTTCTTTTTCAATGCTGAACTCGTCTGTCTAAAATTTGACACCCACACTTTAATCGTAGCGTGATGTGGAACAGGATCATGACGCCCGAGTCCGAAATGAATTCGAAAAGCACGTTGTGTAGCAATTATCGAACCGCCGCATTCGATAAACCGCTCAATAACAAAAGCACGATGTTCACCAGACCAAGGCATGTTGACTACTGACAAATGGCATAAAACCGGCTTTCTAACGGTTTTTACCCCACTACTCTACCTGCTCCCTCTTCTGGGAAAAAGGGATTTGAAATCGGATAGGTTTTTCTGCCCCACCCTGTACATACTGAGTGTCAGAAGGCAATCATTTAAAATGGGTAACTTGGAAAAACATTTAATTATTATTGCAATTGAAAATGTATTCCGTAGTCCGGGTGTAAGTGTCTGTAAATATTCATATTAAGCATGTAAATATAACTGTATTTATAAACAAAGAAATTTGTTAAAAACATTATTTTGTTCATATTTTACATAATAATAATAATAATAATAATAATACTAATAATAATAATAATACTAATAATAATAATAATAATAATAATAATAATAGTAATAATAATAATAATAATAATAATATTAATAATAATAATAATAATAATAATAATAATAATAATAATAATTCTATGTTGTATTTAAACTTTTCACAGTTAGTACAACTGTGTAGATGGAGGTGAGTAATTATTTACTATATTTTTTGTATTCTTGTACTGCATATTTTGCATATATTTTTGCATATGCTGTACACCTAACTGCATATTTTGCAATAAAATCCTGCATATATACGCGCATATTCTTTCTATTTTCCTTGCATATAAATCCGAGCTTTACAAGTATTCAGTGCTCCGAAAGGAGGATACTTGTAATATAGAACAGCATTAAGTAGCATCCTACCGGCAATAGGAAGGCCCTGCCCTGGGTTCAAATCCCGGTGAAAGATCTAGTTTTGGAATTTAATTATCGTCTCGTTAAAAATAAGTAACTTTCCGTTTGTCCGTAAAATATAATTTTATCATCTTGTATAAAGAATAACTATTAACTTACTGTCAGATGTATTCAAATTTTTCATCTTAGATTTGACTTTCGATGGCCACAAAACTTGATCCCATGTTTTGTTTCGTACAAATGGATTTAATATATTTTGTTCAGTAGTTGTATGCTGCATTTTCGTTGTTTGTTTAGTTGTGCTTGTTATCTCAGGAACATCGTGATTGAATAAATCGTCTACATCAACATCAGGATCAAGGTAATCAGGTAAATCACCTTCTAATCCTGAAAAACCTATTTTGTTGTGTTCTTTACAATTAGGATCCTATATAATGTATAAAAATGATAATAACAATTATTATATAATTAAAGCACATAATATGACTCACCTTGGCAATAAGGACGAAATCAATGAGAAAAATAATATATAGGATAATGTCAACCATAATTACTATTAGCGTTACTATAGACCAAATATTTCCAGCTTTTTTCACAGTTGGTATATCCTTCCATGCTCTTAATACTAACTGAATTGTTAATTTCACTTGGAATAGAATTCATAACTGGAGAGCATGCGTGCAAAACCTGATATATTAATGTTTCTTTGTTTTACAGAAAAGAACAAAATCTTATCAATGAGTGACGAGTGACCCTTAGTATTAAAAATAAAATAAAACTGCCACCTCTTGTAACTAATGTTAAAAAAATTACATAAACCTTAAAATTTAAAAAAATATTTTAGATATTGCCAGTTTTGCTACAAATCGCCAAACAGACAAGGGTCTTGATTATCTGCAGGTCACTGCATTCGTCACACTGGTTCAAACAGCTGGTATGTAGTAGTGATGTAGTGACCTAGTACCTTCCAGCAATCCAGAAAGGTCTCCACTCTAACTCAAATACTGTTATTCAGAAAATTTTGAAACCTTGTATTTCGAACTTTTTCTATTATGGAAAGAGCCCATTAGATTTTTGTGTAAATCGGATAACAGGAAATGGCACTTTACTAGAAGCTCAAAATAGTTTTTCGAAAAATACCTTTAAATGTTATGTTTTCGAGATTAACGTTATTATAAAAATTAATGATTATTGAATTTTCTACAGATTTGCAATAATACTTTTTCTACATATTAAACCGGTATCCCACTGTAAAATTTTTTATATTTTTTTAATAAATTTATAAATCGGAACATCGCTGGTGGACTATGGCTGTAGAAAAGAAATAAAAATCGCAGTGTTTTAGTTATCGCACACAACGAATTACGAATAGAAGATGAAATAAATTACAGAAATTTTCTTCGAATGAAAGACCATTTCTTAAAAATTATGGACATGGTTCGAAATTAAAGTGAGAAACGTGACACTCGTCTAAGGTAGTGTATTTCGGCACATGAAAGATGGGCATTGTTCTATCTAGTGTACAACTAATTGGGAAAAATTAATCCTTTTGTTGTCACTACTTGAAGGGTACGACGCGAGTATATAGGTTAATAAAGTCCATTTAAAAATGCTTGAATGAGACGGATTTGTATGGGCTTCTCATTTACTTCATATTTTATTTTTGCAAATTTGTATAGATAATTCAAAATACACTTTCTATAAATTATAGATCAAGGTATTTATACTAATACTACGTAAAATTATTGGTTGAAAAACTTTGTTGGTTACGATTAATGAGTATTCTAATAGGATTCCGACAGAAATTTAAAAGGAGAAAAAAGAAATGCAAAGACTAACGCATGTAAATATAAATTAATACTTATATTTTGATATATTGCCTGATTATTATAAGATAATAAAATTTAGCAGTTGAAAATCGCACTTGGTCTGGCGTATTTATTATAATTCAGGCGATCTTGTGTGGTATAAAACTTCTTCATTTCTATACAAGTTAATTAAAACGCTGTCTGTTCAGGCAACCACACTACACATTTTGATTATTTTGCTTTATATTATTTCCAATTTCAATATAAACACATGCTCACCGCTGTTCAAATAATGTCAGGGAATAACAACAACGCTGTCTCTTTTTTTAGAAAATGATTTTACACATGATGGTTCAAGCAACCGCAATTCGCACGCCCGCATAACATCCAATCATAACGCAGCTTTCAACAAAATGAATACAGACTGCTGTATTTATGTGACGTGACATCAAAATTTTTACGTGACGTCATGTAAATACAGTTTTGATAAAAATTCTGTCAAAACGGTTTTTTTAAAAACATTTACGTCCATTTTTATAAAAAAAAATACAGTGGGATACCGGCTTTATGGATAAAATTATCTATAATTTAAATCACAGAGCATACGCTTTAAACAAACAAAACTCCTTACGTAGTTATTAAAATGTATGTAATTGACAGATAAATGTCACTGTCAAAGAACTAATCATTTCAAATTAATAATAGTAACGTTTTAAAAAGTAAATAGAACAATAGTAATGGTTATCAAAACAGTTTCCAGCATAAGTAAAATTAACGATTCGCAAAAAAGTTTAAGGTAATTCTCATTATTGGATTAGTGAATTCTATTCTACCCCGGTATTTAAAATTTAATCTAAGTACATTTTATTATCAAAAAAGGTAGATATCTACTTGGATTAGATTAGACTATATATATATATATATATATATATATATATATATATATATATATATATATATATATATATATATATATATATATATGTATGTATGTATGTTGTATGTATGTATGTATGTATGTATGTATGTATGTATGTATGTATGTATGTATGTATGTATGTATATATATATATATATATATATATATATATATATATATATATATATATATATATATATATATATATGTAGATAGATAGATAGATAGATAGATAGAGCATGTTATAAAAAATCGGCAAAAAAATCTACCAAACATGGATATATCCGGTTTTGCACACAATGTCCTCAACTTTTCTTACCACTTATCAATAATACGCTAACTACTATCCATGTAATACATAACAATGCATAAAAAATACAAATAATGAAAAATACTACAGGTTTGACTATTGTCATTGGACACTCTGACACAACTGGAACAAGAAATAAATGTAGTTAAAGTAACTTAATACGAGGTCTGATCAGAAAGTATTTGATCTCCGTAATTGTTGTACAGTTACAATGAGATTTGGGCACCCAACAAAAGAAACTTTATTGTTTGCATGCCAAGTTATGGTACGGCGTCTTATGCCCGTATCCAAAGTCGATGCTCAATCTCGTACTTGAGTATTTCGCCAAGCTCCGGTCGTTTACGACTTCAAACACAAGATATGTTTCATAGTCGAAACTTCAAGAATTCTCGCTTAAGTACTAATCTCAAGGTACTAATTTAGAGAATTTGTTACAATTATATTGGTATATTTGTAAATTTTAATATTTTACTATATTATATAAACGTCATAGGTTATAAACATCAACCGCTGTTTCATCGGTGTTATTTAAGATTTTTCTACTATATATATATATATATATATATATATATATATATATATATATATATATATATATATATATATATCTCTACAAAACAAAAAATTATTACTAAAATTTAAAAAAAAAAAACATCAAGCATTTCGAGAATTAATAAAACACATGAATGACCATGACATGAATATTTAAATAATCATATATATTATTTTAATTACTCTCGCTACCGCGGTTAAACCGTTTCTATTTCATTTATTGCCGTTGGTTAGACGGAGGTAGCATATACCCCTCTGAAAATCTTACGAGTATAAGATAGCGAATAAAAGTCTCATATATGTCATGTGTATACGACAAAGATGCTAGATAATGGTTTAGCAGTTCTTGAATCGGAAATTGATGACGTGGGGGAACAACTGGGAGAAATATAGTGTATTTTTGCATATACAAAAGTAGGCTGGTAACTAAACAGTCTATAAAATGAAAATAAAATAAAATGAAAATATAATGCTCTTCATTAACACATATAGTAAACGTTAACATTAGTCTATCGTTAACACGCTTTAATTCGTTCTATAATAACGCGGAGATACAGAGTTTAACACATGTATTTCGCAATAATAAATCATTTGAATAATTTTTCATGTAATGTAAAAACTGACAGTTATAACCTATATTGTGTCAGTTTTGTTATTAATGAAATTTCGCAGTATAAATAGTTATTTAGCAATAATATAAGTGTAATGGATGAAATATACCTATTTTATTGTCCAAAAGCAATATATTGCAATAATTGTCGGCAATATATGATTCATGCTTAGAAACACCGTCTTTGCAATAGCATGCAAAATGCAAAATATATTACCAAGAAATTAAAAAAACTACCAACACACAATGAAACGCAATTTGTCGACGTCAAAATCACCGTAATCATATGATTGACAGAATCACATGCCGCGGTTACAATATCGTTTCTATTTCATATTTTCCATTGGTTGGACGGAGATAGCGAATATCCCTCTGGGGCGCGCACGATAATCAGAGCGAATAAAAGTCTCATATATGCCATGTGTGTACGACAAAGATGCTAGATAAAAGTTTAATATTTATTGTATCAGAAATTGATAACGTGGGGGTCAACTGGGAGTGTATTTTTGCATATACAAATAGACTGGTAACTAAACAGTCTATACAATGAAAATAAAATGAAAATATAATGCATTCATAGTTGTGTGTGCGTGCGTGTGTGCGCGCGCGTGTGTGTGTGTGTGTGTGTGTATGTGTGTCTGTGTGTGTGTGTGTGTGTGTGTGTGTGTGTGTGTGTGTGTCTGTGTCTGTGTCTGCGTCTGCGTCTGCGTCTGCGTCTGCGTCTGCGTCTGCGTCTGTGTGTCTGTCTGTGTGTGTGTGTGTGTGTGTGTGTGTGTGTGTGTGTGTGTGTGTGTGTGTGTGTGTGTGTGTCTGTGTGTGTGTGTGTGTGTGTGTGTGTATGTGTCTGTGTCTGTGTCTGTGTCTGCGTCTGCGCCTGCGTCTGCGTCTGCGTCTGCGTCTGCGTCTGCGTCTGCGTCTGCGTCTGCGTCTGCGTCTGCGTCTGCGTCTGCGTCTGCGTCTGCGTCTGCGTCTGCGTCTGCGTCTGCGTCTGCGTCTGCGTCTGCGTCTGCGTCTGCGTCTGCGTCTGCGTCTGCGTCTGCGTCTGCGTCTGCGGCTGCGGCTGCGGCTGCGTCTGCGTCTGCGTCTGCGTCTGCGTCTGTGTGTGTCTGTGTGTGTGGGCGTGCGTGCGTGTGTTTGTGTGTGTGTGTGTGTATGTGTGTCTGTGTGTGTGTGTGTGTCTGTGTCTGCGTCTGCGTCTGCGTCTGCGTCTGCGTCTGCGTCTGCGTCTGCGTCTGCGTCTGCGTCTGCGTCTGCGTCTGCGTCTGCGTCTGCGTCTGCGTCTGCGTCTGCGTCTGCGTCTGCGTCTGCGTCTGCGTCTGCGTCTGCGTCTGCGTCTGCGTCTGCGTCTGCGTCTGTGTGTCTGTGTCTGTGTGTGCGTGTGCGTGTGTGTGTGTGTGTGTGTGTGTCTGTGTCTGTGTCTGTGTCTGTGTCTGTGTCTGCGTCTGCGTCTGCGTCTGCGTCTGCGTATGCGTCTGCGTCTGCGTCTGCGTCTGCGTCTGCGTCTGCGTCTGCGTCTGCGTCTGCGTCTGCGTCTGCGTCTGCGTCTGCGTCTGCGTCTGTGTCTGTGTGTGTCTGTGTCTGTATGTGTGGGCGTGCGTGCGTGTGTTTGTGTGTGTGTGTGTGTGTGTGCGTGCGTGTGAGTGCGCGTGCATGTGCGTGTGCGTGTGTGTGAGTGCGTGCGTGTGCGTGTGTGTGCGTGCGTGCGTGTCAGTGCGCGTGCATGTGCGTATGCATGTGCGTGAGTTTATTATTTTGTTGTATACAATGAAAATGAAATTAAAGGAAGTTTTGTATTATTTAAAAGCAACGGCTGAGTGCCGAAATTAAGGGAGAAGAAATTATTGATTCCGGACACATAATTACATTTGGAAAGATAGTATTTGGAGATAAAAATGAAATAAATATTTTTGCTTTGTGAACACTTTTTAACAACTTTTAAAGTAAAATTACTCAGATTAACGTTTACATATTACTATATATCGGCCACACTACATGTTGTGATGTCATTTTTAAAAGCTTCATTTTTCTTGAATCGCGTATAGTAATGTCTCTATTATGTGAAACCGATAAACAGTTGAACAAATTACGAATGTTATGAATCATAACAAGCCCTATGCTCTATCCGTTTTAACTATAGAGTGGTGTGAAATTGGGAGCAGTTTAATCTTGTTGTTTCATTGGATAATATCGGGATATTAACCAATCAAAAACCAAAATTAAACTACACCTATCTTCACACCACTCTATAGTTAAAACGGATAGAGTATAGATGTCTTAATATCCTTGCTCTACGAGCACGGATTTCAAACGGACATTGCGGCATTTACGATATACTCATAACAATCCTAGGTAGGTTAATAGCAATTACCAGTTTTATGCCTATATCCATAGTCGATACTCAATCTCGTACTTGAGTATTACTTCGCCAAGTATTACTCCGGTCGTTCTCGACAAGCACGTCATATGTTTCATAGTGAATTCTCGGTTAAATACTAATCTCAAGGTAGGGATTAAGCTTTTGTTTCCATATACAAAAATATGCTAAACTATTATTCACGAAAGATGACTATTCAAGGTCATTTGTGAGCCGTCTGATATAATTTTACTTGCGTATAACTTCATTGCATTTCGTATGTATAGGCGTACAACATGAAATATTTAGACACATTTTAAGAGAAAAAATAAGAGTAATTTATTTGAAAATTAAGTTTCTTTCTAAATTATGTATTTCTGAAAGATTTATGTTTTTCACTTAATGTTTTTGCAAAATACAAAAACACAGACTTAACTTATAAATCAAGGAATAATAATTTGATTTAAACGTCAACGACACTGGGTAAATATTAGCACAGAGGGCAGTGTAGTAGATAATTAGGTATCTGTAGTTCTACGACATACGTCATTATTATTTTTAGTGTGTTAGAAAGTAATGCCACTACGTATATCTGTCACACCACATAAATTAAATAGGCATAGGTCAAATAATCTTTCTCTTTCTAATACAAAATGTTGCTAAGCTACTGCTGTAAAGTGATGTATATTCTTTCTTCGTACAAATGACCTTGAATAGTCATCTTTCGTGAATAATAGTGTAGTAACTAAGTAATAACTGTATCTTTACGGTAATATTATCACCATACCGATATGTCAACAACAGTCTACAAAATGAAAATAAACTAAATAGAAGTATAATGCTCTTCATTAATACATACAAATAACGTTATTATATCGTTCTTAACACGGTTTCCTTTATTCTAAAATAATAAACATGAGGAATAAAGCATATAATTTGAACATTTTTGTCATATTGACATGTCAAAATAATTGTTTTGTTTATCATAGTGTTAGTGTTCTGTATCTGAAAAATAATATTTACCTATTATAAAGGCTTCATTTTCTGAAACCGATAAACTATTGAACAAACATGACAGTCCTAGGCACGTCCTAGGTACGTTAATAGCAGTTAATTAATTGGGTATCAAAAGAGTAAATTTAAAAAAATTTGCATACAAAGTATGAATTTTGTTCTCTACATATTTATCTATTAAGCACTACATTATGTTTGTAATGTAATAGTATATTACATACGAGGTAGGATATGTTTCATTTCAGCCCAAGGGTTTATGTATATTACACCGATGGGCGAAGCCTGGAGGTGAAATAAAGCGCGAGGCTATGATGAAATTTCCACCGAGGTTATGTATACTATCTTATTCATAATCATTCTTTTTTAAATCAATAATTTTCAAAATAAATCAATGAATTATAATCTTTAATTTTATTAGTAACAGCTGTCTTAATAGATATTTATACACCAAGTGAGTTAAGATAATGTTTATTTATGAAAAGAAAGTTTAAGCCGCGAGCCCGTAGGGCGAGTGGGTTAAATTCTTTGAGTGAATAAACATTCTTTTTTCACGTGGTTTATACAATATTTTATTCAATTTTGACGAAATAATAATAAAAACCATTATAATATGTAATTTTGACAAAATAAACAACTAATGAATTAGTAGACAGTGGATGACAATCGCCGTTGACAACGTCAAGTCATTTGTTTATTTATAAATTATAAACAAGCTTTATTTCCTGCCATTTGTGTCATGAAAAATAATAAAGATGGCTGATCTATCTCATAGAGACTGTGGTGAGTGTTATTTTCGTGCCTGGTAATATTTTAAATGTATTATTTGTTTCAGAGTGAGATAAAATTCTGAGTGATTTAAAGAAAATCTCTAGCAAATAAACAGTTACTTATAGTTGTTGCTATAGAGTTAATAATAACACTTTAAAACGTCAAAATTAAATAAAATTTGTTTAGCCTACTTTATTATAGAGATCTATGACAATGTTGCTATAGGCAACCCCTACATAAACATTTCCAACCCCTAACGATTATGAATAAAAGAACTTTTTTTAATTCCAACAATATTTAATTGTTATCATGATGAGCAATTGACTTGGAATAATTCCATTCGGGAATGCATTTTTATTAAAATTAAAATACAATAATGTAGTTTTGATCCAGAAAATCTACGATTTTACACAGATAAATTAGAACAAAAGCTTTTTTACGGTATCCTGTCCAGAAAAATGCGCTGAACAATATATAAAAATGGCGGCATTTTTGCCCATTTTCTTGACAAACAATTGCACGTACCAACATTTTATAAGAATACAAAATTAAAGCTCAACCTCTTTTAAGCAAAAAAGGATTCTTACACTTTTTACCTAGGATGAACTGTCAAAGAGTTAGGTTAAAAATATGTAACCAAAATAACAATTTAAAATTAAATTACACAAAATTTTGATAAGATAACCAATATTACGTATTTAATACGCGTGGTTGAAAATATAGAAACGAGGCGATTTTCACATATTTCAAATTTTGAAGGAATTTCATGTAAGTTTAAGTTATTAGGAAATCACGAACCGCTCATCAACAAAATCGTACAATACATGACATGAAAGAGTATTTTATGATGAGTTCAAATACAAACCGTGTTATATAAATTACTTAAAAATCGTCGATAATTTACTTCTTTCACAATGAATTGTGTGTGTGTGTGTGTGCGATCGCGCGTGCGTGTGTGTGAGCGTGTGCGTGCGCGTGCCTGCGTGCGTGTGTCCACAATAAGTCTTACAACAAATTTATAAAAAAATCTATTTTATCGTATTTAAAAGCTATCTGCATTCATATAAAGAGTTTATTAGAGTTTGGGTAAAAATGGATAACCATACAAGTGATACTTTACTTGAAGCCCATTATAGTTTTTAATGAAAATAGTTATTTATGCAACAAGTGTGTAAAGTAGTACTTTTTTGGTCGAGTGCGATGTTTTGTAGCACGAGACGAAAAACACTATTTTAACACGCGTGTTGCATGCAACATTTTTCCTACAACCGAAATGTTGGTGTAATTTCTCATAATACTGAGTGTACAGGGTGTCTCATTTTCGATGTTTTTTAAGGTATCTCGAGTAATATTAATGATAGAGCAAAACCGTTTGCACATTGCAGGGTCAACTTTTTGAGAAAAATTTAATAGTCACCACAGGAGCTGAGCTACAGGCAAAAACTCGTTTTTCGCTCATTTTGAAAATATATCATATCTTATTTATTATGATAGAGAAAAAATGTTTTTTACAAAAAAATTACCGTTTTTTAAATAGAATAAAATGGCGTAATTAGATTTTTTGAAAACTTAATAATTCTCGAGATATAACACAAACTTATGATTTTTTAAATGGGAACCTATGTTGAAAATAGTCTCGTCTTTTTGCTTATTTTATAAGCTTTTCAATGATATATAACAAGTCTACATTCTTTTGTTTTAAACATTAATGAAACACGAATTATTAATTTAATGTGAAAATATTGGAAATTATTAAGAAACAAATGAAAAAATTTATTAAAAATCATCATTTGTTTATTTTGATTCAATATCTATTATGTTTCCAAAATTATTCTTAACCAATTATTTTCGGGATAGTTCAATTATTAGTTATCGACGTTACAGTTGGCATTGACACAATCCGAAAAAGATGGTTTAATATGCTTTTGAAATAAATAAATTGAAAAAAATGAGTAAAACTGAAACAAATACTAATAGAAATATGCAAATGATCTGTAATAGATTGTTTTGATTTGTTTCTTAATAATTTTAATTTTTGTCAGCCCAATAAATTAATAATTATTTCTTATTCGAGTTTAAAACAAAAAAATGTAGACTTGTTATATATAATTGAAAAGCTTATAAAATGAGCAAAAAACGAGACTATTTTCAACATAGTTTCCCATTTAAAAATCATATGTTTGTGTTATATCTCGAGAATCAGTAGGTTTTCAAAAAATCTAATTACGCCATTTTATTCTATTTAAAAAACGGTAAAATTTTAGTAAAAACAATTTTTCTCTAACATTTGTAATAAATAAGATAAGAGATATTTTCAAAATGAGCGGAAAACGAGTTTTTGCCTGTAGCTTAGTAACAAAAGAAGATAGAAATTTTCTGTGGTGACTATTAAACATTTCTGGAAAATTTGATCCTGGAATGTGCAAACGGTTTTGCTCTATCATTAATATTACCCGAGATACCTTAAAAAAACATCGAAAATGAGACATCCTGTACAGGCATCCAGCATCTTCAAATACTGTTGGTGCTCTTTCTCATAATACTGTAAAAAATGTAACTTTAACACTTGGAAGAATTTCAGATAGAAATGTCAAAAATATGTTAATGTTCTTAAAAATTAGATTAGTACTCAATCTGTTAAAAAATTATTACATTTGTTTCATTTATAATGTATATTAATATTTCTTAATAGATTTTATTACTTTCATTATTATTTACCACCTAATTATCTACTTGCCAGGTAAATTAACCGAATTTAACTGTTGCCTAGCAACGTTTATTTAATTTTCAAGCACTAGTGCGTGAAAAGCACTTTTAACTGTTGCCTAGCAATGTTTATTTAATTTTCAAGCACTATAAAGAGTGCGTGAAAAGTACTTTTCACGCACGGTTGTAGGAAAACTATATTAAAATATAATCCAAAACTTTTCAATTTTAGTATTTGAAACTTTTATATCAAGGGGAATAGCATTATATTTTGGCTAAAATTGATAAATTGGAAGTGATACTTTACATGAAGCATTGAACAGATTTTCATGAGAAATATATGAGTATTATGATATATCCCAAATTTTTCTAATTTGGTATTTAAGACTTTTGTATTAATTAAAACGACATATATGTAGTACTTTACTGAAAGCTATAAACAGTTTTTCTTGAAAATAAATATTAAAATATGATCCTAAATTTGATATTTATAATTCGAATATAATTTGAAACATATTAGATTTTGACTATATCTATATAATAAGGTGGTATTTAATTTGGAGCTCTAACATTTTTGAGGAAAGACATACCTAATAAAATATAATCCAAAATTTCGTATTACAAACTTTTCTATTTATTGGAACAACAAATTAAATTTTGTTTACAAACGATCAACCAAAAGTGATACTTTACTTAAACCTCATTGTTATATTAAACATAGAATTTGCGGGTGATCATGGGCTGGCCACATCAGATTTTTTAAAATATTTATTAACCTAACTTTTTGACAGTTCATCCAAAGTAAAAAGTGAAAGAATCATTTTTTGCATGAAAAATGTTGAGCTTTAATTTTGTATTCTCATAAAAGTATGATACGCGCAGTTTTCGAGAAAATTGCCAAAACCTAAAAATACCGCTACTTTTAACAATTTGCGGGAGGTTATCATGGTCCGATTTCCGCTGTATAGCGCATTTTTCTGAACAGGATTTCTTTTAAAAAGCTTTTGTTGAAATTTCTTTGGAAAAGAAGGTCTTTTTACCACGCGCCATACCGAAGGTAAGAGAGGTAGTGTTTTCGGTCCAAAAATTTGAGAGTGAATAAGCACGAATTAAGGTCTCCGCAATTTTTTTTTACTATTTCTACGAATATGTATGTGTGTGTGTGTGTGTGTGTGTGTGTGTGTGACGATTTTTTTTCCGTATTTGAGCTCACTCATATAAAGAGTTGATTAGATTTTGGGTAAAATTGGATAACCAAAAGTGATACTTTACTTGAAGCCCATAACAGTTTTTAATGAAAACTATATTAAAATATAATCCAAAACATTTGAATTTTAGTATTTAAGAATTTTGTATTTAGTAGATTTTGGCTAAAATTGATAAACCGGAAGTAATACTTTACTTTAAGAACTGAACAGATTTTCGTAACAAATATATTATGATATAATATATATTTTAAACATGGAATTGGCGAGAGGTCATGTGCTGACCACATCAGATTTTTTCAGTAGAACTATTACTAGTATTATTAATGAATCCTTCACATAACTAAAACAAATTATTTGGAGTGAGAAAATCAAACAAATGGTAGGTACTATATATGTTGATAGTGAAGATCTAAATAAGATTGTCAAATACTATATAGACGACGAATGCGAGCGGGTGAACGCTGCATGCATGAAATGGCATGAGAGTCAGATAACTGATAACTGAAATACCTACTTTGAGATCGTCGAATGCCTGTTTGGTTAAAAGGTAAAATCAAGGTATACGAGTTTGGAGTTCTCTGCGTTACAGAGTATTGGTCCATTCATCCATTGGTCGTCGACTAACGACTGTAAAATCTGGATTTGGAATGAAATATTTCCTGCGCCTGGAGTAGTAGCGACTATGATACGAACTCTGGTACTCAAGTATGAGTCGAGGCGAAATACTGTGTATAGATAAGGGCATTAGTTATATAGCTGAAATCATATTAGAATGCACTAAACTGCTAAAGGGCCTAAAGATGATACAGATTATGACTAATACGCATTATGGTCTTATTCTCTTATTTGGTACCTAAATTTCACTGCAATGCCCATTGCGATTATAAAAAATACCATCAACGATTAAATACTTTCTGCTAAGATCTCCAATATTTTAAGTATTTACATGATTTGCACTGGTAAATATATCGAAATGAAGCTGCTGTTTTGTTGTCTCCACATTCAACAAAAGTACATACAATGCCAATAAATGCTAAAGTAAAAATAATTATTGCTTGGAACTGAAAACCAGATTACTAACAAAATTTTTAATAAATACATTAATGAAAACTTACTATTATAAAGCAAGCACATATGATGCCTACGTTCTTCACGTCTTTATTTATGGCGTCTTTATTTTTCTTAGAGTCGTCCTTTTTCTTATTTGCTTTTTTAGATTTTTTTGATTTCCCTTTCTTTGATTTCGCTTTCCCTTTTTTTGATTTTTCCGCTTTTGATTTTGGCATTTTTTGGTTGACAGAATTGACAGAAATAAAAAATATTAATCACGGTGCTGATGATACCAACTTCACGACAAAAAATTTGATATGGCTAAAGGCGAGTTCCCACACATAATTTTCTATTAATCAAAAGTAATGATTCTTTCAAAAAATAACGTCTGAACAATTAATTCATTGTAAATTATTGTTAATTTCAAAGATCATTATTGCATTAGGTATACAAAATTAACACTGTGGACGCGTATATACTGTATTTCAGATAATAGACTTGGTGGCGCTGCGGCGCCAGCCTGTTTTACACACATAAATCTTATGAAATAGTTTTGTTTCATGTATGATATACTTGACAGCTAAAAACGTCAAAATTTGATTATTTGTAATTATTTAGTAAATAAACAGTTGCTTAAAGTTGTTAAATAGATTATAAAGCCAAAAGGGAATAAATAATATACCTACTTTACATATTGCTATTGTAAACTTGGTTTGCGTTTAGACCAATCAGAAAGCTGGAATCGTAAGTCCTATCCTACTCCTAAGTCTATTCGTATCTGAAATTGGCGACTAAAATTAACGTGAATCCCTCAAGCGGACGATATTTGCAACTCTTGAAAATGGTATTCTGTTATTCAACTTTACAGTAAATGTATATAGTGCATTGGATTACTTGCCGGTTTCTTGTTTGTCTTTTTGTTTTAAAGTACATATAAATTACTTTGCAATATGAGCAAAAAACGAAAAAACATTAACGTCAATTGCTGCGTTTATGGCAGTCATTCTCGGGGTAGTAAGAAATTATCTGTCCCAAAAATTGGTGAGAGGTAGAGTGAAATCAAAAATAAATTTGATAAAATGGAGTCTATCGACAAAAGAGAGGGCTGGATTAGGAAAATGCGAACTGGAAAACAAGTGACGAATCATAAGAGATTAACAAAAATGAAAAATATTCTATTATTTCCTGACCAATTCACGAGTAAAATAATGCAGTTTTCACTTCATGTGTAGCATTCAATATATTTCTTACACTTGTAATTAAAACAATTTGAAAGATATTTGACATTAGTTCAATTTTAATTTTCTTAACTAAGTAAAGTAAATACATATTTATTTAACATCCATGAACAATATATGGTACTATTTTATTATCTTGTACAAAATATTAAGACAACTGTAATGTGTTTGCATTGGACACTATGGCCAGCTATACAAGAGCATTTGTAAATAATCAATTGTAAATTTAAAGTTTTTCTTATCTCATGAGGATGTGACGTTATAGCACTTGTTTAAACACAACAGCCCAAAAATTTTGTAGTCTGTAGCACTATGTTCATTAACGCCACATAAAAATAACAACCCACGATTCAACAATTCTCCCCCTTCTATAAAACTTCGAGAAGAATTTGTTGCCTCCAAATAAGTAAACATTTCCTTAGAAATAAGTCTAAGATAACTTTCTTCGAATGTGATTATAATTTAAGTACGTACACAAAATTATTACTAACACTATTTATAAAAAGTTTAATAAATTTGTTAGCATACTTCAAAAACGAATGTTGGTTATACAATGTTTCTGTATGCGATCTTATAGCACAGTACCATTTTCAGAGCACGTGTATGCTACAACACTAGCGCCGCTATCGGTAGTGTTAGTCGCCAATACAGTATAGTTACTACACTGCACTGTATCTGATATAAAAATGCAGGGTAGCATGAGCATGGTATAGGACAACCGAGGGAACTGCCCCAATATTATGTAGATATTGCAACTTTTCTGCATTAGCCTACAATAAATGGGGCTAGATAAATTAAACGTAAGTGAAATAAATAATTTTATTACAAATATAATAATTGTAATTAACTAATAATATAACGTAAAGTTAATATAAATACAAAAGACATCCACTACAGTTCACCTATAAACCTGTCTATAACTGTTAAAAATATTTTATTATTTATGCAATTTCTGATGAAAATGGTCCCCAAATGGATGTTATTGAAGATGTTCCACCTCCAAATGATGTGTCTGAATATTTCAATTATCGTAACATGTATTATAATTTTATCGAAATAAAACAGGATCGTATTTAACCATAAAATGTTGCTGCGTAAACCGCTCTCGTCAAGCTCCGCCCACCACTGCAATTTTAAACCAGATGCAGTATAACTGTATAACTAATTTCAGTATTCATACTCACGCTCACACAAACCAGATCGAGCGAGTAACAAATTGACAATTTTTTAAATTAATTACTACAAACATTTTGAATTTCTGTGGAATATAAGCAGTAATTTATACAGATATAAACTAATCAGCCACCACCTACGCTTTTTCTTTTTACTACTTTAATTACCTATGATGTGTTCATGTACGCATCCGATGTAGAAGTGGGTGCGTGAGTAACTTTTTGTTCACGATCACGCACGATCACGGAACTAAAAATGTAATCACGACCAATCACGCACGACTTTTTATGTTTGATTCACGATCACTCACGCTCACGATTTTATTTTGGCACTCACGCCCGATCACGCCAGGCGGGTCACGTTCGTGTCACGTAATTATTTCTATGTACATTTAAGCCTGTTTAACACAGTCATAAGTTGTTATCAAATTTGTTAACAAATTGGTAATAAGTTAGGTAACAGATTGGTTTCATTGGAAACGAATGTTTATGGACAAATAGGTTGTTCTATTCCATCACAAATATCATTATAAATTTGGTAACAAATTTGTTATCAAAATTATGATCGTGTCAAACGGGATTGAAGATTTGTATATTTTTAGTGAAATCGGAGTAACTGTGTATACAATTTTGGATACAACAATAACAAAAATTTTATGCAAAAAAATACTGTTGATGCCATATTTGCACATAATAATAATAACAAGAATGTAAAATAAAAGATGGAAATTCACGGCCCGCGCCCACCTCTAATCCGATGTCTGTAGGAACAAAAATATCAACAATCCGATAACTCATGTAATAAATTCGCTGCGCACATATTTCGGGAACAGAAGCTCGTATTAACTATTTACACAGCATCTTTTGAGAAAATAATGAAATGATAGTTGGTGTTTAGTCTCAAATAGATCACTAAATTAGAAGACCCCTTCTGACAGACTAATGTATTTTTATTCAAGAGGGGAGTGATGTAGTGTATCTTATGTACCTACTCTATAACCTATAACTTATAACTATGTATAACATTGAGAAACGAAAACCGTTCACGAACCACTTGCCTTATTCTCTAACTTTTTATCGAACGTACGTTCTCCAACTAAATTCGTTAGCATTGTTTAATTTCCTTATTCTTATTCTGTAATGTTATAACGATCTTTATTAAAGACAATTTCGTACAAACCATTCGTGCTCTCGTTGGAAGACGAAAATGTAAATATATAGTTTTTGTATTAATTTTATGATCACAATTTGTGGAAAATGGAAGAAAATTAGCCTAATTGATATTTTGCCTATTCGGCATCATGTTTACTATTCGGCCTATTGATGTTAAACGATCGTACATGTAAAATGAGTCATCAATATGCTTTAATGGGTTATATGACCATTGTCGAATTGAAGGAAATAAAGTACAAAAATTAAAAATTAACCATTGTGACTTCCAATAACAATGATAAAAACTATATATTATCTTATAATTTCACCGAAATTAGTATTTGAAAAACTTCATGTAACGGCGCCATATCTCTGATGTCACGTAAGAGAACGAGAGAGCTGTTTACATACCTAAAAGTGGGAATTTAATGTACCGATTTTTTTACTTAAAGATGTCGAATAAATGTTGACAATGATAAATTATTCAAAATTGTTAATAAAACAATGTATAAGATATCAATACAGGCAATTCATAGAATAAAATAAAAATATTTTGATATTACTCAAGAGATTATTTTGGTGTAAATTTGGTTTGCATTGAAGTGTCAATGTCATATATCATATTACACTGACACTTCATCATACGACATTGATCTCCAAACCATATGACTCATATGGTTTTCGAAGGCTGTTTACATACATCATTTTAAAAATGGAACATGAGCTCTTCAAAGCAAATTCCAGTAATTTGCCAAATGTAGATTATTCTATGATTGATGATTTTTATGGAATGAATTCTAAGTCTCCTACCTGACTTCACATATCCCCTCTCCAACTTTACTATTGTTTTTCTCCGGAATGAATAGCAATTAAGCGATTTAAAAAAATATGGTTGCGCGTGAGTGTCAGGTCGAGAATCGGGGAACCGGGTTCGATCCCGACCAACGCCAAATATTTCAAATTTTAAATGGCACAAAATTGATCCCTGTGGTACACTCTCCACGCCAGCAATGAGTGCCCGTGAGGTGACGCTTGGTAAGCGCCCGCACGGTGCAAATATTTCATCATTACCGATATCTGTGTACAAAGCAAATTGGTACACCCAGCAATGGGTAATAAGCTATGATGATATATTTCTTTATTTATTTATTGCAAAGAATCATAAAATATGATATATAACCCATTAGGAAATATTTATTTACAGTAATACAATGACGGATTCATACGAAAATGAATAAGGAGAAGATGCACGTCATCAATAAATATTACTAGATAATGACGTCACTTATTACTACGTTTACATGGGGTACAAATTTATTCTAGAAAATGCAATGCGTGTTGCATAACTTACTGAATACAATACATGCAGATGAATTATCGTGTAGGCCTGGTTTAGGTTGTCTTAGCTCTAACCAAATCAAAGCGCCCGAAAAACTATGATAAAATGAGAGAATTGTGCGCCCCCAAAATCTGTGCGCCCTAGGCTGCAGCCTAGTCAGCCTATATAGTAATTGCAGGCACTGCAGTAATGGGCTTTATGACCATTTTTATTTTATTCTATTTTATGATTCTATGCAAAAAATAAAAATACCAATATTTTTTTAAATCGCTTAATTGTTGTTCTTTCCGGAGAAAAACAATAATAAAGTTTTGGAGCCGGGATCTGCTTTTAAGAACTCAGGTTCCATTTTTAAAATGATGTATGTAAACAACCTTCGAAAACCATATGAGTCATATGGTTTAGAGGTCAATGTCGTATGATGAAGTGTCAGTGCCATATGTTATGGCATTGTCACTTCAAAGCAAACCAAATTTACACCAAAATAATCTGTTGTGAAATATCAAAATATTTTTATTTTATTCTATGAATTGCCTGTATTGATATCTTATACATTGTTTTATTAATAATTTTGAATAATTTATCATTGTCAACATTTATTGGACATCTTTAAGTAAAAAAATCGGTTCATTAAATTCTCACTGTCACTTTTAGCTATGTAAACAGCTCTCTCATTCTCCTACGTGACGTCAGAGTTCAAATACTAATTTCGGTGAAATTATAAGATAATATCTAGTTTTTACCTCTCGCTAAGAGAGGTATTGTATTCATGCTAAAAATCGCATATCCAGATTTTAGTGAATAAGCACGTTTTAAGGTCCCTAGAATCCGATTATAACATTTTTACGATGATGTCCGTATGTGTGTGTGTGTGTGTGTGTGTGTGTGTGTGTGTGTGTGTGTGTGTGGATGTGTGTGTGTGTGGATGTTGGATTCACCATAACTCAAATACTATAAGACTTAAGACATTTTTAACTACGGATTCCTCAATCTAACAATAATGGGAAGAGTCGAGTCAGTTTTGGTAACAATTGGACAGCCGAAATTAGTAGTTACAAGAAAAAAATCATCTAAATATTATTTATCAAAAATTTATGTAAATACTTATATTAAAGAACGTTAAATTCTTTATTCGATAATATAAATTCATTATTATATCTTCTATAGATTTAAAGATAAAGAAATGCTTATAAAATAATTTGATGTAAAAATTCTTAGATCGAACTACTTCAAGGCAAGAAATTCAAATGTTTGTAATTCACACATAAATGTCACTGTCAAAAATATTTGTATCTTACTGTCAAAAATATTTGTACATCATTATGAAGATTATGAAAATAAATAAAAAGTCAACAACGCAAAAGAATATACCTAAAAAAGAATATAAAAGGAATTTGCGAAAAAATGACGAATAAAAGAAAAAGAAAAGGAAAGTAGAAAAAAATCAGGATATTGAATATAAAGAAAATGTATGTATTTTACATAATTTATATTAAAATTATTATTTTGTAGTGAGACATGAACATATGTATTTAAAAATATTTTTCGTTTTATGCGTACAACCAAGTAAAATATCTGGCGAGAGGTTATGTGTTGGCCACATCAGATTTTTATCAATGTTATTCATAGTCACAATGGTTAATTTTTAATTTTTGTACTTTATTTCCTTCAGTTCGACAATGGTCATATTGCCCATTCTGTAGCACAAGACACAACTCACTCCGAAGCAACTGTTGTAATTAGTACAATAGGTAGATAGTACGATATATTATATTGATATATTTTTTGTACAAAACAATAATACATAACTACTTTGATATTTACTATTATTTATATTAATTCAAGTCACTCGTGCCTGGATGAGATGAATTGACATTCACTGACAATCAAGTGACAGAGACAGGATCAATATTTGATCGAATTTAAATTTAATGTAAACATGGACATTCCCAGTAATGCTACCGTTATGATACGAAAATCAAATACAATTATTTCAAATAATTTTATATTCCCTAAAAGGAATAAGGATTGACTTAGAAATAAAGGTAAATTTCATTAATATATACGTTTCTTAATACTAGTATATTTATTTCTTCTTTTTTGAAAAATTAATATAATAGAAGGTTTTTTCAGGTTGATGACCTACGTCTTCTGCTTATTCATTTTTAGTGTATTTAAATATACATGAAAAACAACTATATCAACAACAACAACCCTTGGACTTAGAAATCTTATATAAATATGTTGATTAATAATTATTGACAGATTGACACTAACAAAGACATTGACAATGACACTGACAAGTAATAAAATGTTTCATAACAATACTTCCCCTAAAACTTTGTATCAATTGTCGAATTTAAACGGGGCTGAATGTGTAGCTTCGTACAACTAGTGTCTTATACCGTTTGATATTTTCGTTTTCATTCCGTTTGAAATGGTGCACCCGGCGACTGAAGATCGCTTTTCGACCTTCTTTCGCTAATAAAATCAATGTTGAATTTTTGTTCGGTGCTGTCATCCACGGCGTAAAATGTCATCTCTTCTTTCATCGCTTTCTTTCAGTAAAGTCGCTTTTCCGATTTAATTGCTTCACTGTAATTTCTTGACTTGTCAATTTCGGCAACATGGTTTCTGGTTTTCTAATTTCATCCCGATTTCACAATCGTTCTCTTATTGGATTTTCTTCTATTGTTGTTTCCAAATTTTCTGTGCTCTCATTTTCACATCCATTTTCACCGAATAGTGAATAGAAAAGCATTATTCGGCCGAATACCGAATTTTAAACTGTTAAGAAAAGAATATATTTGGAGTATTGAATTGGTTAATTTTTGACTTCAATAAAACATACACACATATATTAAAATATTATACGAAACACGAAGCCGCGACTATAAATTAGTAATAAAATTAAAAAGTACCCCTTAAAATTAACTAAAAACTAAATATGTACGTACATATTTTGAGAACAATGTTCTTGTCTTCGGTATTAAATTTTACGCGAAACCGTATCAAGAAGTGGATAAGATTACTCAATGTGTAAGCCATGTCAGAGAAATATGTACATATTTAATTTAGTTTTTATTTTCATTTAATTTGAAGATTTAAGGGTTATTTTAATTTAATTATCAGTAATAATGTAACAAGAGAGTGAGAATAAATTGAAAATAATTTGACAGATCTGGAAAATTATTTTCTAATTTATCGAACTCTTGAATTATATTAAATTTTTTGATCCACCCAGTTTCAAACAACGGAATCAGGCTGTCATGTAATGCTATCTACTGTCGTAATTAAATAGTTTGAAAAGGATCTATATGTGATCCCATATAAGTATTAAACGTAGATATAGACTATTTAGGCCTTAAGGATCAAGGCCAAATTAGGTAAACAACGAAGAAAGAATTTGTGAAAAATTCATAGACCCCGCTGGGATTTGAACCCCGGACCTTCTCATATCTAGTGAGACACTCTACCAACTGAACCACAGGGTCACTCCCATTAAAGTCCTTTTCAAATTAAATAGTGAAAGCGAATATTCACTCATTTATTCAAGCGCATTGTTCGCGCTGAGTATTCATCTACTTCATTGGGAGTAGTGTACTCGCCAAAGAAAAATTGTAAAAAAGATTTGTGGAAGATTCATGGACTTTAATGGGAGTGACCCTGTGGCTCAGTTGGTAGAGTGTCTCACTAGATATGAGAAGGTCCGGGGTTCAAATCCCTGCGGGGTCTATGAATTTTTCACAAATTCTTTCTTCGTTGTTTACCTAATTTGTCCTTGATCCTTAAGGCCTAAATAGTCTATATCTACGTTTAGTAATTAAATAGCTTCATTCATTTACATGGCTCAGTAGGTAAGTGGTAAGTCTGTTTGGACAACTAGAACACACTTTGACAATGTACAATAAATAATCAAAAGAAATAATTTCATTATCAGAAATGACACAAAATTGGTATTTTTCGCTCATTTTACTTATGTGTTGATTACTATCTGACATATGTCAACAAAAATAAAAGCTACAGAGATTATTCCCGGGAATTATCTCTAGAGCTTTATTCTCAGTATAATAATGACAGGATTGGTTAAAACGCAGACACGTGACACAAAATGGAACATTTCATTAGTTGTAAGTTGTAAGAAATGTCAAAAAATAATCCCAATGAAGTAGATGAATACTGAGCGCGAACAATGCGCTTGAATAAATGAGTGAATATTCGCCTTCACTATTTAATTTGAAAAGGAACTATATGTGATACCATATAAGTATTAAACGTAGATATAATAAGTTGTAAGAAATGTCAAAAAATAATCAATTTAATTATATTAGCCTTAGACTGCACAATATATAATTCTTAACAATCACAAAGCCTAGTTATATTGCCTAATAGAAGTTTATGTGGTAGTAACTATTTTAATTTAAAAAAAATCAAATCAATCAATTGTCCATGCGAATAATTGGTAACAAAATAGCCGCATATTACTCGCCGAATATTCGGTTTCGGTTATTCGGCGAAAGAAACCGCCGAATATTCGGTATGCAGCTGAATTCACTATTCGTTGCAAGTCTAAAGAAAATGACATTTTAAACAATATTAAACGAATTATACATATGATAAGCATGTATTTTTTGAAATAATATTGTAGGTTATTTTTTGTGAATTTTTTCAGACATGAAAATAATGTGGAAATGAGACAACTAGGAGATACATGCTAGTAATCCGTTTAATACCATACGGGATAATTTAGTTAGAACATTGTATCAATTTCAAAAAATATCTTGCGCATGATTTATTTTTGCAAATAAATTTTTTTACTGTCATGATTACAAATATTAAAAAGTTATTAAAAATATTAAAGTTTATTGCTAAACCAGAGAGTAAAAGCAGAAAAACCTGTTATAAGTTGATTGTTGTAAAAGATATAGAGCATCTAAATTTTGCTGATGTACATGTTGCACTACCAATGGGAGACCAGTTGAAATCCCTACTCTATGTTCGAATGTGATAACAGGCCGCATCTTAAGTATGCAAATGCTCGGGTCTACTTCGGATCGTTCGGAATTGTTCATGTACAACTGTTTTAGCATGTATTGCTAAGTAATATGACATCTGGTAACAAAATAATGAACTACATGTCAACAATGTGTGTAATATTAAAAATTTGTTAAATATTACGCACAAATACATATTTGAGTATCTAATCGACGTACGGGTGGCGTTCGAAATCCGTTACATATGAATTTAACATGGGAAATTAGAATATTTTGAATATTTACTTCCCATTAAAACTGAAAAACTTTATACACTTGTCCATGGATACTTATTGCATCATATTAATAATTAATTGTTCAAAATTACTAAGGAATAATTAAAAAAGTAAATAAATTGTATAGCAAATTTATTGTACTAATTATTACTTATCCTTCGTAAATGAAATTTTATGCAATTAAATTCGTGGCACGGTGGTAATGCTAGTGCTTGTTTTGAAATTCGAATCCACCAAACATTTTTATTTTTTTATATTTTGTTGTAATTTTAAAGAAATATCAAATTTAATATAACCAATCTGATTATGTTATATAAATATGAAGAAAAAATAAAAAAAAATATAAGGAAGTTTGATAGATTCGACCCTCCCACCTTTGACATAAGCAAAAACGTTACCACCATGCTATGAAACTCTGGTCTCAAACTTTCTTATACAAAGATAATAATGGCAATAAAAGTATGTTGTCAAACGCCACTTATATAATTTTAAAATATCAAAATGTTTTTGCAGCATAAGCAAAAATAATATGTAATCGATTACTTAGAATAGTTTTTCTTATAAATTTCTTATGTTTTTTAGTAATAGTAGGTAAGATTACAATTAAATATATTTTATTTCCCATCTTTTTCAATACTTACTGAACACCTCGAAAATCCATGAACCACTGATTGCACACCACTGGTACTGTACAACTAGTACGTCACTATCACGTGACACAACAAAATCAAATTTTAAGAATTAATATCTCGCTTATTAAAAAGAATTTTTAACTCGGATTTTCATAGGTACTTTTAGATATAATTGTTCTTCAAGAAAAAAAAAATAAAAAAATATGAGAGTATACTCTATTGTGCAAAACTTTTCGCAATAATATATAAAATATCCTGAAACTATTAAATAAATCACAATTGTAAAAAAATTATATATATATATATATATATATATATATATATATATATATATATATATATATATATATATAATTTTTGTAACTTACATTGTACATTTCGTTCAAAAATATACGATCGTTAAGGAAGGCTTAGGGAATAAGTACATTATTGTAACGTACTGATGTGACTATAAAATAACCAATGATCACATAACTCTACTATAGATATTCCCTAGAGAGAGAGAGAGAGATTGTGTTATATATAACTATTCGTGTGCGATAGGTAGTTTGTGTCACGGGACGTAAGGATGGAATGTTAGCAGTGTATATAAGAATTGAGATGGGCCAATTCCCGAAATTTAAAAATACGAGAAAATTCCCAAAAAAAAATTCCAGGAATTTTTTTTGAGAAATTTTCCGAGGAATTTCAAATATGAATAAAATTGTAACTGTAGGTTTGTTTATTTTTCTTTTTCAGTGAAATTATGGTAAAAAATGTACACATATATTCGTCTCAATATATTTATGCACTATCGGTCATACACGAGTACAGAAGACTCTGTAAGAACTGATAAAGAATATTCCCCCATATTTTAAATGTTCAATATATTTTCATACTTCTTATATAAAGTACAGGTGCAATATTCATAAAACCTTAAATGTGTAATTCAAAAGAATCGTACTAAATTTCACAAGTTCTTATATTTACTATAAAAAAATTAACCGGAATAACAATTTATTTTGAAGGAAACTTAAATAACTCAAAAAATTAATAATGTTACATATTTAATAATTATTTATAACAGCTTGCACCAAACATCAAGGCCAAAATCTTTTCAAATTTACGGGAAATTTGCAAAAAATATATTCACGGGATATTTCTAAAAAAATCCGGGAAATAAGGTAACAAAATTTCTTCCCGAAAATCGCGGATGAAGGAATTTTCCCGGAGAAAAAACAAATTCCCGGCTATATAAGAACGTATAAGAACGAGTAGTTTTGAGTAGGCTTGCAACGAATATTCGGCAACTATTCGGTATTCGGCCTATTCGGCATCATTTTTACTATTCGGCTAAATACCGAATAGAAAAGCAATATTCGGCCGAATATCGAATAGTTTAGATTGTTAAGAAACGAAGATATTTGGACTACAATTAAACATACATAAATTGGTATATTAAAATATTATATAGGAACTTTAGGTAAAGTAAGTATATTACTCGTATATTATAGTATCAATAATCATAAATTGACAATAAAAGTAAAAATTACTTCTTGAAATTAAATGAAAATAAAAACTAAATACGTACTTATTTGAGAACAATATTCTCGTCTTCAGTAGTAAATTTTAAGCGAAGCCGTATTAAGAAGAAGGGATAGAGAAATTAAGATTACTCAACATATGCCAGAGAAATACATATTTAAATTAATTTTAATTTAATTTTAAGATTAAGGATTATTTTTAGTTTTATTATAAATTGTTAGCCTTAGTACATAATATTCAATTATTAAAAATCTCAAACAGTACTTATATTGCCCAATAGAAATATTATGTGGTACTAACCACTTTAACATAGTTGTCTCTGCACTTTAATAAATAAACTTCATATCAATTCAATCAACTACGAGTATCTATGCGATTAATTATTAATAGGTACCAAAACAGCCTAATATTCGATATTCGGCCATGAGCCTAATATACTATTCGTTGTAAGTCTAGTTTTGAGTGAAGTTTCCGGTGTGTTATAGACAAAAATATTGTTTAATATAATTTTACCTTTATTTGAAACGTATTTTTTGTAGAATGGGGATGTAGTGCAATGCCTTTCGTTGCACAAACTGTGCAAAAAAGGTGGAAAAATTTCTTTTCTCGGCTTAACTATTAGCATGAATTTATTTATAATAATGATAATAAAAATAATAACAATTCTTTATTGTATATAAAGTTTTTACACTTGATATACTCGTATATGGGGGTGAGTCATTTTTACCGTATATTTCATTGCATTTTATACATATATCGCAGAGATGGGGATGAGATGAAAGGGACACACATATATCCATAGGTACTTACCCGGGATTCGAACCCGGAAATTTATGGTCGTGAGTGAATCATTATGACTTATAAGAAGTCATGTTTAACATTGTTGTGTAAAATAAATTACATATTATTTATTGTTTCATATAATGAATACTATTATAAATATGATGCCGTAATTAGTTAGGTGCATATCGACATACTATAGATTAAAGATTCTTGCATATTTTACAGCATTATAGGTAAGTATAATACATTATATTTACCTAGCCGCTACACCGGCGATCCGCCGGAAGCCAATCACTCCGTTTCGCTCCGTGTTGGCTCCCATCGATGCTTAATATAACATCCCTAACAAAAATTAGTTTTGTTGGACCCTGTAACCCTAGTAAATATTTTATTACAATTTGAATATCTGACTGATCGCTTGATAAGAAATAAGAGAGACATTTATTCTCCTTTCTACTGCATATGTATTTTTTCCCAGTGTAAATCGAACTTTGTCGAGAGGACCCGATATGCGTAGGACTTGTGACAATAATTATGAGTCGTGTAGAGTATGAGCTCTGAGTTTATATTTATACACAAATAATACAAAAAATATATTTACTAACTACAAAAGTATTCAGAAAATATGAAATAATAAACCTAGAAACAATTATATTTAATAGGGTATTCTCCGAGGACTGCCAATATTAAAAATTTATATAAAATATTAGTGTTGATCGGTAAACAAGAGGGAAAAAACAAAAAAAAACATATTATAAATTGATTGTTGCAAAAGATATAAAGCATTTAAATTTTGCTGATGTACTAGATGACCTTCCAATGGGAGACCAGTTGAAATCCCTACTCCGTGTTCGAATGCAATAAGAGGTCGCATGAACCACTAATAGCAACAGCGTCTTTATATTCAACTGCTCAGACAGAATTCACACCTTTCACCTCATTAACTGTCTATTTATGTAAATGTTCTTCTGAAGGACTAACACTCTATGTGAATGAATGAATCTTCGCGCACATGTACGTCGCTTAGTTGCTCTTACCACCTTCTGGAATATTCTTGTGGCGTCTCGAAATATATAATAATACGCGGATAATTACACTTATCTGCCATTGTTTACCTAACCGCCCGCCTCACGTCGCCCGTCTATCGCGCGCTGCACAGTTATTGACCCAACTCCTCCTACTAGAATGCTGCTATTCATAGGCGTCGGCTCGCACGCGCCCGTCGGGGGCTCGCAAACCAAATATATGTACTCTCGCGTTACATTACAGAGTAGTTCATGGATATTATAATTTAAATACTCTGATAGTTTAAATTATTATGTTTTAGTCGTTTATAAGTTAGGTTATATTTTGAATTTGTCAAATTGTTGAGTCTGTTTCAATCACTTCATGTTCATATTTAGAAATTACTTAGTTATTTCTCCCCTACTCTTCTTTTGTTTTCTGGATTGTATTTTAATTTTTGTTTTGGATTACTTGGGGAATTTGTTTTCTCTGAATTGGAGCTTAGTGTTTGACGGGGTCGTATTCTTTTGTTTTTATTGCGTTTTGCTTGTTAAAATTCTCTTTCTTCAGGGGTCAAATCTTCAATAACGAGTAAGTTGCTGTCTTTAAATCTTCTTCTGAGTTCACATATTCCATTTCTTATTTTAAGTGAATTAAACTTAATCAATACTGGTCTAATTTTATCGCATTTGCTATTCAGTATTGTAGAGGCATAGTTTTGAACTCTCTGATTGACTGAAATTGAAGACAAGTTTAACCAATGTAATTTCGGCTACTTAATACTGGCGCTGATGTCAGCTGCCATCTGCTGGCTTAAATCGTTGATTTTCCCACATTGTATTTTTTCGATAAACTGGTCATTGTGGTTTCCGCCTCTAAACTCTTAATAATCTTGATCTTTTCTTTAATCGGTAAAGTGTTTTCTTTCAGAAATCATCTTATCTTTAAATTTCAGTGCAAACTTAACTCAGTAACAAACACGAATAATAATAATAATAATAATAATAATAATAATAATAATAATAATAATAATAATAATAATAATAATAATAATAATAATAATAATAATAATAATAATAGTAATAATAATAATAATAATAATAATATTAATAATAATAATAATAATAATAATAATAATAATAATTTAGACATATTTCGCTTGAAGTACAAATTTTTGCGCAATACTTCGAATATTTTGTTATTTTCTTATCTTGTTTTGTATTTTTTGTACCACTATCCGTATTGGGCTCGTCCTGTAGGATAGTTTCTTTTTTACTAAATAAATAAATAAATAATAGTAACAGACAAAGGTCTAATGAACAATGAACAGTAAACAGAGAGGCAGTTCTTAGATGTTTTGTTATTTTCTTATCTTGTTTTGTATTTTTTGTACCACTATCCGTATTGGGCTCGTCCTGTAGGATAGTTTTTTTTTACTAAATAAATAAATAATAGTAACAGACAAAGGTCTTGTGAACAATGAACAGTAAACAGAGAGGCAGTTCTTAGAGCATATGAAATCAAGGGATTGAATATCTAAATATTTGTTACACAGTTTTATAATTATATTTTCTAGGTGAAATGTCTCATTTTCTTCTTCACATATGCCGAAAAATTGATTGTTTCTTTCTCTAATTTGTTTATTTTTATTTCTTGCTGCTTTACTTTGTCTTCTAATTTTGCGATATTGTTATTAGTAATTGTTACCGCATTGTTAAATTCTTGTATTTTATTATCTATTGCATTTAATTTATCCAGTTTTTGAAGGATAAGTGTGATTTTTTCTTTTAAACCATTCATGAATTCATGGCCATGCTGCGAAATGGGTTATATCGCTTATTATTTACTTCGTAAATAAAATGTAGGGCTTACTTGACTGCATAATATATCTTCAAATAGCCTAAAAAATGTTCAATTCTTGTAAATAACTTTTTAGAATTATATTTGCAATAAATATTCGTGATTTATAATTTCTGGTTTAAATTTTCAGAATACAACTTTATTTTATAAAACAGTGTTACCAATCCGGATGAACAATAATAATAAAATATGAGATTTTTTGGCAAAACAAAAGCATATCTTTGATAGCCGTGATGTCCCAATTAACCGAAGTCGTATCTCATAGATTCCAAGATTCCAATAGTGGTTTTCGAAATCCGGGCACCCTGTAAACGTTGACCATATGTCCTTTATTGTTTTTGGGGATTTTTTTTAAATTGTGAAATTGGTAACTTAGTCAAATAAATATCTTTCATTATAGTTGTCATTTCCTGTCATTACTCATGGAAAATTACCGAAATTAGATTTTTTATAGTAAAATATTTACATCAAACAGTAAAGCACTGTTTTAAATTAAAATTCAAGGTATATATTTGAAGTTCATAACATACACACATAAAATCACGCATTATCCACTTATAGTATGTTCCATAATGCAACCGGTTAGATCATATTTACGGTTTAGTGTTCCGTAAGTCCTGAAATTATTTACCGGTTTCTATTCGAAACGCGGCTCCTGAAAAAGGTTGGTAAAGAGTCGGACCACGGCAAGCACGAAATAATCCGGGTTTCTCTGATATTTTTACCCCCACTACCGCTACTTTGCAACATCATTATAACAAAATCAAACGATAAACGTCAATATCAAATTTGTAAACCGCATTAGTGGTGTATTACTAATAATTATTATAGATGAAAGCATGAAAACATTTTATTTATATTTGCTATATTGTTGGTTGTATTATTATTGGCATTAAGTGTAATAAAATGTTCAATTTTCTTGTGATATTCAACGTTATCACTCATTTGGTTAATTTCTATTTTTGTTAGGTTGTGTCAATTTTAAATGTCATACAATTCAATGTCAATCTGTCCCGAAATAATGAAAATATTCAGGAACCTTGGTGTACTCGGAATCAAGATACTCGTTTTTTGGTTGATTAGTGAGTTCTATTACAAATAAAATTATTTTTTTTAGAAGGACTTTGAAGCAGAATACTTGCTAAGTGGTACACTTTCGAATATAGATAAATATAGTTAAATCGTGTTATTTTTGGAGCAGGAGTCTGTGGTTGTCATGTATACGTATAATTTAATATATGCATAATAAATTAACTATGCCATTTTTACTTTGCATTTATAAAAATATATATACTTATTTAAAATAAAAATAGTGCACCCACAGCCAAAATTAAAAGTTTACGCCTCTGGTACTTACTATTTATTTTGTGTGTAAATTTTAGTACATAAATATTAGTAATAATAAATAATAATGATATTCTAATGTTAAATTAGAATTAAATAATTTATTTTGTTCTACTGTAAAAATAATATAGGAATACAATCTGGTCAGGATTAATTTATTTAGGTGACAGTAAGGTAAAGGAGAATAAAAGAAACAATTTATAAAATATTTATTGATTTTTAAATAACACAATTCGGTGATATTTATTTCTGATATAGTCATCTTTTTCCGACAATAATTTAGTATCGTGGTATAATCTAATTTTTAAAAAAGTGTTAATAATAATTTTCAAAATTTGGGTTTTGTGGTTATCTAAAATAGTTTGTTCCGCTGTATTACATACATAAGAAGAGCTTTGCTGAAACACATTAATTATCATGCGTTGTTTTATTTATTTTTATTTTATTTTATTTTATTTGGCAAGCCAATGGATATTATATCTAATAATAGGTTTCTACACCAATACATGAACAATTTACAATATTACTACAATAACGTAATCAATATAGTATATATATATATATATATATATATATATATATATATATATATATATATATATAAACATATGAATAAATATGAACATGCCTTTATTAACGTTAATAACATTTATATTAGTGGTTTTTAAGTAATATATTTCTGTTCAAAATATATCACTGTGGTTTAAAGCGGATTTAAATTGTGCTATTGATAATGAAAAGTTCTTATTGTATGTATCCATAATTCTGTTTAGAGTTGAATTTTTGTAATTATTTGAATTACACTTTCCAATATAAAATAAATTTTTGTTTCTTGTGTAAGATTGTGAAACATGAAAATTCAAATTATCTTTAATATCATGACCGTCAACAAGGTTATTGACAATTTTGAATAGTAGGAGCATGTCTGCTATTAACCTTCTTTGTTCAAGAGACTGTGATTTTAATTCTTTAAGTGTATTGTTATAATTGTCATTAGCAATGGAAAATTTAAATTTTAACATATGTACAAATTTTTTCAGTACACACTCTAGTAAAACAATATTTTCAGAAGACAGTCTTCTGACAGCCACTGGCTGATTAACATGTTTTTATAGAAGATGCTGTCAAATTAAAAACGTATTAACTACTCATTAATTTTAATAAATGTTTTTATAAAGCTGATGATGGTGAAGTTGCACCACCGAAACGTCCACAAACGTTTACTTTTTTAATAAACAAGATCCACATCGCCAAAAGTATATATTTATTTAAAACATTTCCTTGGATCAACCTCCTCCACAAAATGAATATAACATTTAGAAATATTTAAGGCTAAATCATGCTCAGTACAGTATAATACTAGATTATCAAGTTCTTTCTGTAGTAGATGACAATCATTGATAGACTCTATATATTTATATATTTTTAAATCATCTGCATACAGAAGGAGATCACAGTAATGAAAATAGTTAGATATGGAGTTAGTGCATACATTGAAAAGTAGGGGACCTAAATGTGACCCTTGAGGTACGCCAGAAGTAACTGTGATAATGCGAGATGTGAAACCATTAAAATATACTAACTGATATAACAGGATGTGAGGTACAATTTTGAATATAACTCTTCCCTGTTACCCGTTTAAAACGGTTTGTTTCAATACTTGACCCCCAAGTGAAACACTAATTTAATTAATGTAAAACTTAATTTGGATCAAGGGTATCACTGCCACCACCATCCGTGTTTTAAAAGTCCTCGGATAGCAGGACTCAATACAAAAAGTATGAAAAAGATTAATTTACAGAATAAACGATATTCACACAGAATACTTACTCTTCTGCAATGACTGAAAATACTTGGGAGAACTTAAACAAATAAAACTGAGAACTGGTAGATGAACTTATTTATTTACACAATAATAATGGTAACAACAATACAAGAACTAACGACTAATGATCGTGACGACTACAGTTTAAAAGACGGTACCATAAATGTAATTAAATTTTTAAAAGGGCGACCTCAGAATAAGCTTTAAGCTTACTGAATTGCTATCAGCGCTAAGTATTCAACACCAACTACTAAGAATCTATCAGGCTACTTACTTTTCATCACAGGTCGGCCTCGAATGAAGCACTTTATTATTAAACTAACACACTTCTGAAGAAACAAAGGAAAATTATTAAATTTGGATTAACACTCTAATCAACTTGGGAGAACGCAGCC
The DNA here is from genome assembly GCA_963082715.1 of Harpalus rubripes. Lineage (NCBI taxonomy): Eukaryota > Metazoa > Arthropoda > Insecta > Coleoptera > Carabidae > Harpalus > Harpalus rubripes. The sequence goes on along the minus strand of OY720451.1, from coordinate 38,709,067 downwards.
TTCAACAATTACTTTAGTCACAAGAACAACAAAATTTTATAAGTCACTAAGATAATTAAAAACAGCCGAATGGAAAAGAGAGCAACGTCACAATCAACAGTCAGATCAAGACTCCACGAGATGAGATCATCTCAAAATCATCTTTTCTAGATTTGCACCCCACTTCCAACAAGGAAGTCCAACCCTTATTGGCTAACTTAAAAATTAACACGATATAATTGGTCAAGTAACTGAGAAACTTTTCGAGTGTTACAGGGGAGAAGTGAATTCCTAACGGCGTTTCAGATCGTCTGTATGACAAAAGTTACTCAACCAAATTACTCAAATTGCTCTTCCCTGCTGAGAACATCCGTCTTTTCTAGCACTTTTCTTTTGTAATTTTATACTTTTAAAAATACTTTTACAACACCCAATAATTTTCACAAAATGTCAAGAACTAAACCCATCCCAAAAATCTAACAAAGACTTTAACTTCGAAAAGCAATTTAGAAATTTATAAAAAAAAATAGAATGCTTTACAAACATGAAAGTTCTGAACGCAAGATCCATAACTAATCTTGTCGTCCGGCTGCAATAATTTAAACAAAAGGGTGCCGCTAAGCAAACGTGTTACACTGACAACGATTTTTAATATATAAATCAATCCACCGCAGAACAGAACCGTGGACACCTTAAGATTCCAGCTTTTTTGTAAGGAGTGATTGACTCTATCAAAAGCTTTGCTGAAATCAGTGTACATAACGTCAACTTTTTTTTATTATCTAAGCACTTGCCTCCGTACAGAAAGGAATAAGTTTATTTAAGACAGATTTTTTGCTACAGAAAAAGTTTTATTTTTGAAAATTTCCTCTTGGCTTTGCCTAAAGACTCTTTCAGCCTTTCTACAAATATAAACTACATCCTTTGAGGGATATAACAGGCTTCTCCGATTTTTTATGTTAATGAATACACTTTCTCTTTTATCAGAGTCAGGGCTGGACTGGGAATATGTTTAGTACCGGGAAATCCGGATGGGGTCGGGCCAGGCCAGTTATTTGAACCGATTTTTTTATAATTTTAATCATTATAATATTTGTTTAATAATTTACTTTTAACCTCCCGTTACCCTTACCCTTAAAATCCAATTTTAACATTTTCACGATGATGTCTGTGTGTATGGATCCTCTACTCTAACTCAAATACTATCATTCAGAAAATTTTGAAACCTTGTATTGCTACCTTATTCTCTAATATGAAATGAGCCATTAAATTTTGGTGTAAATCAGATAACCGGAAATGGCACTTTATTTGAAGCTCGAAATATATTTTCTTCGAAAAATACCTTTAAATGTTATTTTTCGCAATTTATATCATGAAAATTAAAGATTGAATTTTCTATAGGTTTGCATTAATAGTTGTTTATATATATTTTTTCTATTTTGGTTCTTTAATATGTACTTTATGAAACAACCGAAATTGAAATTCCTGGATATGAGATAACGTAGATTTTTTAAAAAATTACCAACAATATGAAATACACGTTTCATAAGACATTTAAGCGCACTTGTCCCCTTAGAAAACTTGCGGCAAGCCGCTCGTTACTAAGAATAACGCATGCGCTAAAATCATGTCTTAAGAAACTTGTATCTTAATGTACTATTATGGATAAATTTATAAAGTAACATATAATTTAAATCCCAGGCCTACGATTAAAAAAAACTCCTCTTAAATGTATGTAACTGTCAGATAACTGTCACTGTCAAAGTACTAATCATTTAAAATTAATAGTGGTAACGTTTTGAAAAGAAAATAGTTAACTGAACATTAGTTATATGGAAAATAACTAAATATAGTTTCCAACATGAGTAAATATGTAAGTACCTATGTATTTAAATTAATAAAAATTAAATGGCGGGAGGTATTGTCATGGCCACATCAGATTTTTTCTTACAAAACGTCTATGATTTGCTCATTTTTTATATTCTTTGTGTTGATAACAATGTGACAATAAATTTGTACATTGAAAATAAATTTTAATATGCTAACGTATGTAATAGATATTATTTCGTGACGAAGCTTGCCGAATCACGAAAATTATTGACCGAATATCATCCGTATTTATATTTTTGTCATTTTTTTATTGATTTAATCAATTATTATATGAAAGGTGTATCAGGTATGCTATTATTTATAATTTGGTAAATTATTTGGATATAAATAAAATACATCCTTATATAAATGATCATTTATTGTGTATGATGTCGGTAATACAAAAAATAAGTATGTATTGCGAATTCAGCAATTGGTTGTCAAAAAGAAAAATAGCTATAAATATTGGCGCACATTCAAGAGTAGTAGGGAATTATTTCAAAATCAAGAATTTATGTTATTTTTGTATCGATTTATTTATTTGTTCAACTTTAAATTTTTATAATTTATTTTTTAAGTTCGTCAGGCCACGAGCCGTCACGGGCCACCGGGAAATTCCCGGTATCCCGACGGGTCAGTCCAGGCCTTCAAAGTATGAGCATTTGCTAATAACGTATCCCGCTATGTATTCTACTACATTTGCACCATACGTATTCAGACCCCATAGCGTATTATCATAGTCGTAATGTGAATATTATCTTCACCACAAACAGGACTTTTAAAATTTTCCCTTTTCGAAGAGACTTGTAACTTTTAATGTCGTTAGTGATGCACATGAGGCGAGACGAGACGAGAAATATAAAATATCGATTTCGTCTCGTTTTCGGATCTGTAATCTCGGTCTCGCTCTCGTTCTCGCACATTTTTTTGGGTCTCATCTCGTTCTCGCACGAGAGTCTCGCTATAAAAATAAGCGCTTGCGCACTATATATTTACGTAACTGTTTAACTACAAGAGACAAGTTCACACCAATAGCACCGCCTTCCATGCATTTGCAATTGTATAGGTAACTATAATAAAGAGACGAAACACTAAATTCTGGTCACCAAATTATTTCAATACGAACATAATGTTTTACGGTCACCAGAAAATGTGATGTTAGTAAATAATTTAATTTACCTTTAAAATATCCAATTTATCATCAAATTGCGATCTCTAAACTATTTCAATACGAACATCTGTTAACACATTCTGTCATCAGTAAAACGAATTAAACATTAAAAAAATATTTTTTGTAACTAAAAGTACCTATACTTTTTCATTAAATATATGCCACTATTTAAGTAAGATTAAGTGATAAAACACCGCTACATTGGTAACCCGCCGGCAACCAATCACTCCGCTTCTCTCCCTGTTGGCTCCCATCGACGCTTAGTATAACATCCTTTACTTTTCAGGGGCGACAATAAATTTATTAACCGTGGTTTTAACTGGGGTGAATTAGGGGATGAAATATTGGAGAAAACTAGTTCTATTGGATGCCATACCGATTTTGTCTTTATTTTTGTATTTCCTCACTCTGGGAACGATACTAATCGAATCGACTCTAGATAGACTCAAAAAATATAGTGAATTCATACAATTTTCACATTTACGTGTTCTAAGCATGAATTATCGTGACTCCACTCCTTGTACGGTGCATTTTTCATTGAATTTATGAATCAAAGCTATAAAGTTCTTCTTATTGCGACTCTCGCGAGATTTCTCGCTTCTCGCAGTTGTTATATCGATCTCGCCTCGAATTTTAAATTGAAATCTCGCTCTCGTCTCGTCTCGTTGCATTATGCGAGACGAGAACGAGAACGAGAGCGAGAGTACTCTCGCCTCGTCGTGCATCACTAAATGTCGTCCACTAAACAGTTGGCATTTTGCAACAATTTTATGTCCGCTTTAATAAGTAGCCTTTTATAGGCAGATTCGCACTGCTGCGCATTCGGATTATTGTTGAAGCCACCCCGGCTTCTAATTAAATACTGTTTGTATGTATGAAACACAAAGCAATGCTTTCGTACAAGTACTGGGATAAACTTTAAGTTAGACAACAAGGTATTTGACGCAAGTTTGCCTCGGGCGCCAATCTCGGATAGTCACAGTCGGGTTATGTCCAGGGTTATAAATAAAACACAAGGCTCGATGAAGATGTGGCCTTTTATTTTCACAGCCAATTCCTCTTACATTATCTTTGGATCGTAAAGAATAATTATATAAATTACGACCGGTGCAAGTTTACTGGTTTGACTAATTACTGGTCCCTAGATAAAATGGTTACTTCCGGGCCAATTTAGCTCCACCTGGGTCTAACTCCAAACCGACGCCCAGCGTCGCGGCGCGGGTCAGCGTTGGTGACTCGTTGTGTGCTCTCGAGTCGACGTCTGAAGAGTAGATTTTAATTTCCTGAAAAACTGAAAATTGACGCCCGGCGTCGCGACGCAGGTCAATGTCGTTAACTCGTTATATGTGTCCAAGTCGAATACCGAAATCAGTACTTTGATACTACAAATGGTTCCCGAATTTTAGACGAAAAACAGGACGATGACGTCACCTATACGATCTCCAGTAGGCAAAAAAACAACGTTACTGACTCTACTGCTTTAGTCTATCCTCCGAGGTCTGGTGATCTCTCCACTCTAACGAGTCGAGATTCTCTCTGAGGATTAGTCTTAACTCAACGAACGTTATGTGAACACCCAACTTTGGGTCGCGACAAAATCTCGTGCCAAACGTTGTGGCGTCGCGGTCCCTGTTTTAGGATTCTCCCCTAAAGGTTATGCGGTGATCTCTTCACTCACACGAATCGAGGTTCTCTCAGAGGGTGACACAGGGAACGTGACGTTTCCACCCAGTTATTGGGTCGCGTGGTTATTACCGGTCTACTCTTTCCAGAGATCCGTATTCAACCTCAAAATCCCGTTTTTGATATTCCACAAAAACACCATAAAAGCTTTACCTGCAATTTCCAGCAGCTTCCACTGTCCGTGAAATTCTCTCGGTTTCTCGCTGAGGGTCGCTATCTTAGAGCTCTCTGCTTCTCGCGGAGGAACACTACTCTCTACTAGCAAATCGGCCCCGGCTTTTATAGCTAAATCTTAAGAAACCAAGTTAAACTTGCACCAAGTGGTCTACAACGCATATAACAATGGTAATATAATGTAAAATTTGGAACAAGGGTTGCTACCTAAGAGACCTGGTTTACAATAACATGATTCGCAAGCCCTTGTACTCCTAACTCCGAATAAAAGTTTTCGTACTAACTGGTTTACTAGTACTAAATCTATATTCATCTGAAATTGCTATTTACCGTTATTAAGAAAAATAAGGGTTGCAAGGGTAGTTTATTATTTTACGGTACTCCCTGCAAAACCGTAACAATACCTTGCTACACACAAATTTCTGTAGTAATACTTTAACAATTAACACTTCTAATTGTTTTTCAAATGATAACATTCTATGATTGCAGTTAAAAGCTATAATGTAACTTACATAAAAAAAATCTGATGTGGCCAATACATAATCTCTCGCCAGATATTTTACCTGGTTGTACGCATAAATGAAAAATATTCTTAAATACAAATACATATGTCTCACTACAAAATAATTCTCATATATATTTGCAAAATCTATAGGATATTTTAATATAAATTATGTACAATACCTACATTTTCTTTATATTCAATATCCTGAATTTTTTCTACTTTCCTTTTCTTTGTCTTTATGTTCGTCATTTTTTCGCAAATTCCTTTTATATTCTTTTTTACGTATATGCTTTTGCGTTGTTGACTTTTTTATTTTCATAATCTTCGTAATGATGTAAATATTTTTGACAGTGGTATACAAATATTTTCGACAGTAACATTTATGTGTCAATTACGAACATTTGAGTTTCTTGCCTTGATATAGTTTGATCTGAGAATTTTTACATCAAATTATTTTATATGCATTTCTTTATCTCTAAATCTATAGAAGATATAATAATGAATTTATATTTATCGAATAAAGAATTTAACGTTCTTTAATATAAGTATTTACATAAATTTTCGATAAATAACATTTAGATTTTTTTTTCTTGTAACTACTACTTCCGGTTGCCCAATTGTTATCAAAACTTAATTAACTCTTCCCATTATTGTCAGATTGAGGAATCCGTAGTGTAACGGCTACTTTTTGCTCTCCCCTGTCTTTTGATAATTTTGTACAATCCTATTATTCTTTACCTATCTTCAGTTTTTTCTGCAAGCATAAATACGCTTGTATCAGCGTCCCTCGCTCTTTTTGGTCCCACTTCTTGGTCATGCAGCTTCTTGGTCAGCTACAAGTATGTGTGCACGTTTTTTTTAGTCGGTTTTTTTTTTTGTTGTATTTTACGAAGTCTGGTTTTACACCACTTTGGTTTGTTTCGTAGGATATAGTTACTGTAAGTATTTCCTAATTTATTTACTTACTTTTGGTACTTTTATTTAGAGTTTTCTCAGATATAAAAAAAACGCACACTCACGTTTTGTGAGCAGATTTTTTTTTTTTTTAATTCTTTCAGTGTTTTGTTGTCAATTTTTTTACTAGTTCAGTACTATCATTTCTTTCACTCATTATTCGGGTAAAATCACTCACTTACAATTTTGGGATTCATTTCGTTCCCTTGACAGAACCACACAATCCTAACCTTACCGACCCCAGAGTGGATGTTGAGCGTATGGTTTTGCGAAGATAATTTTTGCAGTTTATTTACGTCGCGTTCGCGAACTTCAGTTAAGAATCCTCACAAAAGTTATTTGGTTACTTTTCTTTCCTTAGTTTACTACAGATTCTGCCAGTTGCTTTTCTTTAGTTTAGTTCTGTAGTGAACGCACAACTTGTGGGAGGATTGAGTAAATTTTCTGCTAAGCTTTTAGCGTCAATCGGCAATCCTGTTCAGAGCTCTACGTCGTGCTTTGCTTATTTTTGTGTTTTCTTTTTCTTTAGCAGTTCTTCAAACTTTCATCATCATCACCTCACTTTTAGCTACATTTGTATTGAGTAGGCAGTCTCGTACTGCAAATTTTTGTAAAACATCTCATCATTCATTCACCACAATTATTAGTTGTAAGTATTTTGTTTGGAGAATTTATTGTATAAACTTTTTGTATGGTATTTTGTTTGCCGTGCACTTTCAGTTGTATATTTTTGGTCATTTTTGTTTCCAAAAAAAGGGGTTCTCTATTTTCTCAGTATTTTTTTGGTCAGTTTGGTAACTTTAGCTTATCTTGTTTTTGTGGAGAAGAACTTTTTTGTAAAAACAAGAACGATTTTCTGCCTTGGCTTTTTGTTTTGTAGTAAATTTTCTTCGTTTCAAGCCTGCCAGCTCACACCAGGTGGGCTCGGTCTGCTCCAGGCCT
>OY720451.1:38531790-38696790 GCA_963082715.1 Harpalus rubripes | reverse complement strand
CAAAGATTGGATCGTCTGTTAAAAAAGTTCTTCTCGTCTGAGAAAATGGGAGGATATAGTTACCCATATTGCTCGACGGCAGCATGATTTTAATGCTTTAAATATTGAATTGAAAAAAGATGTAGGTTCTCAGTTACATGAGCTGATTTTGATGAATCGCATTTTGTCTACTCTGCCCACCGAATGTTTTGAATTCAAGAGTGTTTGGGAAAGTGTTCCTATTAAAGAAATAACTTTAAATAATTTGACTGAAAGACTACGTCTTATAGAAATGAGATTTTCTGGGAAAAATGAAAGGAAAGATGAGTTTGCACTGATTGCCAAAAATAAGAATAAGAAACATTCAGAATAATAAATCTGATGAAACTAAAAGAAAGTTTGTTCCGAAATGTTACAAATGTCACAAATTTGGTCACATTACAAGAAATTGCTATAGTAATAAATCACAAAAGGATCAAACAAAAGGTGATGCGTATATTTGTGACAAGGTAAGAACGCTTGATGTCAAAGGTTGTGATTGGGTGGCTGACACTACTGCTACAGAACACATGACAAGCCATAAGAAATGTTTTCACGAAAATGGAAGTTTTAAGGTTCCAAAATATGTGGAAGTTGGTAGCGGTGAGTACATTTCAGCACTTGGACAAGGTCTTATTATTGTTAAAATGAATGATGGCAGTGAATGGAATATTAACCATCTTCAAAATGTTTAGTATGTTCCAGAAATCAGTAGAAATTTAATTTCTGTTAGTCGAGCGATGAATAAAGGATGTGAATTTCACGCGAATCAACACAACTGTACTATTCTATGAGGACAAAAAACCTGTTTAATTAGTAGAAGGGTATGCAAAGGATTGTATGCATTAGATATGAAAGTTTAAATTCCTTGCGAGCCAACTGAAGCGCCTGAGACTCACATTTCTGAAACAATACAGTTATGGCATGAAAGATTATGTCATCAGAATAAGCGGTATGTAAGAAAGGTACTTCATAGGAATGGTATTAATATTGATTTGGATGATGAACTTTACAAGAGATGCGTCTATGGGAAGCATCATCGAGAACCTTTCCATACCAGAACCAGAACAGATTGTCTTTCTGAGGATACATGCTGACATTTGTGGACCGTTTCAAGAAAAATCTATTGGATGTTCCCGCTATTTTTTGTCTCAAGGATGATTATTCCAAATTTAGAAAAGTTTTCTTTATAAAACAAAAATCTGATGTATCAAACTGCATTAAGACATTTATCATCGAAGCAAGCTTTAAAGCATACTGTTCGAAAGTTGTTTTGTAATGGTGGAGGTGAGTTTATAAATTATGAGACGAGCAAAGTTTTGCGTAAATATGGTGTGTCCATGAGACAAACAGTTCTATATACTCCAAAACAAAATGGAGCTTTCGAACATAAAACTATTGTAGAAGCAGCTAGGTTCATGATACATGCAAAGGAACTGCCAATTAAGTTATGGGCTGAAGCAGTTAGCACAGTGGTGTTCGTCATGAATAAGACTGCACCGAGTTCTGTAGAAGAAAAATCCCTTATTGAATTATCAGCTAACTGCGAGAAACTAAAAATCCAAAGCCTACAAGAAAGAAGATGGACAAGAAAATTAAACCTTGTTACTTTGTAGAATACAATGGATACAATGGTTATCGTTTATGGAATGAAACGAACAATAAAATAATTATGTCCTGTAACGTGATTTTCGAAAAAGAACGAAAAAATTGAAGTTAGAGAACGAAACTTCAAAAGAAGATGATAAATCAAAAGTGAAATTTTTCTATTCCACGAGTCTTACATTAACAGTATTTTGGCAAAATTTAATATGAACGATGCTAATTCTGTGTCAACACCTACTGAAGAATATAGTAGAAAATTCAAAGCTTGATAAAAGTGTGTCATTCGAAGAAGCTGTAGGACAGGTTCCTGCTCGTAATAAAAATAAATAATCAAATAGTTTAGTTGTACATGTTTTGTTAATCATGTAATTCAATGTCAAATATATTTTATGATGTTTATCTCAATCCTTTTTTATATGAATAAATCGTCCATGTTTATAAAAGTATAGTTTAATTCTACAGTTATCACATTCGCAAAATAACAGACCATACAAACGTTATAAAACAAAAAGTGGAATCACGAAATCGAACAGACAAAAGTAGTTCGAAACAAAAATTTAACAACCACAAAGCTAAGGATCTGGACGGTAACAAACAATGTTTGTTTTGTGGCAATTTTCAGCATAAATCACGCGAAGAATGCCCTGCCAGAGAAAAGAAATGTTCAGCTTTCGGTAAACTGAACCACTTCACAAAAGCTTGTATCGCAACCGCGAATGCTCAAGTGCAATAAAAACGAAATGCAAGACACATACACAGATATACTTCATCTTAACAAGATGATAGTGAGAGTTTTGGATCAACAGATTCGTCCAATGAATATAAGATCCATAAAAACAGCAAACGAGGTTATGCTAAATACACGGATTAATAATAACGAACTTGAAATGCTTTACGATCCCGGAACAACCCATTCAATAGTTAAAAAAAGCAGTATGGAAGAAGATTGGTAAGTTTGTTTTGAAGAAAACCAAAAATCTAATAGCTTACGCCAGACGTAGAGATAAAGACGCAAGAAAAAGCGCTACAGCTGTATTTATTATTATTATTATTATTATTTATTTATTTAATTTGCCATCGGGGCAATGCCCCATACAAACATACAGCTGTATGTGGTTGTAGAAAATGACATTCCGCTATTTGGATTTGATTGGGTTTTGGCATTCGAATTACCCTTACCACCTGGGGCCAAAGTATGTAAAATAGATGAAACAAAGCAAACAGGCGCAACTAACACAACCAGCAGCAATCAACCAACCAAGAGACAGACAACTATGTAAGTGAAAAATCAGAAATGAAATCACTATTAAGAGTTTCAGGCAGGGGATATAATTTGGTGCAGCTCTGGCTTGTCTCTGCAGTTCTAAATTTCAAAAATTCAGCTCTAAATTAAAATTTTGCAGTTGCCTTCACTTCTTTCTATATTATTTATTATTCAAATGTGTATATGAAACAAGGATTACAAAATGTTCCATAAGTCAACCAAAAAAAAAACTATCTTGTTTCCGGGTACACGATGGTTCCTGAATATTTTCATCTATTTCGGGACAGATTGACATTGAATCATATGACATTTAAAATTGGCCCAACTTAACAAAAATTAAAATTAACCAAATGAATGATAACTTTGACTATGGCAGCGAAATTGAACCTTGTATTGCATTTAATGCCAATAATGTTTTCATACTTACATCTGTAATAATTAGTAGTAATGCGGTTTAGAAATTTGACATTGACATGTTATGATAATGTTTGAAAGTAGCGGTAGTGGTTATAAAAATATAAGAGAAACCAGGATTATTTCGTGATTGCCGTGGTCCGATTTTTTACCAATATTTTTCAGGGACCGCGTATTAATAGAAACCGGTAAATAATTTCAGGACTTACGGAACACAAAACCTTAAACCTGATCGAACCGGTTGCGTTACGGAACTTACTATTAATTATTAGAACACTCAATACATCTAGGTACCTATTGTAGTTATCTTGTATGGTGTGTTTCAAGATATTTGCAAATCTACCTGCCTTCGTAATGACGCGGTATAATTTGTGAAAATTTGGTGTAATGCCATATTCTTTGTTCTGTATTTCTTAAAATTCAAGTGAAACACTAAATCCCATACAAATATTTCGTGTGCTGGATTTCAAATATTTTGTTACAACCTTGTCATGTTACCCATCAAGCCAAATCAACGCCACGCGCTGCGTAAGTCGAGGCAGGTACGTTTGCAAATATCTTGAAACAAATTATAGTTCATAGTTTTACGTTTTCTGTCTTTGTCGCGGCTTAAATGTACCTATTCTTTTTATGTAAATAGTGCATGTAGTCAGATAATATTAATCAAATTAATTTTGCCTTATATCTTTACATAAAACGGCGTGAAACCCGCAACTGCTTATTATATGAAAAAAAAAATATGATGTGACCAGTACATTACCTTCCGTCAGTTCCAGGCACCGGGCAGCTAAATGAATGTGCCAAAACACTGTCATAGTTCCAGGAAGCAAACTGTAGAGTGACAGTGGTTAAATTTTAAGAAAATGGATTAAGTCACCTTTGAGTTCAAAACATTTTGCAATATTTTGAATTGTAAAGTCACATAAGTCATCACAAATGTCATTGAACGTACGCTTTAAGATCTTTAATTATTTGGTAATCCAATTTGTAATAGTTTATAGATTTAGTTATATTGCCAGTAGTGACTTATTTCGTGGTTTCTCCAATTTTAAAGTGTATTAACTGTGTTTATTTTTTGACGTAATACGGAATTGAAATTCAATAAGCTGATGAACATTCGTTGTGCTGTTTGATATAAAGTGCAGTGCAAAGAAGCAAATAGACGTTTACTTTTATATTTAATGATGAAATGTCGTACCATTTCCAATATCCTTTTATCTTACATATAAACAAAAATTAAAATAGAAGTGTATGTCCATCTGACAAGTAATTTTAAATTTATTTAGAGATGAATTTATAGTTATTGTATTGTGATTATTTAAAATATATGTATGTACTTATATTCAATTTTCTTATATCTTTTATTTTAAAAATTCAAAATTTCAATTTATCTATACATGACATGTCTTCTATGTCACAAACTACCAAGCCGACCAAGCCATCACAGTGTGCGTTAGTTCATGGAAGCAAACTGTAGATGTCACTATTTTGTATTTCGAAAAATACATTAGCTGTCCTATCTGTAGTTGAGGTGATCCGTGGTCAGTTCTATGTATTTTGTACAAATTTCATACAGAAATTTCCTTGCTAAAGATTATATTTCTTGTACTTTACCTTCCGGCAGTTGCATGTATTTTATGCAAATTCCATACAGAAAATTTATCGCAAAAGATCCTTATCGGGATTTTCAAATAAGAAAACGCTAACTAGCGGCAAATATTAGAACTGCAAACAGTGGTACACATTTGACATTTACATGAAATTACAACTATATGACTACAAAAACTCTATTATACGTACTTGAATTATAAATAAAAAATACTAATAAATGAGAAAATAATACGAAAACTAAAGAAATACAATTGACAGAAATACTACTTTGACACACGTCAACAAAAAGTGTACCAGTGTTTAATGCGATCAGCGACATCTCTTGATACTTGAAAATCCCAATATTTCCAGTAAAATTATAAGACAAACACAATGTCAATTTCACTTGACACTGACATCTTTCAATCAAAATTTTCTTAATATAGTAGTTGTTTCCATAGCTATGGCTACTTTATAAAATTTAATTTTTTTTATAATTTTTGAACTTGAATTTTTAATATTAAGTATAAAATGCAGTCAAATCGTATAGAGAATAAAATATTCTTTAATATTTATAATAACATTAAATGTGAAAAATAATATTTAATATAATTTTTTCAAGAAAAACTGTTAAAATCTTGAAATGAGGGTACTTCCGGTTGTCTAATTCTATTCAAAAATCTAATCAGCTCTTCGCATGGATGTAACGAAGAGAAATACGAAAGAATTATAATTTTTAGAATTGTAATATGGAAGTTATCGTAGACACACACACACACACACACGCACACGCACAGACACACATACATACATACACACACACAAAACACGCACACGCACACACACACGCACGCACGCACACGCACACGCACACGCACACGCACACGCACACACACACGCGCACGCGCACGCACACGCACACACACACACACACACGCACACACACACACATATCATCGTAAAAATAGTAAAATCGTATTCTATGGACCCTAAAACGTGCTTATTCATCAAAAACTCACCACCGAATTTTTTGACCAAAGACAATACCTTCCTTACCTAAATGTTACGGAAGGTAAAAATGTAAATTTTAAGGTATTCGATCTTGAACTAAAAAAAATCACCCCCACCCCTCCGGTTAGCCTTGAACAAAAAAGTGCAGCTCTAAATTTTTCAAATTATATCCCCTAGTTTCAGGAATTATTTGACGGCTGTTTGGTAAAAGTCGGGGACCATGAAGTAAAGATACACATCCAACAAGATGTTACACCAAAAGTTTTTAAGTCAAGGTCAGTTCCATTGGCATTACAAGATAATGTCACAGTTGAAATAAATCGTTTAGTGCGGAACGATATTTTAGAACCAGTCGACGTAGCGAACACACCAATCGAGTGGGCAACACCCGTAGTAGTTACAGTCAAATCAATTGGAAACATACGACTCTGCGGCGACTTTCGAGTAACCATCAACCCACATGTCCAGGTAGACCACTATCCATTGCCTAAGTTCAAAGATTTTATGGCCAAAGTCACAGGAGGACAGGTATTTTCACGAATCGACTTAAAAGACGCTTATTTACAATTGCCAGTATATCATGATTTTAAATAATATGATTTAATAAATAAAACGCCAGAGTACAAAATCTGTAACTGAATTTTTATTGACAGGTTTTACGACAACATTAAAAACATTTTTTCATAACATATCTCCATAGTATTTTTATATTGATAACTTGATCATAATACAAATTATTCCAACACTCCCTCGCAATTTCAAGTCCGCAAAACTTAACTTGAAATTGCATGTTATTACCTAAATATTAAACAGTACCTAGAATATCTCTGAATTTCTTAAGTTTATCTGAACATAAGGGTTTAGTGAAAATGTCAGCAGCATTGTTATTTGACGGAACAAATCTTGTTTCAATCTAATTAATGATATAGACATATTTTTCTTCAACTTAATAAAATTTAAGAAGACTGTTATTAACCATATTTTAGCGATTAATTCGTAACTTTATTATATTCATTTAAGTGGTAAATTATATTAAATATTTATTTTATTTCCTTGTGTGAAATTAAACTAAAATTGTATTTACACTACAATTTTCAAATTATTGTTCATTGTTGCTTATAAATTAGTGCTGTACTATAATTGGGACGAGTTCCTGTTGTACGGCCTATTATTATAAATAAATAAATAAAATAAACTTTTTGATACAATGTCACGAACAAAATGTACTTTTATATCAATATGTTTCGATCGCCTTGTATTCTGTGGGTGTTAATCATGATTTGATTATCCATGAGTAAATAAGGTTTCACTTCATTTCTTGTAAATTCCTGAACTAAATTCTGCAGAAATAATAATTCATACAGCAGACCTCCATTATATAAAATTCCCTTTATGAAAAAAGGCTAGTCCACTGACACTTTCTGTCATTACTGTCAGATCCCCAATAAGCATCTGCATAAGCACACAGCTTTTCTTTTATACTCTTTCTGAAAGTAAGAAATAAATTTTTGTTTCTAGGATATTTTCCTGGATTCAAAGCTTCAATTAGTTTTCTTATTTAATCCTTTATTATTAAGATTTAGGATTTGACAACGTTTCGGCCCGGAATGAAGCCATTTTCAAGTCTGTATTGTACTAAAATTATGAGCATAATAAAAATATAAATTAAATTTAGCTAACCAGTACAATCGTGGTTTACATACAGTAAAGTTGTGTCAAAAATAATAATTAATATGGTATTGGTTTATATTTAATTTTGTTAAAGGCCATATTTAAGTCAAAAATACCACAGCCTGCGCAGGCTTCGGAGTCTAGTTAACTGACGACAATTTATTTTATTTTATTTTGGAATCATACCACAGCCTGCGCAGGCTTCGGAGTCTAGTTAACTGACGACAATTTATTTTATTTTATTTTGGAATCATAAACTTGTTTATCCGCCTTCAAAAACGGGCGCAATTTGGCTTTTATCGCCCGAGAGCTTATAAAGTTGCCAAGCAACAGCTATTCAAACGTCAAAATCGTCGTTTTTAGATAAATGTCAGACAACATAATAAATTCGATAAATCACATTTTTTGAACACCACTGCTCGTAAAACTATTCGTATCCTTTCTCGTATACGTCTTTTCACTTCTGTGGAACCAACTTGCTCTGGGCAAATTCATTCAATATTTCTTTCGAATAATCGATATCTTCCATTTTCATTTGACACTAAATTAGAATTTGTTATAAACAAACAATATAGCCAGAAACCACAGCATACTTAAAACTCACGCCAGCACAACGATACCGAATATATACCCATTGAATCCTCGAATTTCGAGAACCAAAATAAAATAAAACGTATGTACCACGGGCATAATCAAGATTATAGCACTCGGGAAAATTAAAGCTCTCCGCTACGCGTCGAGCTTTAAACATTCCCACGTGCTACAATCTTTTGATCATGCCCTTAATACATAAATAACTATTATGGTTCTACATGAAAGTTACAAATCAGTACATGGAAGGCCATCTAATAAGAGAACAAGAAACTGAAGGAAGAAACATTCTGAGATCTAACCTAACGTGTGTATATATATACAGGGTGCTATATTTTAATGGACCCAGCAAATATCTCGCTTATTTATTAAGTTGGCAATTTTTTCATAAAACATGATTTATACAGCAACATGTAAGCTACTTGATGACGGATGTACATTCCTGATACCATTTCCGGTTTATGAGTAAGTAATATCTACTTTGAAATTTCAAATAGAACATACTATATTTTTGTACAAATTTGAAAAGTACATCAAATTTGCTTTACAATCATGTAAAATAATCCATATGTTACATTATTAAAAATTAAAATGGCGGGCACTTTTTTATACACCTACAGTTCATTTTTTTAAAGAATGCAGTAACTAGAAACCTGATTTACACTATGACAAATGGTCAATCTAGTTATTAAATTTGGCGCTTAATTCAAATACAGTTACTTGAAATAATAACAGTTATGTAATTACATTTGAATATAAAATTGGTAATTTAGTAATGGTAATTTTTAAAATATTACAGCAAAATGAAGGAAAATGTCAATTTTATTTTTTAAATTAGTAACTTAAAATGAGAAGTTGAATAAGTTATAATTATTTAAAAAGCATAACGAAAACACACATATTTTAATTTAAAACATATTTAAATTTATTACATAAAACTGCATTTAAAAAAGTAATAGTTTTACAAAGATAATAATAATAATAATAATAATAATAATAATAATAATAATAATAATAATAATAATAATAATAATAATAATAATATTAATAATAATAATAAAAGAATTATATAATTAAAATAGATTTATTTAAAATTTC
This sequence comes from Harpalus rubripes, assembly GCA_963082715.1. Taxonomy (NCBI): domain Eukaryota; kingdom Metazoa; phylum Arthropoda; class Insecta; order Coleoptera; family Carabidae; genus Harpalus; species Harpalus rubripes. The sequence goes on along the minus strand of OY720451.1, from coordinate 38,687,528 downwards.
TAGAAATTAACATAAGTTTGTAAATCAGTTAATTTAAATAATTTACAATTAACAGTAAAGAATGTAAAAAAGCGAAGCTTAAAACAACACAGTAAATTGTTTGTCAACAGTTTTTAACAATTTATTACATGAAAATCATCCTTGTGGCACAATCTCCATAATAATCTTCCGATAATTTTGAATACAAATCTTCGCGCATTCTTTTCTTCTTTGGTGATGAAACTTGTCCTGTTTTATCCATTTCCGCAACAATTTCGTACATAGATTTTTCAGAGATTCCAACAGCTGCTGCAGTGAATGCCACAGCTTGTTTTTGTTGTACCCTCACTTTTATGGACAAAATAACTGTTGTATGTTGTAGGCCATTACCTTTTGTCCACTTTTTAAAAGTTTTCCCTTCGGATTTTTCTTTATACACTTTCTTCAATGAGATAATACAACAAAACCAGAATGAACGAATACTACCATTGTTTGTATTGAAAAATACAGATTAAATACACCAAATGGCAACAAGAGAAATAAAATGCAAACACATAAATGGAGAAAAAGGCAAAAAAAATCAAAATGATACAAACAGATCAGTTCACACGGCAGCCATTGACAACTGACAGCTCAATATGCATATTATATTATATTATATTATATTATATTATATTATATTATATTATATTATATTATATTATATTATATTATATTATATTATATTATATTATATTATATTATATTATATTATATTATATTATATTATATTATATTATATTATATTATATTATATTATATTATATTATATTATATTATATTATATTATATTATATTATATTATATTATATTATATTATATTATATTATATTATATTATATTATATTATATTATATTATATTATATTATATTATATTATATTATATTATATTATATTATATTATATTATATTATATTATATTATATTATATTATATTATATTATATTATATTATATTATATTATATTATATTATATTATATTATATTATATTATATTATATTATATTATATTATATTATATTATATTATATTATATTATATTATATTATATTATATTATATTATATTATATTATATTATATTATATTATATTATATTATATTATATTATATTATATTATATTATATTATATTATATTATATTATATTATATTATATTATATTATATTATATTATATTATATTATATTATATTATATTATATTATATTATATTATATTATATTATATTATATTATATTATATTATATTATATTATATTATATTATATTATATTATATTATATTATATTATATTATATTATATTATATTATATTATATTATATTATATTATATTATATTATATTATATTATATTATATTATATTATATTATATTATATTATATTATATTATATTATATTATATTATATTATATTATATTATATTATATTATATTATATTATATTATATTATATTATATTATATTATATTATATTATATTATATTATATTATATTATATTATATTATATTATATTATATTATATTATATTATATTATATTATATTATATTATATTATATTATATTATATTATATTATATTATATTATATTATATTATATTATATTATATTATATTATATTATATTATATTATATTATATTATATTATATTATATTATATTATATTATATTATATTATATTATATTATATTATATTATATTATATTATATTATATTATATTATATTATATTATATTATATTATATTATATTATATTATATTATATTATATTATATTATATTATATTATATTATATTATATTATATTATATTATATTATATTATATTATATTATATTATATTATATTATATTATATTATATTATATTATATTATATTATATTATATTATATTATATTATATTATATTATATTATATTATATTATATTATATTATATTATATTATATTATATTATATTATATTATATTATATTATATTATATTATATTATATTATATTATATTATATTATATTATATTATATTATATTATATTATATTATATTATATTATATTATATTATATTATATTATATTATATTATATTATATTATATTATATTATATTATATTATATTATATTATATTATATTATATTATATTATATTATATTATATTATATTATATTATATTATATTATATTATATTATATTATATTATATTATATTATATTATATTATATTATATTATATTATATTATATTATATTATATTATATTATATTATATTATATTATATTATATTATATTATATTATATTATATTATATTATATTATATTATATTATATTATATTATATTATATTATATTATATTATATTATATTATATTATATTATATTATATTATATTATATTATATTATATTATATTATATTATATTATATTATATTATATTATATTATATTATATTATATTATATTATATTATATTATATTATATTATATTATATTATATTATATTATATTATATTATATTATATTATATTATATTATATTATATTATATTATATTATATTATATTATATTATATTATATTATATTATATTATATTATATTATATTATATTATATTATATTATATTATATTATATTATATTATATTATATTATATTATATTATATTATATTATATTATATTATATTATATTATATTATATTATATTATATTATATTATATTATATTATATTATATTATATTATATTATATTATATTATATTATATTATATTATATTATATTATATTATATTATATTATATTATATTATATTATATTATATTATATTATATTATATTATATTATATTATATTATATTATATTATATTATATTATATTATATTATATTATATTATATTATATTATATTATATTATATTATATTATATTATATTATATTATATTATATTATATTATATTATATTATATTATATTATATTATATTATATTATATTATATTATATTATATTATATTATATTATATTATATTATATTATATTATATTATATTATATTATATTATATTATATTATATTATATTATATTATATTATATTATATTATATTATATTATATTATATTATATTATATTATATTATATTATATTATATTATATTATATTATATTATATTATATTATATTATATTATATTATATTATATTATATTATATTATATTATATTATATTATATTATATTATATTATATTATATTATATTATATTATATTATATTATATTATATTATATTATATTATATTATATTATATTATATTATATTATATTATATTATATTATATTATATTATATTATATTATATTATATTATATTATATTATATTATATTATATTATATTATATTATATTATATTATATTATATTATATTATATTATATTATATTATATTATATTATATTATATTATATTATATTATATTATATTATATTATATTATATTATATTATATTATATTATATTATATTATATTATATTATATTATATTATATTATATTATATTATATTATATTATATTATATTATATTATATTATATTATATTATATTATATTATATTATATTATATTATATTATATTATATTATATTATATTATATTATATTATATTATATTATATTATATTATATTATATTATATTATATTATATTATATTATATTATATTATATTATATTATATTATATTATATTATATTATATTATATTATATTATATTATATTATATTATATTATATTATATTATATTATATTATATTATATTATATTATATTATATTATATTATATTATATTATATTATATTATATTATATTATATTATATTATATTATATTATATTATATTATATTATATTATATTATATTATATTATATTATATTATATTATATTATATTATATTATATTATATTATATTATATTATATTATATTATATTATATTATATTATATTATATTATATTATATTATATTATATTATATTATATTATATTATATTATATTATATTATATTATATTATATTATATTATATTATATTATATTATATTATATTATATTATATTATATTATATTATATTATATTATATTATATTATATTATATTATATTATATTATATTATATTATATTATATTATATTATATTATATTATATTATATTATATTATATTATATTATATTATATTATATTATATTATATTATATTATATTATATTATATTATATTATATTATATTATATTATATTATATTATATTATATTATATTATATTATATTATATTATATTATATTATATTATATTATATTATATTATATTATATTATATTATATTATATTATATTATATTATATTATATTATATTATATTATATTATATTATATTATATTATATTATATTATATTATATTATATTATATTATATTATATTATATTATATTATATTATATTATATTATATTATATTATATTATATTATATTATATTATATTATATTATATTATATTATATTATATTATATTATATTATATTATATTATATTATATTATATTATATTATATTATATTATATTATATTATATTATATTATATTATATTATATTATATTATATTATATTATATTATATTATATTATATTATATTATATTATATTATATTATATTATATTATATTATATTATATTATATTATATTATATTATATTATATTATATTATATTATATTATATTATATTATATTATATTATATTATATTATATTATATTATATTATATTATATTATATTATATTATATTATATTATATTATATTATATTATATTATATTATATTATATTATATTATATTATATTATATTATATTATATTATATTATATTATATTATATTATATTATATTATATTATATTATATTATATTATATTATATTATATTATATTATATTATATTATATTATATTATATTATATTATATTATATTATATTATATTATATTATATTATATTATATTATATTATATTATATTATATTATATTATATTATATTATATTATATTATATTATATTATATTATATTATATTATATTATATTATATTATATTATATTATATTATATTATATTATATTATATTATATTATATTATATTATATTATATTATATTATATTATATTATATTATATTATATTATATTATATTATATTATATTATATTATATTATATTATATTATATTATATTATATTATATTATATTATATTATATTATATTATATTATATTATATTATATTATATTATATTATATTATATTATATTATATTATATTATATTATATTATATTATATTATATTATATTATATTATATTATATTATATTATATTATATTATATTATATTATATTATATTATATTATATTATATTATATTATATTATATTATATTATATTATATTATATTATATTATATTATATTATATTATATTATATTATATTATATTATATTATATTATATTATATTATATTATATTATATTATATTATATTATATTATATTATATTATATTATATTATATTATATTATATTATATTATATTATATTATATTATATTATATTATATTATATTATATTATATTATATTATATTATATTATATTATATTATATTATATTATATTATATTATATTATATTATATTATATTATATTATATTATATTATATTATATTATATTATATTATATTATATTATATTATATTATATTATATTATATTATATTATATTATATTATATTATATTATATTATATTATATTATATTATATTATATTATATTATATTATATTATATTATATTATATTATATTATATTATATTATATTATATTATATTATATTATATTATATTATATTATATTATATTATATTATATTATATTATATTATATTATATTATATTATATTATATTATATTATATTATATTATATTATATTATATTATATTATATTATATTATATTATATTATATTATATTATATTATATTATATTATATTATATTATATTATATTATATTATATTATATTATATTATATTATATTATATTATATTATATTATATTATATTATATTATATTATATTATATTATATTATATTATATTATATTATATTATATTATATTATATTATATTATATTATATTATATTATATTATATTATATTATATTATATTATATTATATTATATTATATTATATTATATTATATTATATTATATTATATTATATTATATTATATTATATTATATTATATTATATTATATTATATTATATTATATTATATTATATTATATTATATTATATTATATTATATTATATTATATTATATTATATTATATTATATTATATTATATTATATTATATTATATTATATTATATTATATTATATTATATTATATTATATTATATTATATTATATTATATTATATTATATTATATTATATTATATTATATTATATTATATTATATTATATTATATTATATTATATTATATTATATTATATTATATTATATTATATTATATTATATTATATTATATTATATTATATTATATTATATTATATTATATTATATTATATTATATTATATTATATTATATTATATTATATTATATTATATTATATTATATTATATTATATTATATTATATTATATTATATTATATTATATTATATTATATTATATTATATTATATTATATTATATTATATTATATTATATTATATTATATTATATTATATTATATTATATTATATTATATTATATTATATTATATTATATTATATTATATTATATTATATTATATTATATTATATTATATTATATTATATTATATTATATTATATTATATTATATTATATTATATTATATTATATTATATTATATTATATTATATTATATTATATTATATTATATTATATTATATTATATTATATTATATTATATTATATTATATTATATTATATTATATTATATTATATTATATTATATTATATTATATTATATTATATTATATTATATTATATTATATTATATTATATTATATTATATTATATTATATTATATTATATTATATTATATTATATTATATTATATTATATTATATTATATTATATTATATTATATTATATTATATTATATTATATTATATTATATTATATTATATTATATTATATTATATTATATTATATTATATTATATTATATTATATTATATTATATTATATTATATTATATTATATTATATTATATTATATTATATTATATTATATTATATTATATTATATTATATTATATTATATTATATTATATTATATTATATTATATTATATTATATTATATTATATTATATTATATTATATTATATTATATTATATTATATTATATTATATTATATTATATTATATTATATTATATTATATTATATTATATTATATTATATTATATTATATTATATTATATTATATTATATTATATTATATTATATTATATTATATTATATTATATTATATTATATTATATTATATTATATTATATTATATTATATTATATTATATTATATTATATTATATTATATTATATTATATTATATTATATTATATTATATTATATTATATTATATTATATTATATTATATTATATTATATTATATTATATTATATTATATTATATTATATTATATTATATTATATTATATTATATTATATTATATTATATTATATTATATTATATTATATTATATTATATTATATTATATTATATTATATTATATTATATTATATTATATTATATTATATTATATTATATTATATTATATTATATTATATTATATTATATTATATTATATTATATTATATTATATTATATTATATTATATTATATTATATTATATTATATTATATTATATTATATTATATTATATTATATTATATTATATTATATTATATTATATTATATTATATTATATTATATTATATTATATTATATTATATTATATTATATTATATTATATTATATTATATTATATTATATTATATTATATTATATTATATTATATTATATTATATTATATTATATTATATTATATTATATTATATTATATTATCTCCTAACTCGCAGTGACGTCACCCGAACCAGGGTCCGTGCGTTCGATTCCCGTCGACCGACAATGTGTGATTTGTCGTAAAAAATAAATACTGCTACATGTATTTATCACACTCGGATGCTATAAGCTGGCCACTTATACATCTTAAATAAATATAGCAATAGCTAAAATTCAACCGGCAGTACGGCAGTGGTAAAACACTGCGGCTCGGTGAGCCCGGTTGGAAGGGTAAACGGCGACAGCTGTATTCAAGCCCTATATAGATAGATAGATGTATTATATTATATATTTAGAAATTATTCGTAGTATTATATTCATTTAATTACATATCAACAAATTCATCAACAACTACGCTAATGACTACAAATGTATGTGTGAAGAGAGAGAGATAAGTAGAGAAAAGGTTGAGATGGAGAAATAAATATCGTCGGTGTAAACTTCTCCACGATTTAAGCCAATCAGAGAATAAGGTCAAATAAGCCCTATCTTCCCTGTACTGCACTCTTATAAAAAATGAACTATAATTGAAAGGAGAATAGTGAGCCATGACTGTGGGTTGTGTTCCTTATTTTTATTTTCTGTATTATTATGACAAAAAAATATTATTTCGTTTAATAATAATAATAATAGTTACAATTGTTTTAGTTAATTGTTTAATTTCAAGCCACAGTTATGGCTCACTATTCTATTTCCAATTAGGTGTATAAAAAAGTGCCCGCCATTTTACTTTTTAATAATGTAACACATGGATTATTTTACATGATTGTAAAGCAAATTTGATGTACTTTTCAAATTTGTAAAAAAATATGGTATGTTCCATTTGAAATTTCAAAGTAGATATTAATTACTCATAAACCGGAAGTGGTATCAGGAATGTACATCCGTCATCAAGTAGCTTACATGTTGCTGAATAAATCATGTTATATGAAAGAAATTACCAACTTAATAAATAAGCGAGATATTTGCTGGGTCCATTAAAATGTAACATCCTGTATATATATATATATATATATATATATATATATATATATATATGTATATATACAGTGTGTTTAAAAAAATTCCTAACTCGTAGTAGGCTATGAACAAAGAAACGTATGTCAATTTAAAAATATTTAATTAAATGTCTATTTGACATGAGATATTGTCAAAAATGTTATCTAAAGAAATCAACGCTTTTCTTCTTGTATCTTATTGTAGAAATGAAAACAAATTAGAAAACGGCGAATGTCAATATACTGTATTCTTCTTTATTGTCTTTTCTCCTTAAAATTACATTTCAAGATCAATTTTGACAACTTGACTTTTAAATTGAATAATGATCAGACACACGTTTACCTTTTCATAGCCTACTCCGAGTTAGGAATTTTTTTGAACACACTGTATATATATATATATATATATATACATATATATATATATATATATATATATATATATATATATATATATATATATATATATATATATATATATATATATTGTGACGTACCTACCCCTGTGTTGGGTTTGCTGTTACTGCTTTCGGGCGCCATTCTGTGAACTGTGATAGTTTAGGATTGCGGATAACTAGTCGGAGGTCCAGGATTATTTATAAATGATTATGAAATTTGTAAAACTTAAACATTTTATTAACACACTTCAAATGTACAAATATGTAACTAGAATAAAAAAAATGTCTTAGAAATCTGTCGGACCGGCTAGGAAGAATGGAAATCGCTGTGAAGACTGTGAACTTGGAGTTTTGACCAACTCGTGTCTATGGAGAACTATGGCTCTGTGTGTCGTCTTTTGCCGGGAAATTTAAAGAAAATTGACAAAAATATTTGACTTCGTCACAATATATATACATACAGGGTGTTTCAAGAAAAATGATCAGCTCGATTATTTCTTAAACTAATCGATTTAGCAAAAAAAATATTAAGAAAAAATATTCAGTACAAAGGGGCTGATTTTATTGCTCATCAAAAAAATTATTTGTTCTAGCGGTTCTCAAGCAGTGGCACAAAGTTACATTTTTTAAATGGCAAGTAGTATATCTTATTAGCCTATAAAATAAAGGATTTTTTCTGATTTCAATGGTATGAAAATAGTATAGTCTCACATAAGTGCTTTTTGAGAAAAACGAAATTTAATTTTAAATTAAAATATATTTTATCTTTACAGAGAAAGTAGGCAAGTCAGTATAAATATATGATATTTTTACAGCAAATTTTCTAAATTTCCACCATTTTGAGCCAAACATAAATTAATGCGAGTCATTACTCCTGTAGTCGTTGCCTATAATACTTTTTCTGGCCTTATAGTAGCACAGAAGTGCCTTATTCGATTTTTTAATTTTCTTTTGTCGTTACAGGTTCTGCATAAACATGATCTTTTAAATATCCCCCCAAAAAAAAGTCTAGTGGTGTTAGGTCGGGTGATCGTGCTAGCCAATTCCATGGCCCATCTGTACCTATCCACCTGTCTTCAAACAGGTTGTATAATTTTAAAACTACTAGATTTGCGTTATGTGCAGGAGCACCATCTTGTTGGAACCACATTTCCCTTCGTTCTTGTAAATTTAAGTCTTCCAAAAGTATAATGAATTCATCATTTACAAAATTTAGATATAAATCAGCTGTCAAATTATTTTCATAAAAATGGGGGCCAATTACTTTATCTCCTTTAATCCCTACCCATACATTAAAACTCCATCGAAACTGGTTATTTGTAGTTCTAGTTAAATGGGTTTTTTTTTCTGACCAATAATGCACATTATTCCTGTTAAACATGCCTTTTTTGTGAATTTAGATTCATCAGTCCAAAGAATTTTTGATGGAAAATTTACATCATTTCCACACTGTGTTAAAAACCATTCACAAAATTGAACTCTTCGCGGAAAATCATTATCGATCATGGAATGAACTAACCTTATAGAATATGGTTTTAATTTATGTTTTTTTTATATTCTCCAAATAGATGAATTTGAAATTTGGTGGTGGTACGCTATTTCTCTTGTAGATGCGTGAGGATTAGCAGCGATGTACGCTAACACGTCAATCTCAGTTTGTTCATCTGGCACTCGCAGAGGATATTCTTTAGGCTTTTTAAAGGAGCCATTATTTAATAAATTGTTTTTTATACGTTTTAAGGTACCTCGGTTAGGTCTTGGTCTGTTGCTCTGTTGGGGTATCGTTCCGCAAAAACGTTAATTGTACTTACAGAATTTTGTTGACACTCACCATAAATTATTGATAAATTAAATAAATCGCTGTTTGAGTAACCAATAATTACTTATTGTTTACCTTGTAAGTAATGATTGATCTACTTTAGAAATGTCAAGACAACAATGCTAAATTATTTAAACGAATTATATCAACAATTGTCTTTATCATTGGCCTACTGCATCTGTAGTGAAAGTTATAATATAATTTATATATAATTTGCGTTTTTCTCGAAAAACCAATTATGTGAGACTATACTATTTTCATACCATTGAAATCAGAAAAAATCCTTTATTTTATAGGCTAATAAAATATACTACTTGCCATTTAAAAAATGTAACTTTGTACCACTGCTTGAGAACCACTAGAACAAATATTTTTTTAATAAGCAATAAAATCAGCCCCTTTGTACTGAATGTTTTTTTATTAATATGTTTTTTTGCTATTCCATTACTTAAAGAAATAATCGAGCTGATCACTTTTCTTGAAACACCCTGTATGTATATATATATATATATATATATATATATATATATATATATATATATATATATATATATATAAACTATTATTCACGAAAAATGACTATTCAAGGTCATTTGTGAGCTGTCTGATATAATATTACTTGCATATAACTTCATTGCATTTCGTTTGCATAGGCGTGCAACATGAAATATTTATAGACACATTTTAACTGAAAAAATAAGAATAATTCATTTGAAAATTATATTTCTTTCTAAATAATGCATTTCTGACAGATTTATGTTCTTCACTTATGTTTTTACAAAATACAAAAACATAGACTTACTTATAAACCAAGGAATAATAATTTGATTTAAACGTCAACGCCACTGGGTATATATTAGCACAGAGGGCAGTGTAGTAGATAATTAGGTATCTGTAATTCTACGACATATGTCATTATTATTTATAGTGTGTTAAAAAGTAATTCCACTATTTACGTATATCTGTTACACCACATAAATTAAATAGACATACGTCAAATAATCTTTCTCTTTCTAATACAAAATGTTGCTAAGCTACTGCTATAAAGTGATGTGTAGAGAAAAGTACAGTAGAAATATGAAGAAAATGTACAAGAACCACAGGGAACGAGAACAATCAGACAACCGAAGTATTAGCAAGATTATGAAGTTTATTCAGCGTACTGTCTCCTGAGTGAAGACCCAAAATCCTATGAAGAAGCAGTATCCCTAAGTCCAGATTGGGAAAAACCAATTCAAAATGTGTGTGCGTATTTTATTAACAAATTAGCCACCATACCACAATTACCATGTTTAAAGTAAGCTTTGATCGTTGTTTTTTTTACTTACCGCCTCCGTCTCCAATCAGTAAGTGATACACATCACTTACCGATCAGTAATTTGTAAATAAAACCTACTGCTTTGAAAATCCTATCGGTAATAGTAATTTACATTGCAAGACCGTTACTCAGAACTTTACGAGCGTACACGGTACCTAACGAGCGAGAGAAGCAAGCTTGTTATCTGTGCGTGAATTTCGGATAACTGTTGCGTATTGTACAATGTTTAAAAAAAATAAAAGTTATTGGAACGTATAGCATAACACATTAAACTATTTGATCGAAATAGTCTTCGAAAACAAATGGCGAAATAATGAATATATATATATATATATATATATATATATATATATATATATATATATATATATATATATATATATATATATGACGCGGGGTAGTATCACTGGCAAACTCTATGTCGACCAACACTATTTCAGAACCACAGCGATAATATAAACGTGATGATCTCAGCGAGGCGGACTTGCGCTCACTCCTGAGCACCGCTACACACTGATTCCATCCAAGCATTGTAGCCAAGAATGCTTTACGTTTCGATTACGACAATACAATTAAAAGATTATAAGTGATTCATGTAATACTTGATTCATTAAATGATCGTTACGACATGCTTTGATATTACAATCTCCGACACGGCCATTGTGACGTTTCACACGTCCGCGTGTGAACTATCTGAAAACAAAGAATTTATCCACAGTATTTTCGCTCGGCTATCTCTGTCCAATAAGTGCTCAAATAGTTACAACTTTGTTCACAATTATATTAAGCTCAAAATTTAGCTATAGTACACTTAATTATTTAATGGACGCCTTTTTTACAAGACGTCAAACAAAACATAATTCTGTGACAATACATTTCACCAGTAAATACATGACTACCAATATCAGTAATCAAGCATTGTTATAGCTTGTCCAACAGCGACAGACCATCTTCGCTTAACCAGCGCAAGAAAACCATACCGTCATTGCTTACCCAGCAATGGAACACCCTTCCGTCATCGCTTTACCAGCTCGGAAAACCACACCGTCATTGCTTACCCAGCAATGGAACACTATTCCGTCATCGCTTAAGGTGAAATGATACCCCCGATTAATTTGTTTCTACGCCGAGGCGAGCGCTAGCGGGCACTGAGATGAATAACTATGGCTGAGTCGATAAAGTAGAAATTTTGTACATTTACTAGGCTCCATCTATTCGATAATAGTCATACTTTGTTCCAAATCACAAACCCAAAAGTAAAAATATGTGGTGTGGCAATAATTTCAAATTTATTTACGAATGTAAAGATATTTTATTTATACGAGATGAAATATTAGTATCATATTGCAATAATAACTTTTGTTGGAAAGAGTAATGATAGAATGAATAATAAAAAAGAAATACCTATATATAATATTATTCCCTAATTACATAATATTTTGTATTTACCGTCGGAAACTTTTATTATGAGCATATATTTATAGACTGTAGAGTAAATGTTACATTTTCACAATTATTAAAAAAATTAATAATAGGTGTACCGTGTACATCATAATATAAATAATTTTCGTATGATGTTAGATGTATTTGCAGTGAATGTCTTGTTTCAGTTCAGCGTAATTCACTATTCTTCGATATTGTAAAAAGCATGTTTTATAAGAAAGTTTTTAATATTTTTGAATGGTTTTTGATTCATATTGTTTTACTTTTTCGGGTATCAACTGACACAACCGTTGGTGGCAGCACCGTCGCCAACTACACGTGCGTTTGATTTAGTACTCTTAACTGCCATTCGTATTACTTCTGCAAGCGTCTTATACAATTTTGTAAATATAACACATTTCTGTAAAATTATTATATAAAAAACCAACCGATTAATCTTGTATAGAAGGTATTTTAATAAACTAGGCATTATTAAAAAAATAAAACGTTATATTTAAGCGAAATTAAGGATAACTACTGCCCAGGTTAGATTTCCACATGCAAATCCGACCTCAAGATGTTTTGTAAAAGGTACCAAGGTACGTTAATAAATTGAACATTACTAAATATGAGTCTAGTATATTTTTTAATTAGGCGAAAATGTAATAATGCAAAACATATTACTGTATAATTTGCGGGAGAAGCAAGAACCTATTCTTTTATTTATTTTGTGCTGTTTACAAACTGGTGTACTAAAATCGACTTCTGATGAAATTGAAAATGTCCTACACGAATATAATGCATTAAAAACTTTATTTTATTTATTTCATTGATATTTTAATTCGAAATACAAACCCTTTATTGCGCCCGTCAAAGTTTAATTTTGTACTCATTGTACTAGCGATAACTATAATATTTTCACCGAAGTTACGATAATTTTGAAAGCCGACAGTCCACTTTATGACTTACGACAGTACAACAAACAATCAGTTTTGCTTTTACCTTTATTCACATTAATTTTTACTATACAAGTTTTAATGTCAAATCAGCCAGAGTACTAAATCACACAGTTACAAATTATGCCGCCAGATGTCATGGCGCTTGGTGTCAGTTGTGAATATAGATCTAAAGTACATATTTCATGGACTTTTGAAGCCTGTAAGCAGGTTTGCTTGTGCAATGAGTTTGCAGATCTAGTGTCACAAATCTCCATTTCAAATGAAATTTAATTTGGATTCATGTATTTCAAGAAGTGAGTTTAAAACATATATAGATGGTAGAGTCAAAATACCCAAATCTTTAAAATGATCTCTGTATAATAGGCGACGCCTACCTTGTAACTTGTAATACCAAGATGAAAAATATGTTTTGTCCTTTTACTTTATAATAATAATAAATATTAATTTTAGAAACATAGCATAAATAGTTATAAGCTTCAAGAGAAAATATATTGAAAAAGAAAAACCAAAAGTCCGTAATTAGAATCGAAAAGCATACAATCACACAACACATCTGCACCTAATGCCGCTTGCCTGCCCTCTCCTAGCCGTTGCTCACATCGAGATCGTTGGAGATAACAAGAATGTATGTTATTCCCTCTCTGTCTGTAACAGCGGCAGACCATTAGGGTACTTTGCGCTGTGGGATAAAATTCAAGTTGCACTTGAACAAAAATGGATGTTGTATAAATATCGGATCAAAAATATTGGTATTTTAAAACATCGATATTTACAAACAATATGAACTGATTTCCTACTTTTCACTCTTGAAAATAAAATAAAGTAAGCTTTCATATTTTGTAAAAGAGGAATCTTTAGACCAAATAAAAAATAAAGTTATTTTTATTATTATTATTATTATTATTATTATTATTATTATTATTATGCTTTCATATTTTACAGTTAATAAAAAATACAATGTCGGTACCTATAATATACACAAATCTATAAACTTATTTTATTAAAAATCAAATGTAATCACTAACCACTAAATTTAAAACACATCAGAATCGCAACTATACAGAAATAAATATTTTGATAACCGTTTCCCTTTTATTTTATTTTTTTGCATACTCAGTTATGGTGGCAGTATTTTCTCCAAACTAGGGTAGACATCAGACATCATATAACCTGGGACGAAACATATGTAAGTAAATGAAGGACACAGGAGAGTAACGTGTCTATGATTAACAATTCTTGACATATTAGGAATGTATTTTTGAAAACGTCGAGTGCAAATATCGAAAACAAATATCTACGTCGATCGATATTATCGAAAAAGATAAAATATCGAAAGCTAAATATCGATTTTTCTCAAACATCGATGTATCGTGCGCATCCCTAGTTGCACTATCCTGATCGTATGGTTTAGTTTGTGTTGTATTCTTGATACATTTATTATGAAATAAATAATAATTATATTTAGGGTTTGTCTATTATCGAGTACAATATTGGTTTTTGATTCCTGCTTTTTACACATATTTTTGCTTATGTCTTTGGTTCGTTTTGTTTTATCTTAGTATTCTACACGCTCTCGTACTAGTCTTTTCTTGGATTTTGTTGATTGTTATTAATTGATTAACGAATTTTAAAAAAATGTAAAAACGGTTTTATAATGCTGTGTGCCAATGTGCAAAAGCATGGCCAAATTTGCTAACACTAGCGTCTCATTATTACAATAATAAAAAAAACTATAACTAAACATTGGTTTATAATAGTATTGTAATTAGTCAATATAATATTTTGAAGATGGGATATGTGACGCCATCATGGTCGGATCGTGGAAGAAGACAGATAGACTGTGATGGAAAAAGGTAGTTATAGACCAGCGTCGTGATTATGTTGTGGCATGTGGCAAGGCGACAGGTGGCTATAACTATCAATTTTCCTCTCAGTCTACATATCCTTTCCCCGAATTTTTGATAATAATTGTTTTCTCATAAACTACAAATAATTAATCGATTGAAAAAAAATACGGGTATTTATTTTTTGTCTAGTAGGTACCATAATATTGCAATGTGCAATGCCCGCCCTCGCCGCCACTGTTACCGCCTCTGTCCCCGTCGATGTCGCCGCCGCTGTCGCAGGGACGAGCGAGCGTCTATTGTTAGCGATGACGCAACCGACTGGCCGGCGCCTGCTTAATTACGCGGTTGATGTAACCTATTGTGTTGTATCTAGAAGTATTCCCGTGAGTTCTCGAATTTTCGGCTACGGTATATAAGCACCGTTGGCGAAGGCACTGGGCAGTCTGATATAAATAAGCGTTGCGTGTTAAACAGTTGGTGATATAAACAGATAGTAGACAAGTGGTGGATATAAATAAACATAGTTGTATAAATAAATAAGTAATCTATATATTGTTGAAATAAATAATCTTAGTGTTTAAGTGTTTTATAATATTCTTAGTCTTAATATTTGTTTAATCGTAGTGTTAGTTATATTTATCATCTTTTAATTATATTTAATTTCTATTTATCGTTATAATAAACTTTTATTTTCATTATTAATAATTGTCTAATATTTACACTTCACCCAGATAAATAAAAACGTTACAATTGGTGTCAGGTGTGGGGTTAATAAATTGTGAAGTGTCAATTAAAAATAAATAAAATGGCTAAACTACTAAAATTATGTGAATTAAAAGTAAGTGATCTGAAGACAGAACTGGAAGAACGAGAGTTAGATACGACAGGAAAGAAGTCTCTGCTTCAGGAAAGACTGCGGCAAGCATTAATCGATTCTGGTGAAAGTCCTGACGATTATTTATTCGACATATCCAACATAAGAACATTAAAAGAAGAAATGACTGAAACATTTGAACAAAAATTGACAGTAAATTCTAGAACATTAGAAGAAAAATTAATGGAAAGTTCTAGAAAATCAGAAGAAAGTTCTAGAACATTAGAAGAAAAACTAATGGAAAGTTCTAGAAAATCAGAAGAAAGTTCTAGAAGTTTAGAAGAAAAATTAATGGAAAGTTCTAGAAAAGCAGAAGAAAATTCCAGAATCTTAAAGGAAGAATTAATGGAACATTCTAGAAGTTTAGAACAAAAATTAGAAGAAAATTCTAGAAGTTTGGAACATAAATTAGAAGAAGACCTGAAGAATTTAGAAGATAAGTATGACAAGCAGATTGAAGAATTACGAGAAAAGGTCACTAGAATTACATTGTCACCAATGCCAAATTCCAATGTAGTGAAGGCAGGTTTACAAGAAGAAAGTAAAGTAGTAAAACCTGATACTAGTACAACAATGCACATCAAAACACCGGAATTTGATGGAAAATCTTCGTGGCCGAATTATTTAAAACAATTTGAAGCGGCTGCGAAAGCACATAACTGGACGTCTACAGAGAAGGCTACAGCGTTGACTGTCTCGTTGCGTGGGGAAGCCATCGACATCCTACAAACGCTGAAGGAAGAAGAACAAGAAGACTACGACCAACTAGTCAAGCGGTTGGACATGCGGTACGGCAATGCGCACCTGGAGCAGGTATACCAGACGCAACTGAGGAATCGTTATCAGAGTTCAAAAGAAAGCCTGCAAGAATTTGAAGTCGACGTAGCTCGTTTGGTTCGTCTCGCACATCCTTCAGCTCCTGACAGCGTTTTGGAGTGCCTGGCCGTTCAAGCATTCATCTACGGAGTTCGAGACAGCGAAACACAGCAAGCACTGCGATTGGCCCGCCCAAAAACATTAATTGACGCACTCTCATATGCACTGGAACATGAAGCTGCTAAACAAGCTTCACGTAACCAATCTCGAGTGCGAAATATTGATGCAGAGAGAAAAGAAGACACGGAAGACCTAGAAGAGAAAATGCGACGAATTGTAAATTAAGTGGTTGCTGAAATAAAGAAACTTGGTTCTTCGAATAATGCAAAAGCATATGGAATCGACAAAAGAAGAAAAGGAGTTGGAAAACTAAGTCGGGTTGATGCGAAGGGGCAATCGTCAACTCGTAATCTGACAGCCCCACAATCCATCAGTTATGTCGCATTCCTTCATCATCAAGCCAGTAGCATCTACGTGAATGGCTCTGTTAATGGAAGGCCACTGAAAATGTTACTAGATACGGGTGCGACAAAAACTATAATTAGACCCGATTTAGTAAAGAACACAGGCAAGACGCATCTTAAACCAACCAAGTGGAGATTACGCACAGCGACAGGAGAGCAAGCTACCACATTAGGAGAAATAGATATGACCATCACTATTGGAAATACATCCTTTAAACATCGTGCGCTGGTAGCTAACGTTGAAGATGAATTAATACTCGGTATGGACGTAATGAAAAAGCACGGTTTTAAACTTGACTTGAAAAATGGAGTAATGATGGTCAATGAAGAAGAACTTGTTTTAAACCCTCGAGAAGACAAGGCTGTGCGCGTACTAATGGCTGAAGATGTTACCCTTCCAGAACGAAGTGAATCTATCGTGCAAGCACAATTACATGGTAGTTTTTGCGAGGGGAATATTGTTATGCTTGAGCCCAAGAATGATGATGTGAAGACTGGTACTGGAGTTGTTGTAGGAAAATCATTGATCAAAGCCAGTCAAGTAATACCAGTTCGAATAATGAACGTAAATTTTTATCCTGTTGTTCTTAAGAGAGGAACAATTGTAGGAGAATGCTTGGAAGTTTCCTCGATTATTCGAACTGTCAAGGCCAAAGGAAACCTATCTCAGGACGTTCCGGACACATTAATTAACCAATTATCAACCTCCTTCCAAGAACTGAATGCCGACCAGAGAACCAAGGCGAAGAAATTAATTGGAAGATTTCAAGATGTGTTTCAAGTTGACAAGAAGACCAACGAAGGAACTAATGTGGTTCACCATAAGATAGACACAGGCGACGCAAGACCCATCCGCCAACCAGCAAGAAGACTGCCATTGGCGAAGCGTGAGGAAGCAGAAAGAATTATTGAGGACATGAAAATGGACGGTGTGATAGAACCTTCAAACAGTCCATGGGTTTCACCAGTGGTGTTAGTAAAGAAGAAGGATGGCTCTACACGATTTTGCGTCGATTACCGTCAACTTAACAACGTGACTAAGAAAGATAGCTACCCACTACCTCGAATAGACGATACACTAGACACTTTGGCTGGCTCAAAGATTTTCTCTACTCTGGATCTAAAGAGCGGATACTGGCAAGTGGATTTGGATTCAAAAGATAAGGAAAAGACAGCCTTCACCATTGGTAACGGACTCTGACAATTTACTGTAATGCCATTTGGGCTCTGCAATGCCCCTGCAACGTTTGAACGACTTATGGAGACAGTATTGGCTGGGCTATCATGGAAAACTTGTTTAGTCTATCTCGACGACATTATTGTGGTAGGTAAAACATTTGAGGACCACATGAAGAATGAGAGATTACGGAAGGCTAACCTGAAGCTCAGCCCCAAGAAGTGTCACCTGTTCCAAAAGGAAGTTAATTATCTTGGACACGTGGTTTCTGATAAGGGTATTGCAGTTGACCCGGAAAAGATAAAGGCCGTGAGAAATTGGCCAGCGCCTAGAGACAGACACGAACTTAGAAGTTTTCTTGGTTTGTGTACCTATTATCGGCGATATGTACCTGGATTTGCTAACATAGCCAAGCCATTGACAAGGCTTACTGAAGAAGGTCGAAGATTTATCTGGGAAATGGGCTGCAAAGTTGCGTTCAAAGAACTAAAACATGCTTTGACAAGCGCACCTGTCCTGAGTTATCCCTTACCTGAAGGAGAGTTCATACTAGACACAGATACCAGCAACGTGGAAATTGGTGGCGTTCTTTCCCAGATACAAGACGGGCATGAGAAGGTTATTGCCTATTTTAGTAAGACCTTGTCAAAACCAGAGAGGAATTATTGTGTTACTAGAAAAGAACTCTTGGCAGTTGTGAAATCCGTGAAACATTTCTATAAATATTTGTACGGAAGAAAATTTTTGATTAGAACTGACCATGCTGCATTAAAATGGCTGCTACAATGAGGTGTTGCAAAAAAAATTAACATTTTTTTTTCTTCTGAAATACGAATAAGTATGTTCTACAGTATTATTAAATATGATTTTCTGTTCAAATTACTGTATATATTAAGCACAGTAGCAATTTAAAAATTTACTTTTTGAATTGGCGCCAAATTACACTGCCTGTGACATCAGACTTACATTAGCCAATGATAAAACTGGAAAGATGATGAAAAAAAAGCAAATGTATCATACATCAACGTCAATGATTGCTTTAATGACAACTGTGTGACATAAGGTCTGACTTATAGTGCAGCGTGATTTTTGGTTCTTTAGTGTAGTTCTTAGTTATTTATTATTATATTACAGCGTTATATTTCAGAGTTCAATGCCTTGTATTATAAAAGATGGATAAGTAAAGCACTAGCAAAGTAAAATTTACTCATGAAGTAAAGTACTTTATTCCAGAGATTTTCGTCAAAACAAGAATAAAAATACTAGCTAATTAAATCTATAGTATAAATTACTCCAACGATGTGTGAGGAAGTAAATTTTATTCCGTAAAACAAATTTGACACATGTCAACATTAACTAAATTAAATTCATTATACATTTCATCCCATGTATTATTTTTACATTTATTTA
The DNA here is from genome assembly GCA_963082715.1 of Harpalus rubripes. Taxonomy (NCBI): domain Eukaryota; kingdom Metazoa; phylum Arthropoda; class Insecta; order Coleoptera; family Carabidae; genus Harpalus; species Harpalus rubripes. Next base: position 38,665,816 of record OY720451.1, on the reverse strand, counting down.
TCTCCAACATGTTTGCTTTGTCTATTTCTAAGTAATTTTTCCCCGTTCTCTTTTTTCCATTTTAGTTCACACCTGATACGCACACATACATTATTGTCTATTTTGACTTGGATTTATTTCGTGTTAGGAACATACAGAATACATATTGTTAAAACTTATATAAAACTTATTCCAGCGACACATTGTTTGGAACAGATCCTCCAGTTGGAGATTCACATTATCGCCAGTAGTGGTCTTAAGAAATACCGTCTAGTAATGTTTTATCCTAGATTTATCAATCTCTCTTATGCTCCAGTAGTGCAAAGATTAGCCGGTATAAGAAACCGTAGCCTGAGTGCATCACATTCCAGCTAAAAAATTAAATGTATTCAATAGTTCTTATTTAATTATAAAAATATTTATATTTACATCAAAATGATCTTTACAACAAAGAAATTATGATTTTATGTTTTATCTTTACTTGCGACAACCATTTCATTCTTCTTTCTTCGTTTTGAGGCACTACTAGAAATATTTTCCCTATTATCAGTCCTATTTGGGCACACTGCACAAAACACTTTTTTACAACCCTGTTTGATTATTTCCAAATACAAAAATTAGTAGTAGTTGACAGCTGTCATGACTGTCACTCGTTTTATTTCAGTTGGTGGCAAATGTAAGCCACACCCTCATTGGTAAGTTCGATTCGAACGTCATCAGTCGAAAGGGGAAGCGGAAATTCAAACATAATAATTTCAAAGACAATTTTCTCATGAATGAAGGATAATACGAAAAAAATAAAAAATAGGGGTAAAATATTTTTTCTTAATCTTTCGATTAAAGCAAAGAAAAAAAAACCGTGCAACACCTCATTCAAGAATCCTGAAGGTCAGGTGGCTAGATGGATTGAAAGACTACAGGAATACGATTTCAAAATCGAGCATAGAACAGGTACCAGCCATCGTAATGCCAACGCATTGTCCAGAAGGCCGTGCCAAGATGACTGCAAGCATTGTAGTCGACTAGAAGAGAAATTTTCCATCGTCGCCAGAACAACAGTAGTCGACGATAATTGGCAGCCCGATGGACTACGCGAAGATCAAGAAAAAGACCCAACTTTGAAAATTATACTGGAATGGAAAGCAGAGGAGAGCAAACCAGTATGGGAAAATGTTGCACCACACTCACCAAGTGTAAAATCGTACTGGGCGCAATGGGACTCCATGGTAATTGAGGATGGCATGTTAAAGCGTGTGGTAGAATATGCTGATGGAACTGAGAAGAGAACTCAGTTAGTTATTCCTAAGAGTAGAGTATCAGACGTGTTGAAAGAGATCCATGACGGATCTGGAGGCCATTTCGGAGTCATCAAAACGCTAGAAAGATTGCGCCAGCGGTTTTACTGGGTTAACTTCACGGAAGATGTTAAAGATTGGTGCAAGAAATGTGTGGTTTGCGCTGGAAGTAACGGTCCGCATAAACGACGAAAAGCTCCAATGCGTCAATACAACGTTGGCAGCCCATTTGAGCGTATTGCGATTGATTTGGCTGGACCATTCCCAGAAAGTGACGAAGGAAATAAATACATCGTGGTTGTTATGGACTACTTCACCAAGTGGGTTGAAGCATATCCATTACCCAACCAGGAAGCCACCACGGTCGCTGAAACTTTAGTTAAGGAATGTATATGCCGATTCGGAGTACCGCGTGAACTCCACTCCGACCAGGGAAGAAATTTTGAGTCTGCCGTTTTCCAAAATGTCTGTAAGATATTAGGAATTAATAAAACTAGAACAACTGCATTACATCCGCAGTCTGATGGCATGGTTGAACGAATGAACAGAACGATCAACCGATATTTGTCGAAGGTAGTCTCCAACCACCAAAGAGACTGGGATCGACACCTCCATCTGTTCCTGTTGGCTTATCGTTCATCCGTGCATGAAACAACAGGGCAAACTCCTGCGAACATCTTATTCGGGCGCGAGTTGCGCTTACCATGTGACTTAGTGTTTGGCAGTAAACCTGGGGAAGATCTGGCCGGAGAAGATTACGTTACGTACTTACGGAGAAGAATGGATGACATTCATGAACAAGTCCGTACGAACATTCAATCTGCCAGCGACCGAACGAAGGACCGGTATGACATCAAGGCCGAAAAGGGTGGATATCAATCTGGGGATTTAGTGTGGCTTTACAACCCACAAAGACGTCGTGGGTTATCACCAAAGCTGCAAAATAATTGGGAAGGCCCCTATGAGGTAGTCAAAAGGATAAACGACGTGGTATACAGAATTAAGAAACAACCTAGCGGAAAGCCGAGAGTAGTACACTTTAATCGGCTAGCCCCTTTCGCCGGAGACAACCACGAAGTCCATAACGGAGCAACGGTTCGTCGGATCATAACACAAGAACCAACTTTTGAAAACTTCATGGAGAACTATTCCTTTGGCCGCAAGGCGCGGTTCGGCGTGACGAAAGAAGAACACCAAGATCTATTCACCGTGTCTTCAGATTATTCCCTCGGTCACTGCGTATCAGAAGACTTAAAGATGTCCCGTGGCATAGCTTCAGCCTTTAAGGCGAAATTTGGGCGACAACAAGAACTGGCCAACCAACGCCCAACTGTTGGGAAAACGCTGCGCCTGAGGGATAGCAATGCAGACCATCAGCGGTACATCTATTACCTGGTTACAAAACCACGCTCGTACCAGAAGCCGTCGTACCGCAACCTGTGGAACTCGCTGTGCGATTTGAGGGATCATCTGCTTGAGAATGACATTTTAAAGCTAGCCGTACCGAAGTTAGGCTGTGGTCTAGATGGTTTAGATTGGAGGATTGTTAGGAACATGATAGAAATCGATGTTGGAAAGAAGTAACACCGACTTGTTGAATGATAAAATGTATTGTAATGGATTACTCGGTGGTTGTAGGGCGGAGGTTTTATACAAAGGACAAAACTCTCATTGATGTTAATTTTATTTAAAATCCAATATTTCGTGGTTATTTTACCACTTCATCAGGGAAACTACAACGTACAAAATTTGTTTAATCGAAAGAAAAGGTTAAATTATATTACAATTTTGAAAAGTACTTACAAATAGTTTTAACTTGATTAAAATTTTCTAACTTCGAGAAACATCTCATATTTCTGCTAAATGCACGTTAATTTTATAAAAATACACATATTATTTTTTAAAAAACAAATATAAAGTTATTCATGTTCCATGTGCACATGGAGACAAATATTCTTGGTTAAGATTTAGTTACATTTGCTTCCGAGCAACAGGTGAAGAAGAGAAAATGACCAATAGTGGCGCCAAAATATGAAATGTTAAAACGAGCGTAGAAGGTAAGTGTAAATCGCACTTAAATTTTGGGTGTCGGTTTTATAATTGATAGTGTTGATATGATTTATGTTAATATGACACATTTCTAAGAAGATGCGTTTTTTGTAATTATTTTCGTGTTCAATAATAGATGTTTGATCATATTGTACAAAGTGATTAGTTTCTTGAACGTGATGTGCAAGCGCGCACTGATTCTTACTATTGGTCCTTTTCTCTCCCTGCCTGTGCTGGGATATTCTAGATTTAAGTTTCTGAGAGGTTTGACCTATATAAATTTTCCCACAAACACTGCATGGTATTTTATAGATAACATTTGACTGATTTAATAATGATGTCTTATCTTTAACATTTGAGTAAAGGTTGTTTATAGTCTTCAAGTTTTTTTGAGCAAAAATTAGATGTTTTTCGTCTTTAAATAAACCAATTAGATTCGGTGTAAGAGATGGTATATTAGGAAGGGCAATAAATGTTTTTCTTTCATTGTTATCATTAGCCTCGTGATCAACATGGCGGTCGGCGTTACTAGTATTATATAATAAGCGTTTTAGTAGTTGTTTAGGGAAAGAATTCTCAACCAGTATCTCCTCTAATCTAGATAATGCCGATCCAACTAACGTAGGATGACAGATCTTCAGAATTCTATTTTTTAGACCTAGAATTAGGTTTATTTTTGTTTTATAGGTGTGGTTAGAGTGATAGTTGATATATTTACCAGACGATGTTGGTTTTTGGTACCAGTCAAGTATAATCTTTTGATCTGGTTGCCTTATTACCTTAGTATCAAGGAAAGGCACGCTGTTATCAGTTTCTGTTTCAACAGTGAACTGTATATTCGTATTTATACTGTTAAAAATCTGTAATGTGGTATCAATTTTATCACTCGGGACCGCACAGATTATGTCATCGACGTATTTGTAAATAAAAGGCATTTCAAAAGGTAGTAGAGGTAGACACTGATCCAAAATCCAATCCATAACCAACCTACTAATGATAGGGCTGATTTTACTTCCCATAGGACAGCCGAAAATTTGCTGATAATGCTGATCATTGTAAATAAAAAAAGTATTGTTGAAAATGAAGGTAATGATCTCAATGAATTCTGTTTTAGGTATATCACAATGACATGTTATATCTTCCCATTTTAAGTTAATAATTTCGATAACTAAATCAATTGGAATATTTGTAAAGAGACTAACAACATCTAAACTTATAAGAAAAAAATTGTTTGGTAATTGAAAATTTTGAATGAGTTCAGCGAAATGAAAACTATCTTTAATAAAGTAACGGGTTTCACCTTCAATAGAAAGAGTCAGTATTTTTGTTAAGAAACCGCATATCTGAGATGTAGGAGATAATACAGACGAGATGATTGGTCTAATTTTTAGTTCTTGTTTGTGGATTTTAGGAAGTCCATAAAATTTGGCGCTTTGTGCGTTATAAGTTGTTAAAAATTTAGCTTGCGGTTCTGAGATATAGTTATTTGATTTTAAATTGCTAATTAGTTTATTACACTTATTTTGTGTAGACAAAGTCGGATCTTTATTTATAGTCTTATAATATTTTTCATCATCCAGCGCATCCAGGCACAACTGATCATAATGTTCTTTATTTAAAGCACAAGTTACGTTACCTTTGTCCGAATTAATTATTACAAGTTCAGGGTGATCTTTTAGAAATTTCTTAGTGGTCTTATATAAGGTGTTTGGAATGTCTCCTGTAGGTAAGTCTTTTTGAAAAAAAATTTGTTATCATATTGGTAGCTCTAGCTCTAAGAAAATTGTGGTCGTTTTTACAACTATTGATTACTAGTTCTATGTCAGCAAGTAAGTTTTTAGCTTTTATATCCTGTTTTTCTGGTGCAATACTAAATTTTTTACCCATAGCAAGAACTTTCTTAACATCTTCAGGAATATTAACTGTTGATAGATTTTTAAACCAATTTTCTTTGACTTTAAATGTATTATTAGTTTGAGTTTTTTTTAATTTATCTAATTTCGAAATGTTACTGGTTTTTATTTTTTTAAAAAGTACATTATAACATTTATGCTGTCTGCGCTTAAAATCATGAAGAATACTATCAGGTATAGAGTTATTATTAGACAAAGATGATTCTATCTTAACCTGATCTCTTTCTATTGAAAGTAAAGTCTCGTTAGTTATCTTAATTTCTAGTTTAATAATTTTATCAATCAACCTGTTGTTGAATTGTAGTATTTTTCTCGTGGTTGGTGTGTGTTTGGAGGAAATTAAGCTGTGGATTCCGTGCACTCCATTTGTGATGTGATTTGGTTTGATGTCATGTTTCTTGCAGTTTAGTAGAAATATTCGCCTGTTTCTCAATTTAGCCAATTTGGTGTTGTTAGAAGCCCATTTCTTGAAATGTTGGCAGATTGTTTCGCCTTGTGTACGTCGCAAGTATTCAAAAAATCCCATCCTGTAATTTGATGTTGGAAAGAAGTAACACCGACTTGTTGAATGATAAAATGTATTGTAATGGATTACTCGGTGGTTGTAGGGCGGAGGTTTTATACAAAGGACAAAACTCTCATTGATGTTAATTTTATTTAAAATCCAATATTTCGTGGTTATTTTACCACTTCATCAGGGAAACTACAACGTACAAAATTTGTTTAATCGAAAGAAAAGGTTAAATTATATTACAATTTTGAAAAGTACTTACAAATAGTTTTAACTTGATTAAAATTTTCTAACTTCGAGAAACATCTCATATTTCTGCTAAATGCACGTTAATTTTATAAAAATACACATATTATTTTTTAAAAAACAAATATAAAGTTATTCATGTTCCATGTGCACATGGAGACAAATATTCTTGGTTAAGATTTAGTTACATTTGCTTCCGAGCAACAGGTGAAGAAGAGAAAATGACCAATAGTGGCGCCAAAATATGAAATGTTAAAACGAGCGTAGAAGGTAAGTGTAAATCGCACTTAAATTTTGGGTGTCGGTTTTATAATTGATAGTGTTGATTGTAGAAATTGTGTGTAGTAGACAAAACACCCTGTATAAGTGTAATTATCGGTAACGAACAGTAGTTTTACCGACCGAGTTAGCGAGCAATTTTTGATTGTCAGATGTTTGTGTTTTAGTAGTCAATCATCGCTGTAGCCATTTTGTTCCAGTGTGAATCAGTTCGTTCAGTTTGTAGTTGTGTTTTTTATATGATTTTCCCCAATAATAAATGTCCTTTTCAATTAAATATATATGAAATAAAGTGTGCAAGTGTTTCTCTTTCTCATAAATCCAACATTTGGCGACCGTGACAGGACTTAAAGTATAATGGATAGAGCAAGAAAAGCACGTGGAATCTCAAGGACTTCGTTCACAAAGATTTCTAACCAGATCAAGGCGTTGCTGAAAGAAGATGAAAAGGACATACGTGAGATTAAATCACAATTCGAATTATTGGAGAAAAGGTACAGTGACATTTTAGAATTAGATTCTGAAATAAATAATCTGTTACTAGACAACGATAACACAACTGAAAAGGAGTTCGAGGACGAACAAGATGTAGCAGACCAGTATGCTTTAAATTATTCCAGAATAAAAACTGCTATGTCGGATTTAGAAGAGGATAGAATGTCAGTGGCTGCTGGAAGTGACAGAAGTGTTGCACAAGCAAGCAGCAACAGCAGCTGCAATCAAAAACGTTCTTTCAAACTACCTCTGCTAGAACTGAAGAAGTTTAATGGGGACATCAAAGAATGGCTTCAATTTTGGACACAGTTCAAGAAAATAGACGAAGATGAAACCATCGGAGCAGGTGACAAGTTCCAATATCTTTTACAAACTACTGTTCGTTACCGATAATTACACTTATACAGGGTGTTTTGTCTACTACACACAATTTCTACAACATCCTCCCACCTGAGTGAACGGAAATTATATTTAAGTGAACTCACAAACAAATTATAGAAATTGCACATAGTTTACAATTCTCACTTATCTAAATTACAGATTAAGTTTATTTGGTTTCTTGATTCTTCTACCGCGACGTGAAAATTCGGCACTATCACTATGCTCTGCTTTGCACACGGGAATTTTCACATCATTCGCGACACCTTCACATAGTTCACTTGGTTGAAGATTATCTTCAATCTTCTTGGAACAGTCTAACTCCAAGGGGTAGAGTCTCTGCACTGGACGGAGTAGTTCCCCGCCCGCCGTCTTCAATCTCACCAAACGCACTTCTCCATCGCGCCCAGGAATAAGCTCTTCAACTTTTGCGATGGGCCAGTTGATTCGCTTGGTGCCATCTTTTCCAACTAACACTATGTCACCAATATTTATTTTCTTTGAACACTTGTCACTATTATAATGTAGCGTCAATTGTCCTAAGTATTCATCACGGAAACGACGCTGTAAATCTTCCCTCAATTTTTGTCGGTAACGTAGCTTTCGGTTAGGATCATATTTTTCTATTTGGTCAATATCAGGTACACCAGATTCATCTAAATCTTTTAAAAACATTTCTGGAGTTAAAGGTACTAGATCGTGTGGATCATTAGTGACGTAAGTCAGTGGCCGCTGATTAATGACCGATTCGCAATCACATAATACTGTTTGCATCTCTTCAAAATCTAAAGAAGTTTTACCGAGTACTCGACGAAGTAACTGTTTTATTACACCAACTAGTCTTTCCCACCAGCCTCCCCACCATGCCGCTGTAGGAGGATTAAACTTCCATTTTATTTTCCTAACAGTACTATATTTATTAATTTCCCCCCAATCCAAATTCTGGAACGCATTTGCTGCTCCTACAAAATTTGTGCCATTATCACTGTAGATTACGGATGGTCGGCCTCTTCTACTAATAAACTTTCTAAAACCTTGTAGGAAACGATCAGTTGATAAAGATGAAATTAATTCAAGATGTACAGCCCTATAGATGGCACAAGTATATAAACATATCCATACTTTCTTGTTAGATTTCCCTTTGTCGCTTTTTACGTATAGGGGTCCGGCTAGATCCACTCCAACAACCTCAAAAACTTTAGCATCCTTCACTCTATCTTCAGGTAAAGGTGTTGGTACAACTTCTATTTTTCTAGCTTTCTGTCTCTTGCAACTTTGACATTTATTTATAACTGCTCTTATAGTACGCCTGCCACCTAGGATCCAATATTCTTTCCTTACTATAGTCATCATCATTTCTATACCTGCATGAGACGACTCACAGTGTAAGCTCATGATCAGTCTAGATACAACTGGATGAGTATGATTTGGCAGAACTACTGGATAGCAGAAGTTATAAATATCCTCACGATTTGAAATCTTTGTCGTCAAACGAATGATACCTTCTCCGTCTACATGTGGACTCAAAGTTGCTAACTTTGGATCATTTACTCCTGTAAATGAATCTTGTTGGATTAAATAAATTAGCTTAATTTCAGCTGTAACGATTTCTTCGGTAGAGAGATCTCCGCTACATCGTTTCTGTTTAGTTGACATGTTATTTCTTAATCTTAACAGCCAACCAATTAATCGAATAATCTGCCTATATTTCGAAAAGTATACATAATACCAGTCAGTATTACCTGTCGTATTTACTAAAGATGAAATAACACCTTTCCTTTTTTCTTCATTGATTTCATCTTCATCATACTTAATGTTATAAGAAGGCCATAAATTAGGTGGATCTCTAATCCAATCTGGACCCTCCCACCATTTGGATTCAACAAGTTTCCTTGCACTACATCCACGTGAGGGTAAGTCAGCAGGGTTTAGTGCTCCTGGTACATGTCTCCATTCACAACCTGAGGTAAGTTGCCTGATTTCGTTAACTCTATTTGCTACGAATACATCCCATTGTTCGGCTCGATTTATCCATGCTAGGACTGTTGTAGCATCACACCAAAAAAATGTCTTTAGATTGTATGCACTCAACTCATTTACTATAGAAGAATATAGCCTCGCTCCAATTGTAGCTGCTAACAGCTCTAACCTCGGAATAGAAATCTTCTTCTTACCTTTACTTATAGGAGATACTCGTGTCTTCGCTTGTATTAGCTGAACTTGAACATTATTGTCTGTTGCGGCTCTTAAAAATACAACCGTTGCATATGATACCTTACTGGCATCACAAAATATATGAAGCGTTAAGTTATCAACACTGTTTACTCCTATTAACCATCTAGGGATTTTTATATCAGATAAGTACGACAATTCACTTACCCAATTTAAAAATTGAGACTTAATATCTTCATTTACTTCTTGGTCCCAACTTACTTTCGAGTCACAAGCTTGTTGCAGCAGTAATTTTGGTAACAGAGTAACACAACTTGTTACTCCTACAGGATCAAACACTTTGTATGCCACGGACAAAATCGTTCGTTTTGTAACTTTTTCTAAATTTGGTGATTTTAAACTTTCCAAGTTAATCTCCAACGTATCATCTTGCCTATTCCACAACAAACCTAACACATTGGATATTTTCTCTTCTTCTGGACAGTGTTGAAGGTCAGTATACTCCCACCCTCTAAGTTCAAATTTTCCAATATTCAATATTGCAGTGGCTTCTTCTACAAATTGTTTTAAATCTTGCCCAGTATCTACGCTGGTTACACAATTGTCTACGTAGAAGCTTTCCATTAGTTGTATGACTATTTCCTTGTTAAACGACAATTGTTTTTCCTCACATTGTGTCAAAACAGAATTGAGATGATATTTTAATACTGCACCCAATAAAAATGGACTTGACGAAACACCAAATACCACTCTACAATGTCGATAAACTTTAAGATTTTCCTCTTTATCAAACCAGAAAAATCTGAGAAAATCTCTGTCGTTAGGGAACAAACTGATTTGTAAGAAAGCTTTTCTAATGTCTGCTATAACTCCTATTTTCTTTAATCTAAAACGTAATAAAATAGAAGGAATTAATTCTATTAGATTAGTACCTTTTTCTAGACAATTGTTTAACGATGGGCTATGTTTTTCTTTTGCAGAAGCATCGAATACAGGGCGTATCCTGGTAGTACTACCTTCTTTCACTACGGGTCGATGCGGTAAATAATGTCCCGGCTTATCGAGTTCTGTTTCTAGTACTTCTTCGATCACACCTTCCTGTATCCAGTTATCAAATACATTTTGATACTCATCGTACAAGTTGTCAACTTTTAACTTTTTTACTGTGTTATTCAATCGTTTTTTTGCTAGATTATAGTTGCTAGGCAGTGGAATATGGTTTTCAATCCAAGGCAGATGAACTTCAAACCTGTTCTCTTCATTAACTTTAACTGTCTTGAGAAAATGATTCACTGCTGCTAAATGTAACTCGTCTTTCGTTTTCTTCTCTATTGGATCACTGATACCCAAAATATCTAGTTTCCACAGGTCTGATACATTTGCTTCTGTGATTAACATCGATGTCACAACTAGCGCTGCGCTTTCACTATTTTGTTGACTTGGAATTTTACCCATTAACGTCCATCCAAGTCTAGTTTCAACAGCCACTAGTCCGCAATCGAGAATTCTGTACCCACCGGTAAGCAATTTTCCTGAAACGTCAGCCCCAATTAATATTTCTATAGGACGTTCTTGCATGTCAGTTAATTTAATATTATTGCTTTTCAGTTCTTGTATCCAAGGTCCTGGTTTCACAGGTGGGAGGATGTTGTAGAAATTGTGTGTAGTAGACAAAACACCCTGTATAAGTGTAATTATCGGTAACGAACAGTAGTTTTACCGACCGAGTTAGCGAGCAATTTTTGATTGTCAGATGTTTGTGTTTTAGTAGTCAATCATCGCTGTAGCCATTTTGTTCCAGTGTGAATCAGTTCGTTCAGTTTGTAGTTGTGTTTTTTATATGATTTTCCCCAATAATAAATGTCCTTTTCAATTAAATATATATGAAATAAAGTGTGCAAGTGTTTCTCTTTCTCATAAATCCAACAGTTAATATGACACATTTCTAAGAAGATGCGTTTTTTGTAATTATTTTCGTGTTCAATAATAGATGTTTGATCATATTGTACAAAGTGATTAGTTTCTTGAACGTGATGTGCAAGCGCGCACTGATTCTTACTATTGGTCCTTTTCTCTCCCTGCCTGTGCTGGGATATTCTAGATTTAAGTTTCTGAGAGGTTTGACCTATATAAATTTTCCCACAAACACTGCATGGTATTTTATAGATAACATTTGACTGATTTAATAATGATGTCTTATCTTTAACATTTGAGTAAAGGTTGTTTATAGTCTTCAAGTTTTTTTGAGCAAAAATTAGATGTTTTTCGTCTTTAAATAAACCAATTAGATTCGGTGTAAGAGATGGTATATTAGGAAGGGCAATAAATGTTTTTCTTTCATTGTTATCATTAGCCTCGTGATCAACATGGCGGTCGGCGTTACTAGTATTATATAATAAGCGTTTTAGTAGTTGTTTAGGGAAAGAATTCTCAACCAGTATCTCCTCTAATCTAGATAATGCCGATCCAACTAACGTAGGATGACAGATCTTCAGAATTCTATTTTTTAGACCTAGAATTAGGTTTATTTTTGTTTTATAGGTGTGGTTAGAGTGATAGTTGATATATTTACCAGACGATGTTGGTTTTTGGTACCAGTCAAGTATAATCTTTTGATCTGGTTGCCTTATTACCTTAGTATCAAGGAAAGGCACGCTGTTATTAGTTTCTGTTTCAACAGTGAACTGTATATTCGTATTTATACTGTTAAAAATCTGTAATGTGGTATCAATTTTATCACTCGGGACCGCACAGATTATGTCATCGACGTATTTGTAAATAAAAGGCATTTCAAAAGGTAGTAGAGGTAGACACTGATCCAAAATCCAATCCATAACCAACCTACTAATGATAGGGCTGATTTTACTTCCCATAGGACAGCCGAAAATTTGCTGATAATGCTGATCATTGTAAATAAAAAAAGTATTGTTGAAAATGAAGGTAATGATCTCAATGAATTCTGTTTTAGGTATATCACAATGACATGTTATATCTTCCCATTTTAAGTTAATAATTTCGATAACTAAATCAATTGGAATATTTGTAAAGAGACTAACAACATCTAAACTTATAAGAAAAAAATTGTTTGGTAATTGAAAATTTTGAATGAGTTCAGCGAAATGAAAACTATCTTTAATAAAGTAACGGGTTTCACCTTCAATAGAAAGAGTCAGTATTTTTGTTAAGAAACCGCATATCTGAGATGTAGGAGATAATACAGTGCGATTTACACTTACCTTCTACGCTCGTTTTAACATTTCATATTTTGGCGCCACTATTGGTCATTTTCTCTTCTTCACCTGTTGTTCGGAAGCAAATGTAACTAAATCTTAACCAAGAATATTTGTCTCCATGTGCACATGGAACATGAATAACTTTATATTTGTTTTTTAAAAAATAATATGTGTATTTTTATAAAATTAACGTGCATTTAGCAGAAATATGAGATGTTTCTCGAAGTTAGAAAATTTTAATCAAGTTAAAACTATTTGTAAGTACTTTTCAAAATTGTAATATAATTTAACCTTTTCTTTCGATTAAACAAATTTTGTACGTTGTAGTTTCCCTGATGAAGTGGTAAAATAACCACGAAATATTGGATTTTAAATAAAATTAACATCAATGAGAGTTTTGTCCTTTGTATAAAACCTCCGCCCTACAACCACCGAGTAATCCATTACAATACATTTTATCATTCAACAAGTCGGTGTTACTTCTTTCCAACATCAAATTACAGGATGGGATTTTTTGAATACTTGCGACGTACACAAGGCGAAACAATCTGCCAACATTTCAAGAAATGGGCTTCTAACAACACCAAATTGGCTAAATTGAGAAACAGGCGAATATTTCTACTAAACTGCAAGAAACATGACATCAAACCAAATCACATCACAAATGGAGTGCACGGAATCCACAGCTTAATTTCCTCCAAACACACACCAACCACGAGAAAAATACTACAATTCAACAACAGGTTGATTGATAAAATTATTAAACTAGAAATTAAGATAACTAACGAGACTTTACTTTCAATAGAAAGAGATCAGGTTAAGATAGAATCATCTTTGTCTAATAATAACTCTATACCTGATAGTATTCTTCATGATTTTAAGCGCAGACAGCATAAATGTTATAATGTACTTTTTAAAAAAATAAAAACCAGTAACATTTCGAAATTAGATAAATTAAAAAAAACTCAAACTAATAATACATTTAAAGTCAAAGAAAATTGGTTTAAAAATCTATCAACAGTTAATATTCCTGAAGATGTTAAGAAAGTTCTTGCTATGGGTAAAAAATTTAGTATTGCACCAGAAAAACAGGATATAAAAGCTAAAAACTTACTTGCTGACATAGAACTAGTAATCAATAGTTGTAAAAACGACCACAATTTTCTTAGAGCTAGAGCTACCAATATGATAACAAATTTTTTTCAAAAAGACTTACCTACAGGAGACATTCCAAACACCTTATATAAGACCACTAAGAAATTTCTAAAAGATCACCCTGAACTTGTAATAATTAATTCGGACAAAGGTAACGTAACTTGTGCTTTAAATAAAGAACATTATGATCAGTTGTGCCTGGATGCGCTGGATGATGAAAAATATTATAAGACTATAAATAAAGATCCGACTTTGTCTACACAAAATAAGTGTAATAAACTAATTAGCAATTTAAAATCAAATAACTATATCTCAGAACCGCAAGCTAAATTTTTAACAACTTATAACGCACAAAGCGCCAAATTTTATGGACTTCCTAAAATCCACAAACAAGAACTAAAAATTAGACCAATCATCTCGTCTGTATTATCTCCTACATCTCAGATATGCGGTTTCTTAACAAAAATACTGACTCTTTCTATTGAAGGTGAAACCCGTTACTTTATTAAAGATAGTTTTCATTTCGCTGAACTCATTCAAAATTTTCAATTACCAAACAATTTTTTTCTTATAAGTTTAGATGTTGTTAGTCTCTTTACAAATATTCCAATTGATTTAGTTATCGAAATTATTAACTTAAAATGGGAAGATATAACATGTCATTGTGATATACCTAAAACAGAATTCATTGAGATCATTACCTTCATTTTCAACAATACTTTTTTTATTTACAATGATCAGCATTATCAGCAAATTTTCGGCTGTCCTATGGGAAGTAAAATCAGCCCTATCATTAGTAGGTTGGTTATGGATTGGATTTTGGATCAGTGTCTACCTCTACTACCTTTTGAAATGCCTTTTATTTACAAATACGTCGATGACATAATCTGTGCGGTCCCGAGTGATAAAATTGATACCACATTACAGATTTTTAACAGTATAAATACGAATATACAGTTCACTGTTGAAACAGAAACTGATAACAGCGTGCCTTTCCTTGATACTAAGGTAATAAGGCAACCAGATCAAAAGATTATACTTGACTGGTACCAAAAACCAACATCGTCTGGTAAATATATCAACTATCACTCTAACCACACCTATAAAACAAAAATAAACCTAATTCTAGGTCTAAAAAATAGAATTCTGAAGATCTGTCATCCTACGTTAGTTGGATCGGCATTATCTAGATTAGAGGAGATACTGGTTGAGAATTCTTTCCCTAAACAACTACTAAAACGCTTATTATATAATACTAGTAACGCCGACCGCCATGTTGATCACGAGGCTAATGATAACAATGAAAGAAAAACATTTATTGCCCTTCCTAATATACCATCTCTTACACCGAATCTAATTGGTTTATTTAAAGACGAAAAACATCTAATTTTTGCTCAAAAAAACTTGAAGACTATAAACAACCTTTACTCAAATGTTAAAGATAAGACATCATTATTAAATCAGTCAAATGTTATCTATAAAATACCATGCAGTGTTTGTGGGAAAAAAAAGAAAAAAAAAAAATTTATATAGGTCAAACCTCTCAGAAACTTAAATCTAGAATATCCCAGCACAGGCAGGGAGAGAAAAGGACCAATAGTAAGAATCAGTGCGCGCTTGCACATCACGTTCAAGAAACTAATCACTTTGTACAATATGATCAAACATCTATTATTGAACACGAAAATAATTACAAAAAACGCATCTTCTTAGAAATGTGTCATATTAACATAAATCATATCAACACTATCAATTATAAAACCGACACCCAAAATTTAAGTGCGATTTACACTTACCTTCTACGCTCGTTTTAACATTTCATATTTTGGCGCCACTATTGGTCATTTTCTCTTCTTCACCTGTTGCTCGGAAGCAAATGTAACTAAATCTTAACCAAGAATATTTGTCTCCATGTGCACATGGAACATGAATAACTTTATATTTGTTTTTTAAAAAATAATATGTGTATTTTTATAAAATTAACGTGCATTTAGCAGAAATATGAGATGTTTCTCGAAGTTAGAAAATTTTAATCAAGTTAAAACTATTTGTAAGTACTTTTCAAAATTGTAATATAATTTAACCTTTTCTTTCGATTAAACAAATTTTGTACGTTGTAGTTTCCCTGATGAAGTGGTAAAATAACCACGAAATATTGGATTTTAAATAAAATTAACATCAATGAGAGTTTTGTCCTTTGTATAAAACCTCCGCCCTACAACCACCGAGTAATCCATTACAATACATTTTATCATGATAGAAATCCTCTTCCGTTTTACCGGCGTAGAAATTCTCGTTTGCAGCTTTAACCCTAACGGACATAAAGAAGTCGAGCGGACCATCGACTGTCACTTCTTCAAAACTTCGAAATGCACCAAGGGTAATGCATTCAGATTTCGTCATCATGAACTGTTCCGGGACGAAACAGTCTTAAGGAGGGGGCAGTGTAATGTGCAATGCCCGCCCTCGCCGCCACTGTTACCGCCTCTGTCCCCGTCGATGTCGCCGCCGCTGTCGCAGGGACGAGCGAGCGTCTATTGTTAGCGATGACGCAACCGACTGGCCGGCGCCTGCTTAATTACGCGGTTGATGTAACCTATTGTGTTGTATCTAGAAGTATTCCCGTGAGTTCTCGAATTTTCGGCTACGGTATATAAGCACCGTTGGCGAAGGCACTGGGCAGTCTGATATAAATAAGCGTTGCGTGTTAAACAGTTGGTGATATAAACAGATAGTAGACAAGTGGTGGATATAAATAAACATAGTTGTATAAATAAATAAGTAATCTATATATTGTTGAAATAAATAATCTTAGTGTTTAAGTGTTTTATAATATTCTTAGTCTTAATATTTGTTTAATCGTAGTGTTAGTTATATTTATCATCTTTTAATTATATTTAATTTCTATTTATCGTTATAATAAACTTTTATTTTCATTATTAATAATTGTCTAATATTTACACTTCACCCAGATAAATAAAAACGTTACAATATTATGTATGTTAAAATCAATTTTAGAAAAGTAGCATATAAAATTTCTATTTTATTTATTTATACAAGCTACAAAAGAAAATGTACTTTCGCCTGTGCAGCACAGCTGTACAGTCGCACCCCTTAACACCTGCCCCTCTGCCCCCCTGCCCATAGATCCAAATACGTGCCCTGCGTATAGGACTGGGAGCAGGTAGCCTATCATTCCTCCCTGGCTCCTAGAGCCATACTCCTTACTCGTCCGTAGCTTTGCCTCAGAAATTCAATGCTGAGTATGAGACAGATGATTAGCACTTTCATTATTATTGCTATTATCATTAGAGAAATAATTACTTAATATCCAATATTAATTGAAACATAACGGGTGTCTACTTTTTTCTCGAACAGGAAATTTAATGTTAAAATTTGTGCATGGATGAGTATCCAGTTTGTTGTTAAATTATTTCGTATGTACAAGTTAGAAGCAAAAGGAAACATGCGAATTAAGGCAATTATTAGAGTACCATGACAAATAAGACAATAATATTTTTTTTTCTTTAAGCGTATTACTATATTCATATGCTACTGTACACACACTATAGAAGATATTCATTGTCATACTAGTACAAAAATGTTGTTATTATTGTACTAGTAAAAAAATGTTAACGTGTTTATTCACCGCTGGCGGCGGCAGTCGCTACGGCACACTGCACAGCAACACAGATCATATTGAAAATTGTTATTTGCCAATTGTATAATTTTTGGTTTGTAGTGTACTGTACAGGCTGTCTCATTTTCGATGTTTTTTTAAGGTATCTCGGGTAATATTAACGATGGAGCAAAACCATTTGCACATTCCAGGGTCAACTTTTCCAGAAATGTTTAATAGTCACCACAGGAATTTACGATCTTCTTTTGTTTCTAAACTACAGGCAAAAACTCGTTTTTCGCTCATTTTGAAAATGTCTCATATCTTATTTATTATGATAGTTAGAGAAAAAATGTTTTAACAAAAATTTTACCGTATTTTAAGTATAATAAAATGGCTCAATTAGATTTTTTGAAAACTTAATAATTCTCAAGATATAACACAAACTTATGATTTTTTAAATGGGAACCTATGTTGGAAATAGTCTCATTTTTTGCTTATTTTATAAGCTTTTCAATGATATATAACAAGTCTACATTCTTTTGTTTTAAACATTAATAAAAGACGAATTATTAATTTATTGGGGTGAAAATATTGGAAATTATTAAAAAACAAATGAAAAAATTTATTCCAGATCATCATTCGCATATTTCTAATAGTAATTGTTTCAGTTTTACTCATTTTTTCAATTTATTTACTTCAAAACCATATTAAACCATTTTGTTCGGTTCGTGTCAAAGCTAACTGTAGCGTCGATAAATAGTAATTTAACTAACCCGAAAATAATTGGTTAAGAATAATTTTGAGAATAAAATTAATAGATATTGAATCAAAATAAACAAATGATGATTTGTAATATTTTTTTTCATTTGTTTCTTAATAATTTCGAATATTTTTACCTCAATAAATTAATAATTCGTCTTTTATTAATGTTTAAAACAAAATAATGTAGACTTGTTAGATATCATTGAAAAGCTTACAAAATAAGCAAAAAGACGAGACTATTTTCAACATAGGTTCCCATTTGAAAAATTATAAGTTTGTATTATATCTTGAGAATTATTAAGTTTTCAAAAAATCTAATTGCGCCATTTTATTCTATTTTAAAAACGGTAAAATTTTTATAAAAACATTTTTTCTCTATCATAATAAATAAGATATGATATATTTTCAAAATGAGCGAAAAACGAGTTTTTGCCAGTAGCTCAGAAACAAAAGAAGATCGAAAATTTCTGTGGTGACTATTAAACTTTTCTCGAAAAGTTGACCCTGCAATGTGCAAACGGTTTCGCTCTATCATTAATATTACCCGAGATACCTTAAAAAAACATCGAAAATGAGACACCTGTACACAGCCAGCTTTGACTGAAATTGCAAATTCTACAATTAAAAAAAATTCAGAAAAATGTCAAAACTTATTTGAAACACTTGAAGAAAAATTAGTATATGTCATTCGGAGTAAAACACCCTTTTTGTATTTTACCCAGCTTGCCTGACCTTGGCACTTGGCTTGCGCCTCGGCAACAATAACTGAACTCAACACATAAAGACTGCATTCTTCTCCTAATAATATACACTGACCGGCACGAAAAACGGGCCATTTTTTTGTAACAAAAATGCTAATAAAACTAAATTTCAGTAATTTCTATAAAATGTTGTTATTGATAGATATCAACTGAACTTCCTCGACCTCACATCAATCATCAACTCCTAAAAACATCACTAATTAACTCCAATATTCCTATTGTTAACTTGTCATAACGAAATCACGAAATTAACAAAATGTATTAGTAGGGTTATATTGGTTTCATTTATTTCATTTGCTTGTTTCATTGTTTACTGAATGCAGAAACTGTAGCTTCTATTGTTGCATTAATTGAAGACGGAAGAAGTCAACGTTATGTTGCAACCCGATACAATGTAATTATTAGCTATTTTAATCTTTCATTTAATAATACCAAATGGTCGTCTGTAAACCCATAATAAAAATATGTAATGATATTACAAAATAATAAAGCAGTAACAAAAATTTTTTATATAAAAAAAATGGCCCGTTTTTCGTGCCGGTCAGTGTATAATTGTTTGTTGTTTCTGATATATCTGACATTTTTTAAATTTTATTATTATTAGAATAATAGGAAGATTTAATCTAGAAGTAAAAAATTAATAACAAATTCTAATAATAACAATATCAAATGAAATATATATCAGAAACGTCAAACATATATTATTGTCTTATTTTACAAGGCACTTTGATAATTACCTTAATTCGTGCATTTTCTTTTGCTTGTAACTCGTACATAAGAAGCAATTTAACAACAAATTTGATATTTATCGATGCACATTTTCATTCTGAACATTTTTCTTCATTACACATTTTTTATAAAATTGATAGATAAAGCGATATCGCCAAATTAAAAGTTTAACAAAAAGTAGACACACCGTATATACTTGCTGTACGCATTTTCCCTTAAATTTTTTGGTATTGCTTGTTGTGTCGCCTACCCTGTTATCCGACCCACAAGCCGTCATATATATTTACAAAACAACTTTATTAATATAAATTTGTAATTTTTCCATGATTAGATAAAGCACAAACACGAAGTAAGCATATACGAGCCTATACCTACAATTTGAATTTAATAATTAATAAAATTTTACATTTTAATGAAAATTATTAATGGGAACTATTTACAAATTTTTTGTATTCATAGTAACACTAACAATACCAATGACTAGTGCGTACCTATAGAACGTAATTTCTTTGGAAATTTCTAAAAAAATTACCTACTTCTAATTTTTAAGTTAAAATATCGGCGTATAAATTTAATATATAAAACTAAATTAAACGTATGTACTTGTTATTCACTTCAATTTTTCTATTTTCCGTGGAGTCACCGATTTCATTATAGTTCATCTATGCACCGCTAGGTCTACTCATAGCGGCACTTCCTGATATTTGACGAAAATACTTACCGAATGTGTTTTAATTATCACTATCTTATATATTAAACTATAAATATTTAAAATACTTGCTTAAGAAATACAGAAATGTGTACAGTACGCAATACTAAACAAATTTAAGGAATAGAATTGCACAGACTTGAGAAAATAAATAAAATTAAACATTTTATTTTTTTAAGTATGTTCCCGAAATTTAATTTTAGATTTTTTTTATATGTTATGTATAATAATATTCTTCAAAACATATTGAAGTATGAACAAAATTGTAGGTTTAGTATAGAAGAAAAACATTAAAACGTATGAAAAAAGTAGGTTTTTTGAATTTTTAAAATTGTTCTCGAAAATCATTTTTCTTAATTTTCAAATATTTTATTCCTTACCATGTTATAAATATTTAGTGCAAATTTAATCAAAATTGTAGGTTTAGAACTGGAGATATATTAAAAATAATATTTAAAATATTATTTTGGGTGAATAATTACATACAAATATTATCGAAACTATTTTGTTTTCACGGCAAATTTTACCCTTTTTATTTGTGTATACGAAGAAATCATATTACATTACACAATTTTAAATAAAAAATGAAAAACCATTTTACTAATTTTGAATTTCGCGCGCTGGGGTATCATTTCACCTTAACCAGCTCGGAAAACCACACGACAGAGGCACCTAGTTAGCATGTTACCTTCGGCATCCAGTAGCATGTCATCTTCCATCACGGTTAATAATTCTAAAGAATTTAACGAAAATGTCCAATGTCCAGACCAACGCCTCAATTGCTCCTTAGCCACTTTTGTTATAAAAGTTTGTCGGCTCTTCAAAGTTTTAGTCACCCCTGTGGATTTTCAACGATCCACTCGATTAGCCCAACTAAATTGTGGTCTCAACCTCCAGAAGGTTCATTATTGTACGCATGGACCGCTCTACTTAAAAATTAGTACATGGATTCATGTGTTATGTAAATAATACGTATTACCAAATCGAAATAATCCGGCATGCTTAAGCTTAAAGCTATCAAAATGTTCTAAATTTGTTAAATAATTCAAACAGATAGTTCTTCTTTTCGTTTTCCTAACTGTATTTTGGCTTAGTGTTTTTTAGTTTAATTTTTTGACAAGTTGGTTTTTGCTCTTATTGGAGGTTAGTAAGTTTTAGTCAGTTGATCTTACACTGTCACAGGTGATGCTGTCTTTTATAATGTTTCTCGTTTGGCCTACAAATCCTCACAGGTATTTTATAAAAAAAATTGTTGTTTATTTAAACTTGTTGTTTATTATTGCTTGATTATACTCTGGAAAATGATTGTTGTTGATTTGTGTCATATATTTTTATTGTAGCACTTGATGAAGGTAAAATAATATACTGAAACGTTTGCAAGAGGAGATGTAGAAACAAATTTTTTATCTTCCTTTATATTCATCATCCGATGACCTTTCTTCAATTAAATTTGTCCTTGGATACGATCAAAATATTTTAAAGCAATTTGTTCCAGCGTCCATCACGCTGCACTTAGGCGTCCCAAACATTAAGACAAACAATTGAAAAGCAAGTCCCGTCTTGTCAGACTTCTCTGCTTCCAATGGCTGACAGATTTCTGTTGCTCAATTGTTTTTCAGGTAAAACAGTCGGCTTCGCGTGGCAGGCTCCAGTCCGGGCACCAGCTGTCCTGTGCAACTCATCTGCGGATGATCTAGCTTGCCACAATTTAAACATTCAACAAATTCACAATTTGACAAAACTGGCATGGTCACCCCGAAAACAGTCACGAGGAGCCTGATCGGCCACAGCCTCATCAAAACCAAAACGCCAAGTTTTATAGCTACGACCATGCTCACCGGAAATTTAATAAATTCATATAGTATGTTCTGGGAATAGACTCAGGGACTATTTCAAACCACTACCATATTTGTACCTAAATTCAGGGTTTTGGAACATGGACGTGCAGGAACTTGAATAACTTCATACAAATTATACCATGAACAATTGATAAAAGTTCACTCAGATTTGAACTGTCTGTACAGCGCTATATTATTCACGCTAACACGGTACATCCAATACATTCTCTCACTATCAGTGCTACACATCGCCTCATTCGTAGATCTTGGGCAGGATGCTCGCCCATTCTGGCTTATTATTTCGAGACAGACTGGTACAGACTTCGTCCATAATTACAGCTTTCCCGCCACTGTCAACAATATTTTTCCCAAATAGCATCATCGTACGGTAACTGATCGAATGCATGGATCTCTCACTTCAATCACATTACCCTTAATGTCAACGCAGATACCTGAAACCTGAATATTTAAAAGTCCACATGCAATTTATACATTAACAAAATCATCAAAACAAATCCCGTAGCAGTCTCGGACACAAGCCGCTGTCCTTCTAGCAAAAACTAGAGATTGCAGGCAGAAACGAACCACTGGCCATACATCACCGTATTTGGACCAATGATCACTCATGCATCGTTAGTATGGCGGCCAAAATGTAATAAAACACAGCACAAGCGTCTTTGTGGAAGCGCAACGATAGTTTTTCTTTGTATCACATACCACAGGCGCTATGAATACCTGTCCAAGTGCAGTAATGGAATTGATTCTGGGGCCAACGTCTTTGCACTCTGCAAGACAAAACACTTCAAGTTTGGAGATCTCGTAGGCCACTCATAATTTCTAAAACAAAAAGCTACACAAGAGAGTTTTTGGTAATCGCCTTCGGTGGACAGTAGTAAGGCCACTCTTCCAAATAGACTATCTGTCCTGGTTTACGGATATTTCTAAACTAGAGACAGCAGAAACTGGATCGATTTTATTTGGTCCGTGCTGCCAAATAAAGGAATCCATACACAA
The DNA here is from genome assembly GCA_963082715.1 of Harpalus rubripes. Lineage (NCBI taxonomy): Eukaryota > Metazoa > Arthropoda > Insecta > Coleoptera > Carabidae > Harpalus > Harpalus rubripes. The sequence goes on along the minus strand of OY720451.1, from coordinate 38,642,676 downwards.
CGGTTTCATTATATCTCAAGCAATAAATCTGTGTGCTCAATAAACTTAAACAGGCTCTCAAAGGAGAAGCAATATACTTAACATCAGATAACCAGGCTGCTTTCATTTGTGAACCAAAGCTAAAATGGGTACCTTAGTATAAGTGAGTCTTAGGCACTTCCTGTGGATACTTGAAAAGCCATAATTCATAGCCTGGAGATATTCATTTCACCCTCGACGATAAACGTTAAACTGCTATTAGCTCTCAACAAAAGGGACTTTGAATTATGACAAGTATCTTTACTAGTCATTGTTCTATAAAATACCAAATTTCAGTTCATCAAAACTTTGGAGTGGCTTCCAGATATTCAGTCAAAACACGCTACGGCAGATCTTACTGGTCGCGGTGACAAAAGTCACCAGCGCTTAAAGCCCTCAACCTAACAATGATAATAACAATATCATCTATCTACAATTTGTAGCTCAGTAAACTTTATCTGCAGTTAATAAAATATTAATTTTTAGCATAGTTTTCTAACATCTTTCCACCTTTAACTATCTTCCCTGAAGATCTCCAGTGAAATTTTCATGTCATAGTTTCTATTTCGGTACACCATGGTTCTGCATCCGCATCGGTCATATCTGGATAAAAAGTAAGTAACGATATATCAGGTGCATCAAGGTTGCAGTGTGCCTACTCAACGTGTCTGTTAGTTTGCGAAACTTGTACAATGAAAACATTTTACAATCTTTCTTGACATACCGAAACGCTTTAAGGAATTTGTATTAGTTCGTTTGTTATTTCACAAATAACTAACTAAATCGCAAACTGGTTTATACTTCCGATCTGTGACTACTTGACCTACATTCAGTTTAATAATATTGTCACGTCGCAGACGATGTAAAGAAGTAGAATCAAGCTACCAAAAATGAAATACTTATTACGTCATACAAGCTCAATGACAAAACATAAATCAAAATATAACAACTGCCAGGACTACCTACTGTAATGAATAATATCTTAAATAACATATATGGAGATCGGTAATCCGGATCATCGGCCATTACAATATCATAAACAACAAACTCAACTTCGTCTCTCGTTTCTCAGCAAGCAACTGACCGAATTGCTTTTATTACAACAGCAACCCAATTGCCACCAACATAGCTCACAACGATATCTTGAGCTTTGTAATAAAATCTCTTACCAGTATTGGAAGACCGCTTAACATAAATTCAGTACTCATTACTCACGGTTCTACTTAACGAGCTCTTGTAATTGCGTCACCACTCTCTGGGTGGGACACAGACGGAATCCTTGTTACTGGTCAATGCCCTATGATGAAAACCTGCAAAAATTGCTAGACGGCCTTTCCATCTTAATCTGCTTGGCCCTACACTTCACTTTATAATTCACCAACAGAACACAAACCCACATACAATATTGTGGATCGCAGGCGAATCTTACTTCTGATGTTGCGGGGTAGTATCACTGGCAAACTCTATGTCAGAACCACAGCGATAATATAAACGTGATGATCTCAGCGAGGCGGACATGCACTCACCCTGAGCACCGCTACACACTGATTCCATCCAAGCATTGTAGCCAAGAATGCTCGACGTTTCGATTACGACAATACAATTAAAAGATTATAAGTGATTCATGTAATACTTGATTCATTAAATGATCGTTACGACATGCTTTGATATTACAATCTCCGACATATATATATATATATATATATATATATATATATATATATATATATATATATATATATATATATATATTTGTGTGTGTGTGTGTGTGTGTGTGTGCGTGCGTGTGTGTGTGCGTGCGTGTGTGTGTGCGCGTGTGTGTGTACGTGTGTATGTGTGTGTACGTGTGTACGTGTGCGTGTGCGCGTGTGCGAATGTGCGCGTGTGTGTGTGATGCTATGGTTATAACAGCCTGTAAAAACTTTCTTTACCACGAATTAAACTGGAAAAGTTGTTTTAATTTAAAAACGGTACATAAATTTTATTTTTAACTGAGTTTTAAATTTTAACTGTTTTTTCTTACATAAATTTTGGAGAAAATATATAAATGTGTAAGTATTTTGATTACAATATAGAAGAAAACAAGGCTCGATAGCAAAGTAACATTACAACACTTAGAGCCCCAAAAATATAACAATGGTCCTAGATATTAACGTCAGTTTAATCTTGAAACGGTGTTTAATGTAATTTTAATCAAAAAACATGATGTATGTAAAAGAAATTTAATATAAATATCGATTTTATAGACTGTTACATATACTGCTTCCATCCTGGCTCGTTGAAATCTTGCCGGTGGATCTTCTTTGGATTCGCGTCGTAGTCAGGCGCGGGAACATGCGGTGCAGAAGGGGCCGGTCTCCTAGGGGTGCGTTGGGGCAACTCTCCCGCATTGGGCATGTAGGACCACGGCAGCTGACGCCGTAACGTGCCCGATGGAACACCATTCACCATCACGTTGGTATGCATGCCCGGCATATAGTAACCTGCCTGGCCAGACCCGACAGATGGGGGCATCGGTGATGGTGAAAGAGGTGATGTAGGTCTATCTAGAAGTAAAAAATGGAATTAGATCCGAATTTTTGCCACCGTATGAACGTTCAATTATAATCACAATTGACCGTTAGTAAGACCAACTCAACTGATTAAGGGTGATTACTGAGCAGCATTAACTAGTATTGTTGTTCTCTGTTAATCATTTATGGATTATTATGGAGAAAATACTTTAAATAACAGTTATAGAAAAATATATCGACTATGTTTTGACAATACTTCCTATCTATATCAATTTATCAATTTTACGTTTTATACATGGTTAAAATCGTAGTAGAACGGCGGAGCACGTGGAAATAAATGTTGAAAAATCGAATTTTCCAATACCTCCTATATGGGAAAGATGACTATTCAAGATCATTTATGAGCCGTCTGATATAAATTTATTAACAGATAACTTCGCTGCATTTCGTACCCATAGGCGTGCAACTCGAAATATTTATGGATAGATATAAACTGAAAAACTAAATGTAATTTATTTGAAACTTTTTAAATAATGCTTTTCTCAAAGTTGTATCTTCTTCGCCCATGTTTTTGCGTAAAACAAAAATAGACTTGACGTAAATCATAGAATAATTTGATTTAAATGTCAACGTCACTGGATAAACATTAGTACAGGGGGCAGTGTAGTAGCTAATTACATGTCTGTAACTCTACGACATACGTCACTACTATTTTTAGTGTGTTAGAAAGTAATGTCACCATTTACGTGTCCGTCACACCACATAAATTAAATAGACATACGGCAAATAATCTTGCTCTTACTATAAAACAAATGACCTTGAATAGTCATCTTTCGTGAATAATAACATATCTGTGTATATTGTAGCGCGTCAGATATACGTTTTAATCGTGTGATTGATTATACTTCGTTTCACGTAAGAAAATAGTGATGGGAAGATAGATTCAGTTTGATCTTGTTTTTAATTAGGGAATATCCCTGTAAAGTTATCAGGGAGGAAATTCCTTATGTAAGAGAAGATAAATATCACCCCACATTAAAAATTACTTTGTCCTGTAATAGTAAACCTTGCAATTTTTCTCGTAGCAGCCACTATAAAAAGTATAATTTCAAAAAAGCAAATTTTACTAGTTTATATGAATCATTACTTACTTGTAATTGTTCAGTTTTAAAAACTGTTACAAATCCAAATGAGGCTTGTAACCTCTTTTATCAAATATTGTATGAAATTATTGACACACATGTCCCACTATATAAATATAAAAGAAATTGCTATCCACCTTGGTATACGAAAGATATTATCAATAACATCAAACAAAAGTCAAAATTTTATATGTGTTACAAAAAATATAAATCTTCAAGTGCTTTGCTAAAGTTTAAAGAAATTCGTAAATTAATAAAAGCACAAATTCAGATATCGTATAAAAACTATATATACAAAATAGAAAACTCTATTGTCAATGACCCCAAAAACTTTTGGTCATTTTTACAAAGCAAAAACAAGCACTCCAGAATTCCTGGTATAATGAAAACTGATGATATCTCGTCCGATAATCCACAAACCATTGTTGAATTTTTTGCTTCTCATTTCAGCAGTGTTTTCATGATACTAGTTCTAATTTCAATATTACTATCAATGAAGATGATGTATCTCTAGCAATTTCAAAACTTAAAAATACCATGACCTCAGGCCCTGATCTCATACCCAGTTTTTTAGTTAAAGATTGTAAATACATATTTACTGAACCATTATGCATAATTTTCAATTTATGTATTTCAACATGCAACTTCCCTGATATTTAGAAAAGAGATAAAGTTTGCCCGGTACTTAAAACTGGTGACTCTACTCTCGTGAAAAACTATAGACCAATCACCTTAATATGTAATTTCGCTAAAGTATTTGAAACAATATTACACAATCAGATATATTATCGAGTGCAAAACATTTTATCTATATCACAACACGGATTCATTCCCAAACGATCAACTGTAACCAACTTATGCTATTTTACTCAATTTGCTACAGATACTTTAGATAACCATAGGCAAATGGATGTTATTTATACAGATATTTCTAAAGCATTCGATCGAATAGATCATGGTGCATTGTTAAGTAAACTTCATTCCAACGGTTTTAGCGGAAATCTTGTCAAATTGTTTATTTCATACCTGCAAAATCGTATTCTTTATGTAGAATACAACAATCATCGTTCTAGTTTATTTCAGGCATATTCTGGCGTGCCACAGGGCTCCAATCTGGGGCCATTGTTATTTCTACTTTTCATAAACGATATTGTTGCCGATATCGACTGTGAAATACTTATTTATGCAGACGACGTTAAAATATTTTCTAAAATCGATACATTAAATGATTGTTGTAAATTACAAGTAAATCTGACTCGAATTCACGGTTGGTGCATCAATAACAAATTAAATCTAAACTTATCAAAATGTAAAATAATAAATTATACACGAAAGAAAAATATTATTAGTTTCAATTACTGTATTAATTCTCATAACTTAGAAAGAGTATCAACCATCAAAGACCTAGGCATCACATTTGATCCAGCACTTACGTTTGTTCCACATATCCGAGAAACTGTTACGGCAACCAACAGAAGTATAGGTTTTGTTATAAGAAACAGTAAATCTTTTCGTCAAATATCAACTATAAAATCATTATTTTTCACTTTTGCCAGATCGAAATTAGAGTATGGTATTATTATATGGTACCCTATATACGAATGTCACAAACTTCTACTAGAGGAATGTTCTAGGAGATTTGCTAAATATTTATGGTTACGGCAATACAACTCTTATCCTGAAAGAGGCATTGACAATAGCATACTACTCAATTCAGTCAAATTACAATCAGTAAAAGATCGACATGCAATAATGGCAATTAACTTCCTATCTAAAATAATAAATAATAAAATAGATTGCTCATATTTATTAGCTAAGCTAAACTTTCGTATACCAAGGTTAGCATCGAGAAATCGAGAATTATTTTATGTATCATCATCATCAACAAAGACAAGTTTATCTGCAAAATTTCCTCTCACTGTCATGTGTAGTATGTATAATAAAATATCTCAGTACAATGATATATGTGATATGAATGCATGCAAGAAATTACATAAAATTCTTATATAAAGATTGGGACTAGTTCCTGTAGAACAATAAAGGGTATTTTTATTATTATTATTATTATTATTATTATTATATTATCCAATCAAACAACAACATCAAACTGCACCTATCTTCCCATTACTATTTTCTCACGTGAAACGAAGTATAGTTTTCTCTGTATTTTATCATATTACGATCAATAATGTTTTTTTTTTCTTCAAGCGTATTATAATATGCATATTATGCTACTGTACACACGCTGTAGAAGATATTCATTGTCTTACTAGTACAAAAATGTTGTTATTGTTGTACTAGTAAAAAAATGTTGTATCTTAGTTCACCGCTGGCGGCGGCAGTAGTCACAGCAACACAGATCATATTGGAAATTGTTATTTGACAGTTGAATCGTTTGTGTTTTGTAGTGTACACAGCCAGCTTTGACTAAAATTGCAAATTTTACAAATAAAAAAATTCCAAAAAAATGTCAAAAAATTATTTGAAACGCCTGAAGAAAAAATAGTATATGTCATTCGGAGTAGAGCGCCCGCGTTCTACTCCTAATAACATAATATACTATTATTGCGGGACATATAATTTTTAGAAAAAAACCTCTTTATATAACACATTTGTAGATAGGAGTTATTTCTATTAATTGTTACTTGATAGTTGTGTAGGTAGAAGTTTTGTTTTTCGTTGCTCCTGAAAACTTTGGTGTATGTAAGATAGGAGGTATTGGAAAAACACAGTCGATATCATAGACATCTTTTATTTGAAGTATTTTTTTCAAAAATAATCCTTAAACGAATGTCAAAGAAAAATTAAAGCTAGTCAACTGTTCGCTAATCACCTTTAATCAGTCGTTCATACTAACGGTCTATATTTTTAAATATTTTTCAACCATTTCATTTTGTTTTAAATCCACTACTACATTTTTATGACAAATAATTCAATTTTTATACATAATATATACGAGTATACCTACATATCGATCACAGTTCATAGATATAATGATATAAATGTAAATTGAAAAATATAGATACAATTAATCCCTTTGCAAGTAGATAATAGTCTAATTTTAAAACTCATAAAATTTTATCAATAAATACATATAATGCATAGGTGTGGCATATTTCATCTAAAAGCAAACTAAAAATTATTAAATTAACGATGTTTTATATTCAGTTAGAGTATACGTGTTAAATGAATAAAAATTACGTAATCAATTAAAAATATCTGCGATAAAATACATAAAAAATGGCAACAAACACATTTATTACATGCGTAAAGATGCATAAAGAAAAATTCATTTGCTTTTTTTAAATAATTCTTTAATGGCAAATTTATTTAATATGAAATAAACACAACTGTATTTTAAATTTAAAAAATAAAAACATTTTTAGAAAAGAAACATAAAACAATTTAAAATCTAATTTGTAAACTTATCTCTTAATACAATTTAATAATATATCTCTACAATACTACAATAACATTATTTGCTTTGATACACGCCGCATTTTTATCAAATATATTTATTGATCTTATCAGTATAATGCACACTGTTACTTGTATAAAAATTATTTACCCATAAAATGTCCCGTACCTTGTAGTTTATCTTTATGTAGTATTTTTGTAAAAAGTGACTTTTAACCTAATAAGAATATAATGTAAGAGTGCGCTTCATGAAAGCACTATAATAGAAGTTCGTAACACGGGCCATAGTAATTGATCAAATATTTAGTTCACTTGCCAAGAAGTTAATACAATATTGAATAATGCCCATATGTCACGATCATGATGCAAAATTTTGTATAAATTCTTTTCAGAAATTTTTACAAGTAATTTGTATCGTTGCAAACAGAAAAATTCCTATATAAAATATTATACAAAATTATTATCTGCAAAACAATTTAGACGCAGTCGACAGTCAGCGTGCGTTCAGATGATTGCGCTGCTGATTTGAGTACATAGATGTCAGAACAGCAAACGAGCGGAACTTGGCATGCGTTAATAATAAATTGTTCAAAATATTTTAGACGTGTTGCAAACACATATTTTACATTTAAAAATTTGAGTATGTAGAGAATTCTAAAACTCTTTGTATAGATTTTTGACATACTGACCTAAGTAATAATTTATAAACTAAAAGTTTTCATTATAAAGAGAAACAAAAAGTATTATAACGAACATACAGCATATTTGTTTTTTATAAAGAATAATTTTCTTAATAATAAGCGAAATACATTGTGTAATAATGTAATGTTAATGAATTGAAATAGAAACTTACCATAATGATTACCGTTCACATATGCAGGATTAACGTTCCCATTTAATCTTGGAATGTATTTTGATACAACATCCGGATCTCCGTTATTAGAATTTCCTTGTTTATTATCCCCTTCGTAGTGTTTATACCAATCTCGGACTCTGTCTACATTAGTTTCCTAGAATTATGTTTCTTTTATAATACGAGTAAGGCTGGCAAATAAAGCGTAAAAAAGATTATACACAACAAAAAAATATAGACAGGTACCTATGTATTAAATTCACATAGGGTACAAAAGTTTAAGTGTAAAATAAAGATGATATATAGAACAAAAATTTTATCCGTACACAAAAGATGAATTTATACCATGTATTTGAATTGTACAAAAAAATCTTTTATAAAGAAATTAATAATGGACCTTTTCAATTTAACGGCTATCTCTTTCTATAGTAAGAAAATGCCGCGAACAACTGCCAGTTGGGCTGTCAAACGAAACGTCAAAAATATTACAGTCATTAAAATACCTATATTTTCAGTGAAAATTTGCATCGTTAGACATTTTAACTTCAATAAAAGCTTTTGTAACTTATTTCGATAAGATTATTTAAAGTTATCTGAGATATTCTCACATTTTACGTCAATTTTTTTAAAAAATAAACGCCATAGATCTCAGTTGTTCTTACTATGTGCAGATCCCCATTATTCATATCTTCTATCTCTTTAAATTGAAAAGGTACATTGACTGAATTATAAATTTTTTATTGGTGTATGCTGCTAAGTTAGGTTTAAAAAAATAGTATAATAAAAATACAAGTATCATAAGGCAGCCTTATAAAATATGTTTTTTACAATTTTTTCTATTGAGGTAATTTTATAATTCTATTAGATTTTTAAAAAAGGCGACTTGATATTACACAAAAGCGCCAAAAACAGTGCGTTTATTGATCTTTTTAACGACGTGTTCAGTGAGCTTGTAGACACTGAAATAAAAAAAACTTTTTTGTTGTAGAAAAACTGTTTGGGTAAATCCTATTTTCATTGTAGAAATTGTTATTTTTTTGTAGGTAATGATAATTTTTAATCTAAGTTTAGGCGTTATGTAGACAAATACCATGTTTCAATTTTTTCTATTCTCGTATTAACAAAAATCTACATGAAAAAAAAACTTTAATTAGGAGGGGAAGTACTAGTTACAAGTCATCTTCAATGATTTTCAACTTTGCGAAATACTAAATCCTGATTTTAAACTATGGGTAAATTCAAAAATTAGATTTAAGTACCTTTTCCACGTTCACCGAATGTCCTAATCCAAAATGTATAAGAGCTACAGTTAATAACTAAGAGCAATGTGTAAAAACGTCGAGCTATGTATTTAGTATACACAAGTAAGTAATAATAGTAACAAACAACTCGTTTTTTTGTTCATAAATCCGCTACTTGACTATGACTAAATATGTTATCATACTGTAACATTTACTACCATTTTCAGCTACGATTAAGGCTTGATGGTTAAGAACTAAGAACACTAAACAAAGTAGCGGGAAATGGTATCCTAGTAAATTGTTATAATGCATTAAGCCTTATGCACAAATCTTTATGCATTAAGCACTAAAACATTCGGTGGAAACCAGGCTTTACAGCATTAGAACCAGAAGATATATTTACAACAAATTTAAATTACGGCACGTGACTAAGCGAATCACACCAGGACCAGGCGACAGCCAGGCGGGCAATCGTCATTTGGGCGACAGAAACTTAAAAATTTCTGCGCGCGTAACAATTTGGTGGATTTTTTGCAACAGAAAAAATAGTTGAAAACAACGCCCTGATTTCTAAACATACCTTAACATAAACTAACAATCTAACCTAGCGCACAATCGTGTAATTCTACACATTTGTAATATGATTACCCAGGCAGACGCCCGGCATCCACATGGATATCGCCCAGAGGTGGCCATCGACCAGTTCTCAGTTGACCTTGTGCAAGTAAAATGTATAATTTCACTGGCAGTAATTGAATTGACATAGACACATGTGATTCGTGTTGTTAAACTTTCCTATTCATGAAATAATACATGTGTTGGCGACACTGCTTTGTTAAAAGAGAAAAAATGGTAGAGTTGGCAACACTGTCTAGATTGTGTCGCAATAATATACCTATAAACTACCGCTGAAAGACACATAAAAGCCGTACTGCAGACTATGGTGCAGACATATATCTCTGTCCTTCAGCTAAAACAAATTTCAATGCGCAAGCGCTACATAAGTTCGGTTGTATTGGTCAAGAATCTTTAGGGAAAGGGGATTTCTTGTTTACTTCGCGCGGTAAATACATTCACCTTTTATACTATTATTCAGGTAACGGAGTTTCTTAATCTTTTGCAGGTGTTCAACACTTTGCTTCTCCTATTGTGTAAATATATTCTTTGAACAGGTATTTAATTTTCTATTTTTCTAATCTTTTGCACGAGTTCGGAATTTTGTTTCTGTAATTTTAAAATTACAATCATAAATATATTTTATTTATGTATTTTGTATTTAGAATACTTCATTTAATAACAGTATTTAAAAAAAATACTATAATCCAATTTTAATAAATCATGTGGTATAAAAATTCGTAAGTAACCGTACATGTTATTTAAATTTCAAATATTCAAACAGCCGCTGCACTGGATTTTGCGCACGCGCTTTCTATTTTTGTTTTACCTGGCAGACAAGGATAGAGATACAGTGCTTGTGACACATTCCACTTATTGGAAAGATAGGAGTTCAGCGGTATATAAGTTTATAGGTATATTGTCGCAATAGTCGTAGAATTCCCGCATTTTTGTAAGAAAAGTTAATATTGTTATGTATTGTTTTCTTTTGTAATGTATTTGAGTTACTTTGTGATATTTATAATAAAAACTTTACTTATTTTAACCTAAACGACACGTGAATTATTTCTTTGTGTTTGCAACATAAGTGGCAACCGTGACAGAAGACAGAACAGGAAAACGTGTTGTGAAATTTGAGGTTAAGTTTGAAAAAGTTATTGAAGACTCAACAGAAACTACGAATGTGGAAGAAACAGAACTTGAAGTTACACAAACGTCATTTACAAGTAAACGATTGAAGAAATTGATGAAATTCTTACGTTCTGGAATGCAGAACGACGAACGAATAAAGCTAGCCACATCAGATATCAGTCTAACAAGTGGACACAAAGAGAGAAAAAAGAAAATGCAGTATTCCAGTGAAAAAGACGTACCAACTGCAGCCAGTCTTGTTAGCATTAAAGAAGACAGAAATAGCCGCAACAGTTGCATATTTTGTGAAAAGAAACATAGTAGTACAGAATGTTTCAAAGCAAGAAAAATGTCTTTGGAAGATAAAAGGAAGATAATCAATGACAAGAAATGTTGCTATTCTTGTTTAAAAACGAATAATTTCGCAAGAAAATGTGAAGCGTTTATAAAGTGCACCACATGCAAAGAAAGACATGTAATAATGTGTCCCAAATTAATAGTACAACAAGAAAAAAGTGCAGAGCAAATGAAAGTTGAAGCAAAAAAGGTTTGGAAGCAGATAAAGGTATATTAAAGTTAGCAACAAGTTTAGCTAGCTCTTCATCCATCCAAAAGTATTTTTGCAAACACTTGTAAAAATAAACGGGGGAAATGGAACGTGTTTGGTAAGAGCACTGATTGATACTGGGTCACAAAAATCATATATTCTTGAAGGCACTGCGATGAAGATGGAATTAACGTGTCATGGCAAGGAATTGCTGATACATTCGCTGTTCAGAGGTTTGGAAATCACCTAACAGGAACACAAAAGTTATCAAATATGTGTAAAGTTCATTGGATGACAAATTTTCATGTGAAATTGATGTATTGGGTCAGCATGTTACTGTGAATGAATTACACATATCGAAGGAGTATGGAATAAAAACATCCAGAAAATGGGAATAAAACTTACTGATACAGTTAAAATAAGAGGACCTATACAATTGCTAATTGGGGCAGATGTAGTAGGAACGTTATTTACAAGTCGACAGAAACAGTTACACTGTAGATTGGTGGCATTTGACACTAAACTTGGATGGACTTTAATAGGTAAAATATTGGAAAAACAAAACAGGAACAGCTGTACGGTAACGAATATGATTTCTACGATAGTAAAAGATGCCAAGATTTGCAATTTATCGGAATTAGATGTATTGGGCATAAAGGATCCGATCGAGGTGAAGTCTAAACATGAAAAAGATCTTCAGGCTCAGCAGTGTTTTCTAGAAAATGTACGTATAAATGAAGATGAAAGATATGAAATAAAATTACCTTGGGAAATCGTTAAACCAGAAGTAGCCATAAATTACGAAACTGCTGAGAAAAGATTGTATTCGTTAACAAAGAATTTTTTTTTTATTTATTTACCATATAATATTTACAATCTGTTATAATAACAATAAGTAAATTTTATAACAATGTATATTACAATAACAGGAGGAAGTTAGCACCCATTGATGCTTCCTTCAATACGTCAACTAATTAAGTAATTTATTTATCTTTTTAATTAACAATTAAATCTGTAGGGTAGGTCAAGCGGGCGGTATCGCTTTAATCTGGTGGTGTCTTCACTGTTGTCTAATAGATTTACTGCTGTGTGATTTGGATGGTTTTCCAGGCGTTTTATGTATTTTGCGTTGAAATTTGTTATTTCTTCTTTCACTGTCTTTATGTTTAAGTCATTTTGTATTGTCGAATTTTTGACGTACCAGGGTGCGTCGAGTATTGATCTGAGCGTTTTGGATTCGAATCTTTGGATAATTTTTATGCTTGAGTTGCTTGCGGTTCCCCAAAGTTGAACACCATATGTCCATATGGGTTTTAATATTGTTTTGTATAGCAGGAGTTTATTGTCATTTGAAAGTTTAGAGTTTTTACCAAGCATCCAGTACATCTTTTTGTATTTTAGATTAAGTAGTTTTCTTTTTGTTTTGACGTGAATAGACCAAGTCAGTCGTCGGTCGAGGTGTAGTCCTAGGTATTTCACTACATTCACTTGCGGAAGGGGTTGATTGTTCAGCGCTACTGGTGGACATGTACGTTTTCGGGTCGTGAAAGTGATGTGCGAGGATTTTGTAGCGTTAGCTTTAATTTTCCACTTTTGTAGCCAAGTCTCTATTTCTATTAAGTGGTCTTGGAGTAAGTTTGAGGCTACTACAGGATCATTGTGAGAGGCTAGTATTGCAGTATCATCTGCAAACGTAGCAGTCATAGTATGTGGTGAAGTTGGTAGGTCGTATGTGTAGAGGAGAAATAGTACTGGTCCTACCACGCTGCCTTGCGGGACGCCAGATCGGATAGGGATTAGGTTTGAATGTTCCTCATTGAACTTTACTTGGAAGTTTCTTTTATTAAGGTACGATTTTAAGAGTTGGTAAAAGTCGTTAGGTAAGGTTTTTTAGTTTATACAGGAGGCCTTCGTGCCACACCTTATCGAAGGCTTGCGTTATGTCTAGAAACGCGGCTGAACAGTATCTTTTTTCTTCAATGTCGTTTCTAATTTTGTTCACTATTCGGTGTGTTTGTTCTATGGTAGCGTGTTTTGCTGTAAATCCATATTGGTAGTATGGAATTAGATTATTTTTAGTTACTATTGGTATTAACCTATTGAGGAGTAATCTTTCAAAAACCTTTGATAGTATGGGGAGTAGGCTAATCGGTCGGTATGATGCAGTATTTTCTGGTGGTTTCCCAGGTTTTTGGATTAAGATGATTACGGAAACTTTCCATTGAGATGGGTAATGTTTGATTCTAAGAATAGCGTTAAAAATTGAGTTTATTAGTTTTATAGCTCTATCTGGTAGTTCCTGGAGAATTTTACCAGTGATTAGATCGTACCCTGGCGCTTTTCTCGGATTTAAAGTTTTGATTATTTCATTAATTTCATGTTTGTATATTTTTCCGATAGGATGCGAGGTTCGGTCCGGAGTTTCTAATGATTCAAGAATTTCCTGTTCGTCTTGTGTGTTATTGTTGATTGGGAAAGGTTGGAATACGTCAGTTAGATGTTCCGCGAATGTTTCACATTTTTCTTTGTCGCTTCTTGCCCAGGTGTTATCTTGTTTTCTTATAGGTGGTATTTTTTGTGTTGGTCGTTTTAAGTGTTTTGTGGCCTTCCACAATGAATAATCAGTAGATTGGGTGTTTGTTAGATTATTAAGGTATTCTTGTATATTTTTGTTTCTCCATTCGTTTAGCATATTTTTAACTTCTCTTTCTGCTCGATTGAGCTGAGTTTTTGTTATCGGATTACGCGTTTGTTGCCACTGTCTTCGAATGCGTCGTTTTTCATTTATAGCTTCTTTAATAGTGTTTGGCACGAAAGTTTTATTGCTTTTTTCTTCTAACACAGGTGATGCGTTCCAGGCTGCTTGTTGTATTGTCTGGGTAAGATGTTCAATTGCTTCATCAATATCTTTGCCTTGTTTAAGTGTTGGGTTAGGATTAATTTTCTCATCAATCTGGTCTTGAAAATAGTCCCAGTCCGTAAATTTATTATGAAGTGTTGGTGGTTTTGTTTTTATTATTCCATTAGCATTGAGTTCGAGGAAGATTGGGGTATGGTCTGATGATAGTTCAAGGCTTGCTTTTACTTGTAATTTATTTTGTGGAATATTTTTTGTTATATAGAAATCCAGTAGATCAGGTATTTTGTTTGGATCAGTGGGCCAATAAGTCGGCTCACCTGTAGATTTAAAATCAAGGTTGTTATTTTGGATTGTTTTTAGTAATTCTCGCCCTCTTGTTGTTATTAGTCGCGATCCCCACATGGTATGTTTCGCATTATAGTCTCCACCTAGGATATATTTGTTTCCAAGCGTATTTAGAAATTGTTCGAAATGCTCTTGTTTTGTATTATGTTTTGGTGGGCAGTATATAGCGGATAGAGTGATCGGTCCAGCCCATTCTTCAATTAGAATGGTAGTTGCTTGAAGGTGATCCATAGTGTATTCAGGAAGTGGATAGTGTTTTAGTTTTTTTTATTATTATTGCAGTACCCCCGTGTGCTGTGCCATCAGGATGTTGTGTGTCATATATTGTGTAATGTGGTATTTTTAGGTGAGTCTGGTTTGTGAAATGGGTTTCAGAAATAAGCATGATGTCTATTTCGTGTTCAAGGAGGAAAATTTTTAACTCTTTGCTATGGTTGGCCAAGCCATTAGCGTTCCATAATGCTACTTTTAATGCTTGCATTACGGAAGTTTGTAAATTAACGTTGTGAGTAGATTAAGAATGGTATTCATTCTTCCCATTAGCTGTACCATCATTTCTTCTAGTTTATTTTGTGTTGGGTGGGTAGTATTATTCGGGAGTTTTGTTTCATTGGTTATTTGTGAGTACGTGGTGTTTGGGTTTACCTTTTGATATGTCCTTGCTGTTTCTTCGGAGATGTGTCTTTCACGCTGAGGGGGATATTTTCTTTTGTAGATTTCTTGGTATACGGAACATCCCTTGTAGTTTGCTGGGTGGTTAGCTTTACATAATACGCATTTTACTGGAGCGTTTTTATCTTTGTTGCAGACTTTGGTTGCATGGTCGTCGCCACATTTGACACAACGTTCTTGTCTTCTGCAATAGGTTTTAGTGTGCCCATACCTCTGGCATCTGGCACATTGGGGGATTTCCTTTTTTGGCCTGGGTGGTTCAATAATAACTTTGGTGTTCTGTAGGTAGTTTATGTCGTAAATTGATTTGTTGTTTATATTCTGCTCCAGCTCGACAATGAACATTGGTAGCGGATGTTTGTCAATTCTATGTTTTATATTGTAGATATTCTTCACTTTGTGTCCTTTTGATTCAATTTCTTTTTTAAGTTCGCTTACTTCTGTTGTATGGTGCATATTTTTTATGAATACACGGTATGAGCGATTTTCTTTTATCTGGTAGGTGTGGAATTCTGTATTAGTTTTTTCTAAGATATTGACGATTTTCCTGTAACTTTCAGTGCTGTTTGGTTGAAGTTTTATCTGATTATTTGCGATCGTTTTTAAGTAGTAGCTATCTTTAACTTCCTTGTCTAGAAGTGTTATTAGTGGCTTGATATCTTCTATATCTGGAATGAATATTGGTGGTGGCTTCAAGACTTTTGTATTTATTTCCATTTGTTCAGTTTGCGTGGCGTTGCCGAGGGCTTGGAAACGATTTTGCGTTGGTATTGGCTGAGTTTCTTCATGGGTGTCTGTGGATGTTCTTGGTTTTACTCTTCTTATGTCGTTTGTATCGTTATCTGTTTTATTTTTTCTAGCTTCAGGTACTTTTTGCCATTGGCTAGATGGATTTTGAGATGATCTCATATTTGTACAGGCACTTCGGCCAGAGGCCTCAGTGCTGTAACACTTTACACTTTTAATTATTTGATTTAATATGTTTGTATTAAATTACCGACGTAATTTTAATTTTGGACAGGATGTTTGTGATTATCTAATTCTTTGGAACTCTATAGAAACACGTCCGTTCACTACGAGTGTCGGAAGTCGTTTTAACAAAGAAATTGAAGACCAAAAACCATTTTGAAGATTATGATAATGTATTTAAAGAATGATGCAACGAGGGTATAATTAAAGAAGTAGGTTTTATAGACAAAAATAGTGGACAGTATATACCGCATAGGCACGTAATAAAAGAAAATAGCACGACAAGAATTAGGCCTGTATTCGACGTATCTTCTAAAACAAAAATGAACTATTCGATAAATGAATGTCTAGTAGTTGGACCTAATTTGATTGAACTTATACCGGCTATTTTCTTATGTTTCCATATAAATATAATTGGTGTGGTCGCGGATATTAAACGTGCATTTTTGCAAATAAGTTTATCGGAGGAAGATCGCGAATATCTACATTTTTTTGTGCTGGGATGAACAAATTAATATAAAAGTACAAACATGGGCGTGTAGTATTCGGCGTCTCTAGCAGTCCGTTTTTATTAGCAGCTGTTATAGACTATCACAAATCAAACTTTACCGTTTGAACGAAATAAAAGACAGTGAACCGAAGATTTCAAATGGAACAGTGGAAAAATTACGCACTAGTTTTTATATGGACAATAGGGGATTCCACCATTTTTTTACCTTCCGTCACCTTTAGGTAAGGAAGGTATTGTCTTTGGTCAAAAAACTCGATGATGAGTTTTTAATCAATAAGCACGTTTTAGGGTCCCTAGAATACGAATTTACTATTTTTACGATGATGTCTGTATGTGTGTGTGTGTGTGTGTGTGTGTGTGTGTGTGTGTGTGTGTGTGGATGTGTGTGTGTGTGTGTGTGTGTGTGTGTGTAACAAAATTTTCGTCTGCGATAACTCTAATACTACAGTTTCAAAAATTATAATTTTTTCGTATACTTCTTCGTTACATCCATATAAAGAGCTGATTAGATTTTGGTTACAATTGGTCAACCGGAAGTACCATCATTTGAAGATTTTAACAGTTTTTCTTGAAAAAACTAAGTTAAATATAATTTTTTCACATTTACTGTTATTATAAATATTAAAGAATATTTTATTCTCTATACGATTTGACTGCATTTTATACTTAATATTAAACGGATATAGAGTTAAAAAATTGTAAAGAAATTAAATTTCATAAAGTAGCTATAGCTATGAAAACAGCTACTATATTAAGAAAATTCTGATTGAAAGATGTCAGTGTCAAGTGAAATTGACATAGTGTGTTTGTCTTATAATTTTATTGGAAATATAGGATCTCTTGCTTTCTGTATGAAATTTGTATAAAATACATACAACTGCTTTAAGGTAATGTACAAGAAATAATAATAATAAATCTTTTATTTCTGCAGGTACATTACACTGTATATAGAAAACGTCACAAAATAATAATTTAAGACATAAATTTTCTGTATGAAATTTGCATAAAATACATGCAATTGCCGGAAGGTAATGTACAAGAAATAAAATATTTAGCAAGGAACTTTCCGTATGAAATTTGTACAAAATACATAGAACTGACGGAAGGTAATGTGCTGGCCACATCAGATTTTTTAGTATAATTTTATCTGAACGTATAAGTAAAATTAAGACTGTCGGTGAAAATCCGGTGAAAAAATTCCTATTAATAAGCGAATTGTAGTCCCCCGAAATTTAAAAATGTAGATGTGATATCACAAATATAAGTTTTTATATCAAACTGTTTTCTTCATGGACATAAATGTTCTTAAAATGTATGCTATTTCTAAATTATATTTATAAAAAAATTAATGAATGTTATTATACTGTACAAGTCTACATAATTTATAATTAGAAGTGTATTTAAATTATTAAGTTTAATGCAAAATATTTATATTCAAATAAAAACTGTTTAAGAATTGCAGTACTGGACTGATAGCTACGCCTCCGCTATTTGAATTTCTCTACTTCCATTGGTAGTAGGCTCCTCCCCTAACTTGGTATTCGTTATATATTTATAGGCCGTCTTTGAGCCGCCAATCAAAATAATATACATGGAATTCATAGGAGTGACGAGCTGCTATAACAAAAACCACCTTATTTCCGAAGTATTTCAATTATATCGTTTTATTTCTTTATTAATATTCATTATTAAGCATATACTTTCAATATTTTTTTCTATTTTCCCTTAATTCAATTGCGCTGTGGTACCCTATCGCGTAACAAGTGAGAGTGACCATGAAGAACTGGAACAATTTATTCGCGTTTCGAAAATTATGTCGCGCGCGTTTTGAACTAAAATTAAAATAATTAAATAAATATATCATCACGGCTTATTACTCATTGCTGGGTGTGCCAATCTGCTTGTACACAGATATCAGTAATGATGCAATATTTGCACCGTGCAGGCGCTTACCAGGCGTCACCTCACGGGCACTCATTGCTGGCGTGGAGCATGGGAATACACTTCGGATAAAAACATAAATAAAAATGATAATACGATGGTGTTAGGACTGAAGTGGAATAAAAACTGTGACACGTTAGAAATAAACGTAGGCTCTTTGTAATCGATGTGTAACAAAGACTTATTTTGTGAGTAACTCATAAACTGTTCGACTCGATTGGTTTCATTTATCCCATAACTATATTTCCTAAGTTGTTGCAGATAATCTGGAAAAATTATCTGAGCTGGGATGCAGAAGCGGAGGAAGACACAAAGTCCAAATTCCTGAACTGGTGTCGTGAGTAACACCACCTGACCGAGATCAAGATTCCAAGATTTTTGTGATGCTAGGTGGCGTGAAACAGATGACAATTCCTTGACTAGAGCTTAGCACTGCTACGGTGGAAGCACGATTAACAGTAGAAATACTAAAACAATTAAATATGTCGGAAACGATTCCCGTTACTTATTGGAGCGACTCAACAACCGTTTTGGCATGGATTAAAGGGAACGAAAAATGGGAAGTATTCGTACAAAACATAGTCAAAGAAATTCGGCAATTAACCCGAGTAGAAGATTAAAGGCACGTGCCTGGTGAACATAATCCAGCCGATTTACCCCTCGAGGTTGCAGTATTCGTCAACTGCTAAATCAAAAATGGTGGGAGGGACCTACCTGACTGAAGTTACATTCAGATGAATGGCCGAAGTCACAGATAGACAATAAAGAAGAAACTATTTGTGATATAAAGAGAACTATCGCAGTAGATGCGGGAGGTGATCGTTCCTGGTACTACAAGCACTTTTCGAACTATCAAAAAATTATACGATCAGTGGCTTCGGTTATTCGTTTCGTAAACAACTATAGAAGGGCGAAAGGGGTTAGACAACAGAGTAGTTTAACCGTTCAAGAAATAATGAATGGAGAGAAACAAATTTTTAAACTTATTCAAGAAGAATGTTTTGCTCGAGTATATATAAAAATTTATTAAATATCCGATTGTTCTACGAGACAAACGCTGGAGTACAAATATTGGTAAATGATTTAAGATAAAATTTCTAGATTCTACGTGGTAGACGGTCAGTACGTAAGGTTTTAAAGCAATGTATAGTTTGTAGAAAACGAAGTTGAAAATATAGAGATACAGCCATGCTCATTACCTGCAGATAGAGTAAGAAACGCAAGAGTTTTTGAAGTTGTAGGAATAGACTACGCGGGACCAGTACATTTACGAGGAAATACAAAAGCCTGGATATGTCTATTCACTTGTGCGGTATACCGAACAATACACTTGGAATTACTATCGTCTTTGTCATCGGATTGTTTTATACAAGCACTACGCCGATTTATTTCAAGACGAGGAAGACCAACAAAGATACACAGTGACAACTGAACTAACACAAAATTTGTTTGCTACCCTAGATTGGTCTAAAATTTGAGAATTCGTAAGTGTCCTTCGTAACGAATGCAGATTTAACTCGCCAACAACGGCATGGTGGGGAGGTTGGTGGGAAAATCTAATTAGAATAGTAAAAAAATTGTTAAAACGTGTTCTTGGAAAAGCATGGGTTACGTACAAAGAAATGTTAACTTTTTTGAATGAATGTGAGGCAATTATAAATTCCCGGCCAATTACTTACATGATGCATGGAGACCCCAGTGTTTCATCACTTACACCAAATATGTTCCTACACGAATTGACTGAAGTTGGAGTCCCGGATTTAGACCGAATTGATGAAGAAAGTTTGAACAAACGAGCACGTTATTTACAAAATATAAGAAAAGACTTAAGGCAAAGATTTCGGAGTGAGTATTTGGGTTGCTTAACTCAAAGAACAAAATATATTAAAAACTGTGAAGAGTTGAAGAGCGGGGAAATCGTACTCATTGGGAATGATAATAAAAAAACGTTTAGACTGGCCTCTTGCGAAAGTAGTTCAATTGTTTCCAGGAAAAGATGGCCAGTGCCGTTTAGTTAAGCTCAAAACAAACAAAGGTGAAGTTTTAAGACCAGCACAAAGATTATATCGTTTAGAAATACATGGTGAATACTCGAATGCTAGTGGAAGAGAATATTGCGAATCTGAGTTTAACAATGATGACAATCGAAAAAATTATAACAAGGAATTTATCAACAAAGAATAGACGAAGAGTGGTCGAGCAATAAGAATTCCAAGAAAACTTTTAGATTCATTTAACCTAAACCATGATAGGTTGGAGAATGTTGGCGACACTCCTTCGGTAAAAGTGAAAACTTGGTAGAGTTGGCAACACTGTCTAGATTGTGTCGAAGTAGTCGTAGAATTCTCGCATTTTTGTAAGAAAAGTTAATATTGTTATGTACTGTTTTCTATTGTAATGTATTTCAGTTACTTTGTGATATTTATACTTATTTCAACCTAAAAGACACGTGTATTATTCCTTTGTGTTTGTAACATAAGTGGCGACCGTGACAGAACAGGAAAACATGTTGTGAAATTTGAGAGTTAGATTGAAAAAGTTAAGAAAAAGGACGAAAGAAACCACAAAAAGATGGAACGCAGTAAGAAAGAAAGGTCGATAGAAAGGCGGGCATTTACTCAACTGTATGATAAGCTGACAAATGAGATGAAAAAGAACAACCAGATGAAGATGAAATTCAAGCCAATATATTACTTATTGAGAAGAGCTCTGTTGAACTGAAGAGATTGAATAATGAAATTTTAAGACAAATGTTGGACACTAACGTAGATATAAAAGAGTACGAAAAGGAAACTACAATTTCTGATGAATATGCGAGTAAGTACAAAAAGTGGGAAATACAGGTACGCAAATATCGTAGATACCGCACTAGAACACAGTAGATCAAATAATGATACAAATTCCGTACATTCGGCTACGACACTACGAAGTTTTAACAACACTTTTTACTCTTGTTACATAAATAACTACCATAACTTCATTTTATTTAAAAAAAACATTTTTAAAATTAAAAATTAACGTAAGAAATGCAAAGGCTCGATATTATAAATGAATAATAACTTTGCTTGCGGCTATGTATAATTTTCCTCTAAATGATATGTAATCTCAATAAAAAATTATTTTACTTAATTGTTTACGTCGTTATGTTAGAGCTTGAACATTTTCGAAACATTAAAAAACCAACAAAATCAAGTCAATACGAACTATCGTTTTGCACACTATATCAAGTCGTGAAAATTAGCACATTTGGCTGCGGCTGAATGTGCATGTGCATGTGATGTGTTAAACTTTGCACTTATCGAAAAATTATGTCTATTCTGCTGTCAGTTACACTATAAATAACTATTATTATTTACCTCTAAATATGGTACTTTAGATGCTTTCAAAGCCGGTTTGGGTGGTTTTAGAGGTACTATTCTACCTTTGGGTTTAGATCCATCTTCAGTGATAGATTTTTGAAGAGTCGACGTAATAAATATCATCATAATCCATGACACAACATGAAAAACTAATACAATAACAAATCTGGATGTCACCATCAACATATACTTTGCTCCTTGGATTCCATATTTTTTCTGAAAATATTGACAGCTATTTATAAATAAAAATACACAAAAATATGATAAGTGATTCTTATGAATTATCAGTTTTTGATAATATAACAAAAGAATGACAAATAGTTTAATAAGTCTATTGAAAACCAAGATAAGATAAAGTTTCTTCTAAAAAATTATGGTGCAATTATTTCCAAAAAAATACTTATAAATGATTACTTACATCTGCACCATAATATATACCTGCTATAAAAATAGATACTATGTCTGGAATTAATGATAATGCTCCGAAAACTATCCATATTATATAAATGTTAATTAATTTTTGCGTTTTCTTTATGGAAAATTCTTTCGTTTCGGTTGACCGTATAGTTACTGCAAGTTGAAAGTATAAATACATACGCAAAACATATGTGAAATTACTTACTCAAAAGAACTACAGATATTATCACCCACAATGAAGTTAAAATAACAGAACAATAAAGTAATATTACAGTTTTAGGCTCTAAAACAGATTCATATGTAAATAATGGTATCAATTGTTTACAGATATTTAAATATTACCATTTTTTTCTAAATATAATAATATGTTTTTTATATGAGAACTACTTGAAATAGAGTGTTCATTATAACATAAAATAATAAATGATTCTAATGCTACGAATGCTAATCCGAATATCTGTAAATATTAAAGATAAACATCTATATATTTATAATTACATTCAATAAAATAATTATATATTTGTAAGTACCTACTTACAATTGTCAGTGTTGAAATCACTTTAGTCCATGTACTATTAGTGCAGCACGCCATATTATCAACAATTTAAACCACTTAAATATTCACAATTTCGAATTAACTCATGGTTCATCACAAATTCCTCATCAGAGTATAAATTTTGATTACAATCAAACAGTGATCGCTAAAGCATTGTGACTATATGAATGTATAACTAATTTTATAGAAGTCAATAAAGATTAGATAATATTTGCTAACAGCTCGTATGATCGATCAATAGAAGTGATAAAATGATTATATGATAAAATATACTTGCGTTTATATATTTAACATATTACTATTAGCAGGGCCGTAACTAGCATTAGACAGAGAAGGGGTGCAATAAGAGTATAGGAAAAAAATCTATTAAAAAATATCGTGAAAGAATAATTTGGATATAAAAATAAAGCATTATTATTATTTTTTTATTTTATTATGTAATGGAAATACATATTTCTAAATTTAAATAAATTTGATTTAACTGGTCAATACCCTAATATTTGTACAGCAATTAAAATATTTCTATTCCGGTTTGGAGATCTTTCTCAAAATAAAATTAATAAAACAATCTTTCATTCGAAAGTGGCGAGAGGTCGAAAGTGGCGAGAGGGGGGGGGGGCAAAAAGTTAACGCCTACAGTAAAATTATGTATTGTTACGACCCTGACTATTAGCATGTGTCCTTCGTCTTAAATTCTTAATACCAAGGAAGGACACTTACTTCATTTATAATATGAGCTACACGTATATACGCCTGCCATACGTCCCGATTTGAGACATTGGTCCCGGCGATCATTTAATACGTTAATAACCACGCAGTTTTTCCACCTGCTTTTATTGGGGGGGTGGGGAAATAATAGTCACAAACGCGATATTTAAAAAATCTTACCTCTCGCCATTTCCATTTTACGTTACATAAGTATCGTAAAAATCTCTTGTATATATATGATTATTTACGTTGAGTACAGCACGTGTGTGTTTGATCTCTCTCGATTTTTGTCAGTTTCAGTGATTAAAATTAATTTTTAAAAGTTAATTTCTGAATCACTGGTTAAGTGTTACTGTTGTATGTGCAATAATATAATCTTTTTGGTGCAATAATTGTGCTACAGTTTGTGAACCTGATTTTTTTGTCTTTTTAAACGTATCAGTTTTTTATTATTTTTTAAAAATTTAATTATACAAGTTAAATCGTCACCTACCAGCTGACATGGCAGTGTCTTGCGCTAAGTGTCAACGACCCGTGGGCAACAAAAATCCAGGCGTGAGTTGTGCTACGTGTTTAAAAATCTTTCATCCTATATGTGTTAACATAAATCAGGAGCATGTTGCCTTGCTCACGGATAATATTGGAAAAATAAAAACTTCCAATCAGGTCGATGTAAATAGCAGTGCGGGTTCATCTGATAATGACAAATTCGGTGACATAAACTCCTTAATGCGAAATTTAAAGAATTCTCTAAAGAATTAAATGATAAACTGGATACGTTCTTTAACTTAATTTTTGTTGTGACAAAATAACTGATTTTGAGTTAAAATTAAAAAGTTTTGAAGATAAATTTAAAGCGAATGATGAATTAGTCAATGAGAATGCTAAAATAAAGGCGGATCTTAATCTACTAGAAGATAAACTAAATGATTTAGAACAATATACGCGGTTAAACAATGTAATTATACGTAATGTACCCGAGAAAAATGGAGAAAATATCATTAATATTCTAACCACACTAGGTAACGCTGCAGGAGTTAATCTAACTGAAAGTAGTATAGACGCTGCTCACAGACTACCCAAAAATGTTAATTCTAAATACCCGCCGTCAATAGTTGCTAAATTTATGTCGTAACACTAAAAAAGAATTTTTATCAGCACTAAAAGTAAAAAAAATATCGTCCTCTGTGATTCATGCTGAAGGTCCTGCACTTAATATTTTTGTCAATGAATATTTATCTCCTAATAACAATAATCTCTATAATAAAGCCCGCGAACTTGCTCGTGATAAAAATTTTAAATACGTATGGACTAAAAATTGTAAAATTTTTGCCAGGAATAATGCTAATTCACGCTCTTTTATAATTAGTAACGAAAAAGACATTAAAATTTAAGTAATATAATAAGAATATAACAGTTTACTAGATTAATATGTTAAGTAACGTAAACTCAAGTTTATACTACCAAAATGTGCATGGACTTCGAACTAAAACAAGTGAAATTCGGGTAAATTCTGGGTGTTTTTATGACGTCATTTGTTTAACTGAAACTTATTTAAACACTGGTGTTTATGATCACGAAATTCTCTGTGTTGAATACATTGTACTGATACGAGATCGGTGCACAACTTCAAATTCTAAAAAAGATGGTGGAGGAGCTCTTATCGGCGTCAAGAGTAATCTGTTCTTCACTGAGATCTATGAATGGCGCTCCGAATCAGAAGACATCTGGGTGAAATTAGTTTTAAATGATAATTATACTTTATTCATTTGCTGTGTATATATACCACCCAATGATTCTAATGCCCTTAATACATTTCTTGCAAAACTCTCAGACATTATTGACAACAATATTAATGGTAATTTTCTGATTTGTGATGATTTTAACTTA
Organism: Harpalus rubripes; assembly: GCA_963082715.1. Taxonomy (NCBI): domain Eukaryota; kingdom Metazoa; phylum Arthropoda; class Insecta; order Coleoptera; family Carabidae; genus Harpalus; species Harpalus rubripes. Next base: position 38,616,971 of record OY720451.1, on the reverse strand, counting down.
CCCTACTTAAACTGAGAATGTAATTCTTCTAATTCTTATTTAATCCCTTTAAATACATATAACAGTCCTTCTTCACAATTCGTTGTCTCTATTTCTTATTGTAATCTTTTTCAGTTCAATAATATACGTAACTCGAACAATCGCATGTTAAACTTGGTTTTAAGTAACAATGAACACGTACGTGTTCTTGAATGCAGTTGCCCACTAACTAAACTTGATGAAAAACACCATCCAGCACTTGATATTTTTTTAATGATGTTTCTATTAATGTATTAATTGCACAAAGTCGCAGATTGCTTAATTTTAATTATGCTGACTACAATGCTATTAATGACCATTTAAATAATATTAACTGGGCTTCTCTATTTTACAATCTTCATGTAGAGTCAATGATTTCTATATTTTATAATATTCTAAATCAATGTATCAATAAATATGTTCCTAGCAAATCCCTCAAACGTAGAAATTATCCTTACTGGTTTTCCAGTAGTCTTATAATGTTAATTAATGAAAAAGACAAAGCACATCAAAAATACAAGCATTATAAAACAATAGCCTTGTACAACGAGTTTTCATACCTTCGTAAAAAATGTAAAAGTTTAAAATTTGAGTGTTTTCGTAATTATGTGGAAAATATTGAACAACAAATACCCCACAAATCTAAAAAATTTTGGTCGTATATTTCATCTACAAAATCTTCTTCCATTCCAAATGTTATGTATTATAATGATGAGAATAGTGCTTCGGGGATTGAAACTTGTTCATTATTTTCCTCTTATTTCAAATCTGTCTATGGTCCCAGTACTGTAATAGATTGTAATAAATTACAAACTTATGACACTTTGGATCATCTGCATAACGTTGAATTTAATGAAGATATTGTTTATGAAACACTTAACATCTTAGATGTGAATAAGGGTGTTGGACCAGACGACATTCCAAGCATATTTATTAAAAACAGTGCTGCATCTCTATGTGTACCGTTAACAATTATGAAGAGAAATTTAAGCGACTGGAGTAGTGATGTAGGGTTGAAATTATACAGGAATGCAGTCGGGTTGTAAGTTTATTTAATGAAGTCTAATGTCGACGTTTCGCCTCTATTTGAGGCTTCATCAGGACGAAAGACTAAACAGTAATATGTTTCCACTCAGGAAAATGATTGGGCCAAAAGGACCTCGTCATTAAATTATAAAACAATTGTAATACATTAATGTAGCACGTCATGAAAAATATAAAAAAAATTATATAATAAAGATTTAATTATTAAACACAAAACGTGATATCATGCCCACAACTAGATAAAATGGCGACTAAATTTTGAAAGCTATGGATATCCAGGTTTCAGTAGATGCCATCTATATCGACTTCTCTAAGGCATTCGATAAATTACCGCATGACTGTTTAATATATAGATTAGCTGAAATGGGTGTACATGGTAATCTACTTCATTGGTTCATTTCTTACTTAAAGGATAGAAAGCAGCGTGTTGTTTTAAATGGTTATTCATCTAATGACGAATCAGTCACATCAGGTGTACCTCAAGGTTCACATTTAGGCCCTTTATTGTTTAATATTTTCATTAACAATATTTCATCTTGCTTCAATTTTGTTCATTTTTCACTTTATGCAGATGATTTAAAAATGTACCATACAATAAGATCTATAAATGATTGTATAGAGTTTCAGAATGATTTAGATAGGTTAGTTAAATACACAGAGAGATATAAGCTCTCTATTAACATTTCCAAATGTTACTTTATAAAATTCACGCGTAATACAAATGCAATTAATATTGAATATAATATTGATGGTAATGTTATTGAGCAATCAAACTATGTTAAAGATCTGGGAATACATATGGACCGCAAACTTTTATATGACATTCACATTGATACTATTGTCAAAAAAGCTTACAAAATGCTTGGATTCCTTATACGTGCTAGTTCAAATTTCAAACATCCAAGTACTTTAGTTTCTCTGTAGACTTCTCTAGTGAGAAGTCAGTTAGAGTTTGCAAGTGTTGTTTGGAATCCTCGATATGATATTTATATTAAACGATTAGAAGGTATTGAACACAAATTTATCAAATTTTTAAAACGAAAGTTTCCAAATTATGAAAAGAAATTTCTTTCTATGGGGAATAGAAGATTGTTAAATGATTTGTCATTTCTTTATAAGCTTTTTAACAATATTATCGAGTCGTTCCAATTGCTATCACTGTTTCATTTTCGTATTTCTAGTTTCAATTCACGTTGTACTTCTCTGTTTACAGTCCATCATTATAGAACTAACTCCATTATGAATTCTCCTATTGTGTGCTTATCTACTGTTTACAATGAAATTAGTGAAATAACCATAATGCCGGACGAGTATTCCACTAGCTTGTTTAAATTTAAAAGATTGATTCAATTTCATTCCATTTAATATTGTGTTTATATATTTCAAATATGTCACAAATTGTACTATAAATGAATCTATAATTTAGATTTTTTTCTTATGTTTTTGTACTCATTTTGTTCTTTTTTTTCTGAGAGCTTCTATGTTATTGGGATTAGTCCTGCTGAGAAGCCGAATGTAAAATAAAATAAATAAATAAATAAATAAAGAATTCTAATTCTTTAAATATAGATTTTTTAATAATTGAGGAAATTTTTTCACAATCTTTTAAATTTTGAGATTCTTCGAATTCATTACTGGATTGGCGGTATTTCTGAAGGGTATATATAAGATTATCAAAAATTCCATATGTAACTGAAGGCGTGTTACAGGGCGAAACTCTATCTCCCACTCTATTCTCAATCGTTATAAATGATTTAGAAGACTTTCTACGCAGTGGAGTTAAAGGGCTTAATATCGATGGCTATACCGATTTATTAATGTTGGCATACGCTGACGACCTAGCTATATTATGTGGTTCCCCCATAGACGTACAAAAAAAGTTAAATTTATAAAAATTATATTGTCATGAGAATAAATTGAAAGTTAATCTAAAAAAGACAAAAAAAATTACCTTTTTACAAAGGCTGCTTTACGTCAACCATTTAAATAGGGGGGAGAGAGTATAGAGGTGGTCAAACAATTTTGTTACGAGTAATATTTACAAGCACAGGGATTTTTTTAGAAATGTCAAATCATGCTATACAGAAGGCGGCAGCAGCTACAACCTCTGTTAAAAATTTGCTGGCCAAACGGAACTCAAGTACGTGAGAAGAAAAGATTAAATTACTAAAATCAGTGGTAAACGCAACCGCCATGTACGCTGTGGAGATATGGGGTTTGAGATATTGCGAAAGGCTAGAAGTATGTCAATTGAGATACATAAAATCTATGTTGCTCTGTCGTATATCTACGCCGGGATTTATCCTTAGATTCGAATCTGGAGTAAAACATATAAAACTTGAGATTATTAAAAGGACTCTAGCTTGGTGGGATAGAATATTAAAATTAGAAGACACATATAACAAAAATTGTGTACACTAGATTAGTCAGTTTGGTTTGGACAACAATCCTAACAACAAAATAGTATACAACTGAGTGTCACAAGTTAAAGAACTTATTTCTGAACTAAACTTTGATAATACTTGGCAGAAATAATAAACAATGTATAAATAATCAAGAAATGAATAACTTACTTACTCACCTAAATGAAATTATCAAAAAAAAAACGATATAAATTTATTAAATAATTCAAAATTTAGTGACTTTTACAGAGAAATACTACATAGCCCTACAAGCCAAAATTATCTGAATACACATGTTTCCTTTGGTAAAAACGCTTGATTGCCCAACTTTGGCTAAGTCATAAATACAATATCTATATTTTAGTAAATAATATAAAATACACCATAGATATTACAGTCATAACTGAAAATTTGTACCATTTCCTGTTTGTTGTTTGTTTGTCCCATTTAGCAATCACTGAGACAGGTATACTTAGCAGGATTTCAAAATGATAAAATAAATATAGCAAATTATTACAAGATATTAACTAATTTAGACTTAGGTAAAATTAACAATATTTTCCTCCCGCTACCCTTGGTAAGGGAAGTACGAATCGTGCTTAAAATTGCATATCGAAATTTGGGTAAATGACCACGTTTTAAGATCCCTAGAATCCAATTTTAACATTTTCATTGGATGTATGTGTGTATGTATGTGTGGTTCCTCTTTACGCTCTAACTCAAATACTATCATTCAAAAAATTTTGAAACCTTGTATTTCTATCTTATTCTAATATGGAAAAAAGCCATTAGATTTTGGTGTAAATCAGATAACCTGAAATGCCACTTTACTTGAAGCTCAAAATAGTTTTTCTCCGAAAAATACCTTTAGATGTTATTTTTCGAGATTTATGTTTTTTACAGGTCTGCATTAATACCTTTTCTATATATTTTATGGATAAATTTATACAATTATTAATTTAAATCTCGGATCCTACGCTTTAAACAAACAGTGAACACAACTCCTTGATTACGCAGTGCATATCTCAAATGTATGTATCTGACAGATAAATGTCACTGTCAAAGAACTAATTTCAATATAATAATAGTAATTTGAAAAGAAAATAGTAAATAGAACCATAGTAATGTAATGTGCAATGCCCGCCGTCGCCGCCACTGTTACCGCCTCTGTCCCCGTCGCTGTCACCGCTGCTGTCGCAGGGACGAGTGAGTGTCTATTGTTAGCGTTGACGCAACCGACTGGTCGGAGCCTGCTTAATTACGCGGTTGATGTAACCTATTGTGTTGTATCTAGAAGTGTTCCAGTGAGTTCTCGAATTTTCGGCTAGGGTATATAAGCACCGTTAGCGTAGGCACTGGACAGTCTGATATAAATAAGCGTTGCGTGTTAAACAGTTGGTGATAAAAACAGATAGTAGACAAGTGGTGAATATAAATAAAAACAGTTGTATAAATAAATAAGTGATCTATATATTGTTTAAATAAATAATCTCAGTGTTTAAGCGTCTTATGATATTCTTAGTCATAATTAGTGTTTAATATTTGTTTAATCGTAGTGTTTGTTATATTTATCTTATTTTAATTATATTTAATATCTATTTATCGTTATAATAAACTTTTATTTTAATTAATAATAAATGTCTAATATTTACACTTCACCCAAATAAATAAAAACTTTACAGTTATATGGAATGGGAGTTAATACAGTTTCCAGCATAACTATATATGTTAGTATGTATATTTGAATGAATAAAAATTAAACGGCGGGTCGGTGCTCTAAGAAGTTTCTGTCTAAATGAGTAGTAATATTATTTCTTAAAGTAATTTGGGCATTCAAATCGAATGCGTTTTAGCAATGGACGTAGTTTTCCAATAAAGAATATTTGTTGTAACTCATTAATTACAGTTTCATGATTTATGATAGTACATTTGGTGATATTTATGTACTAATAATTTCGATATATGTCTTCTATCAAGAATTACTGATTTTTTGAAATTTTCATCCACATAACTTGCAGCATTTATTCTGCCTTTTACTCTTAACACACCAGCTGAATCCATAATTGGGGAACAATTATAAATAGAACTTGTCGGATCCACAGTTACCAGTCGTCTTTCCTCTTTACTAAATTTTAAGAACATTAATTTTTTTGGGGAAGCTTTCTACTTGTGCGTGTTTATATAGATATGTTGTTGCCATGTGTAATTCTTCGCTAGTTAGTGGTCCCTTGGGTAGTAGTGATTTTTATATTTTGGCTTTCAAAGATGCAATAAATCGATATATGTATCCGACTTTTAATAATCTTTTCCAATCCGAAAACTTTTTGAAATCGTTGATTGATTCAAACACCTGATGTACTGCCATTATGTCTTCAAAATATGGTAATAACTTTATCAAATTCAACCATTTAGTTAAATATTCCTCATTATCATCCCAGTCCAATTTTGAATGCCACACTTCTTGTAATAGTGCTTTTAGTTGGGCTAAGTAGTGCGCTATTAATCCTAAAGGATCATAAATTGACATTAGTACCCGAAGAATTTCTCTTTTTGTTGGAATTCTTTTTCCATTCAGTATATCTTCATTTCCTGTATTGTATTTTAAGGAATACGTAAATGTATCATCTTTCATATTCCACCACATACCAAGTACCTTTTCTGTTTCTGAATCCATGTCCATATTTAAGAGCTTTTCATCAGTAGTTATATTTTCCTCTATAGCCCTTGTTACATATGACGAATTTGACTTCCATTTTCTTATATGAAAACCTCCCTTTGCATGAATCATCTTCATCTGCTTTGCTAGCTCAATGACTTCGTTTTCAGAATTTACGCTTGCCAACAAATCGTCTACATAATGATTGTTTTTTATTGCATTAACTGCTTCTGGAAATTCATCTTTAAACCGTTCCGTATTGACGTTCTTTACGTATTGTGCTGAGCTAGGAGAACACGTTCCTCCGAAGGTCATTACCTGCATCATGCACGTAAGTATCGAGGGTTTTTAACCCATCATCATGGTACCAGAGAAAACGCTGTGCATGTTGATCCTCTTTATTTATTAAGACTTGACGAAACATTTCTGCTATATCGGCAGTGAAGGCCACTTCCTTTCTCTGAATCTATGTAACACTCCTGTTAAAGTGGCTAGTTGGTCAGGGCCCTTTAATAACATAGAATTTAGAGATACTCCTTCTACCTATGATGCGGCATCCCAAACTATTCTGACTTTTCCCGGCTTGTTTGGATTAGAGACAGGAAATATAGGGAAATAGCAGATTCGTTCATGATTTTCTTTTAAATCTTCTTCTGGTAATTTACGAATATAACTTTTCTTTTCATAGTCATTTATTTGTAATTGCATGATTTCTTTCAAATCTGTATTTCTATTCAGACGTCGTTCTAGAAGTTCTAGTCGATGAATTGCGGCTTTTGTACTATCTGGGAGATTTTTGTAATCATTCTTCCAAAGCAAGCCAGTTTTGTAGCGATCTCCTATTCTTCTTATTGTGGACTTCATTATACTATTAGTTCTTCGTTCTTCTCTGGATATAGTTGAATCTTTTGGTGGCTAAACCCCCAAGCTTTAACTAAAGTCGTACTTCATCATTCGATTCAGTTCTTCGCAAGAATTTTGACTTTCATAAGAATTATGGAAATTACAATGTTTAATAGTATGATCAGCTGATTTGTCAAGATTAGCACATACTGTCCATCCTAGTCTTGACTTTAGAGCAACTGGTTCGTTATCTTTTCTTTCTCGAAATTTCTGTGTAATACCTAACTTCCAATTGTTGAGCCCAATGAGTATTGCTGGATTAGCTGATTCATAAGATTTAATAGGCAGGTTGCATATATAAGGATATTTTTTGGAAAGTTCTTCATATTTTAAAGTCTGCTTTGGCAGATTTGAAGATTTTACAGTCTGCACTGACTTTAATACGTTCTCTTTAGCACCTTCGACGGCTCCACTGATCTTCAATGATAGTACCATTGATTCTTGTTCAATTCTGTGTATTTCGTCAGTCCATCTAATGCAAAGAGTTGATCGTGGTTCTTCTAACTGAAGTTGTTTCGCATACTCTTCTTCAAGGAATGTACCATCTGAACCGCTGTCTATGAACGCCACAGTTGAGATAATTTTATCGCCATTTTTTAAAACCACTGGAATGTACTGAAATAATACTCCGTTTTTGCTTGACAAGTGGCTATTTTGATTTTTTATAGTCATGGGAATTTTTTCGCTCTTAGCATCTTCATGTAATAATGGATGTTGTACCAGCTTACAGTTTTTTTCACCACATTCTATAGGTTCTGTATATTCAAACTGATACTTCTAGGTACGTTTCAGACATCTTTTACAAATTTTAATTTTTTTACCACCATCCATCTTTTATGAGACATCAACTTTTTGAACTTTTCGCATTTTTCTAGCGATATACAAATTCCTTAGCACGCTGGACATTTTCTAGTACTCATTTTTTCAATGGACGTTCTTGCGCTTTTTCCTTGTTCGTCTTGGACATGAATGTTTAAATGATTTGTAGTTCTGGTTGGTCTATCTTTTGACGAATTGTCAGTTGAGATGTATTGGGGCATCACTTTCCAAGCACACATAGCTATTTCATTCAGCCATTCTCCAAATGCCGTAATGCCAGGTTTAGCCGTTGTCACTATGTCGTGACCAATCTAGTTTCATGTAAGTTAAAATTTTCTCTACTAATTCTTGTACTAACAATGGATTGTTGTCATATTCAAACAGGTGAGATGCTTCCAGTGTAGCACATAAATTTTGGACTGCTGCTGAGAATACTACTAATGTTTCTAATTTATTAGCATTAACTGTTACTCACTGTCTTATCTTAATTATTTGTGCATTCATGATTAATTCCGGTCGTCCAAACATAATTCAAAGGGTTTCTATTATCTTCGGGGCACACAATCAGGCAATGACAGTTGACAGCCAACAACTTCGCGTGCTTGTCCTTTTAAAGCCTTTTGTAATCGTAGAAGATTCTCAGAATTGGTGAATCCCATTGCTGTTGTTGAGTAGTCCTAGGCACTTATAAACACTGTCCATTCCTCAGGTCTTCCACTAAATACAGGTAAATCCCTGACTATAGGATTTCGTGCAGCTAAATGACAGTGGGATAACTGTTGCGTATTTATGTCATATGTACTATGTAGCCTTTGGGTTATGTGAGTTGGTTCCCTGCCAGCTATTTTCTAACTGCTTCTTCTTTATTCTGGCGTTTACATTTGTTATAGAAGTTTCTTTTATTGTATCATAGGAGAAATTAGCCATTTTACACTGTTCCTTAAGTAGCTGCTTCTTTTCTTTAAGCAACTTCCTTTCTCTTCGCAGCATTTCTTCTTTAAGTCGTAATATTTCCTCTCTTTGATTTAACATCTTGCGTTTGGATTTACTACTTCTGCTGCTCACAATGCTTGTGCTTTTCTTCGATGATAAAGGCCTGTTGATACTGAGTGACTGAAGATTGATTGTCATATTTTCTTCTTGTGTCACGGATTAGTCATTGTTGCTTGTTCTTCTGTCATATTGACACAATTAAGATGAAACCATTTCTTACATGGTCCATCACATAGAACCATTTCATTATTATCTGGACGATAACACTATATGCATTGTCCATTAACTTTCGATGAAGACGAAGACACACCTTTTCGCTTTGACATTTTCAAAACGAAATTTGAGAAATGTAAATAATAGTTTAAATTTTCTTTTTAAACTAAATATCCTACACCATTTGTATCCCTAACATTCAATTAATATAAATTCAATTAATGCTATTCTTTAATTTTCTGAATAATATTTACTATTTGGACGGCTCAAATTTCCTAAAATGTACATATCATAAGTAAGATGAATTTAAATAATTACAATAAATCTTACGGTGTAGAATCCATCAATACAAAATTATAATGGTTATTAATAATACAATTTTATTATTTTTCTTTTGACGATTCTCTCGTTGTTTTCTCTTTTTCTCAACAAAGGAATTAGTTACTTGATTTTAGATATTGATATTAATTTTTAACAGTGTTTATTAGGAGTAGTATATTATAATAGTATATTATACGCCAAGGTTGAGAAGATAATCATTATTGACCTAGTGCCAAGATTGTAACACGAGGGCGAAGCCCGAGTGATACAAGGCGCCTGGTCAATAATGATCTTCTCAACCGTGGTTTATATACTATTTTTTTCACTACTAGCTCCTAAATTCTATTTAACGAATTTTATATTAATAATAACATAAGAATTTTGACATTTATATTTATTAATATCTATAAAAACTAAGTAGACAGAAATAAAATTCTTTTGTTTTTAATATTGTTTTTAATATCTGACATTTCATTTTGGTAACAATAAGTAAACATGTTTGAAGAAAGTAATACGGAAAATTGTACTCCTCCGGAAATTAAAGAAGCGGCACAAAATGTGCAGTTTGATACATTGCTGCCAGAAAAATCTAAACCGATATATATGAAAGTGTATACAAGTTTTAAAGAATGGTATCTAACAAAAAAGGTGACTAAAATCTCGGAAAATGTACTCCTAGCATATTTCCAGGAGCAAGCACACAATAAAAAGGCTTTAAGTTTATGGGCCATATTTTCCATGCTGAAATCGATTATTTCATTGAAATAAAATATAGACATTTCAAAATATTTTAAGTTACTTGCATTTTAAAGCGCCAAAATGCTACATATAAGCCAAAAAAGTCATCTGTATTTTCTAAAGAAGAAATTAAAAAATTTCTCATAGAAGCGCCAGATGAAGTCTTCCTATCAACGAAGGTATCCTGTTGTGGTAATAAAATTTCAAAAACTTACTAATTCATACTTTCTTACGCTATTTTTGTGATTGGAGTGGCTGGCGCTTGTAGAACCGATGAGCTTTGCAATATGCACATGAGAGATGTCGACGTTCGGGATGACATCATCGTCATAAATATAACGAAAAGCTAAAAATGGATCCTCGAGAAAATTTGTCTTGGTAGAAACTTTCTGGATTGAAATAGTTAAAAAATAACTAAGTAAGAGGTCCACTCCTGACATGGCAAAGGTGTTCATTACTTTCCGACACGGCAAACCTACGAGACAAAATATAGGACACAATACAATTAGCAAGGTGCCAAAAATAGTTGCAACATTCTTGAAATTAGAAAATTCTGAAACTTACACGGGGCATTCATTGAGACGTACTTCCGCTACCATTTTGGCTGAAAATTGTGGTGACATATTATCTCTAAAACGTCATGGCGGGTGGAGGTCTGCCACGGTAGCGGAAGGCTACATTGAAGAGTCCCTCGCTGATAAAATGAGGATTGCTGGAATGGTACAAGGGGCATCACTCCCTTCAGTCCCATCAGAACCGATTGTTCCTATAGCCAGTGAATGTGAGACTACGAGCCCTTCAACAACTTACTGTCCAAGCCCCATACCTCAATCAATGATGCCAGAAATTCAAAATGGGACAATAAATATAGGAAACACTCAAACCTCATTGAACACGGGTTCTGCAGCAATAAATTTGACTTGTCACAATTGCACTATCAATTTCAACTATAAATAGCAAATAAATGTTACCTGTTTTGTGTTTTTACATAGAAATGTAATTATAACCCTAAAAAAATGTACAATGTAAAATAATTGAAATAATGTTACAATAAACACTTACCTTTTCATAGATTTAACAATAAATAAATACCTAAATTAACATTTCGCATTGTAAATATAATGTGAACGCACGAAAAATTTGATAAGAAATAAGATCATAGAATATTAAGATTTTTAATCTGAAATTTAACTATTGCCCACTTGAAATTAGGCGGCAAATCTAAATATAATGTTTTCTTTGCGTTTAATAAGTTAAATAAATTCAGAAGCTTGAATTTCTTTAAAAAATGACAGTTCGCATAATTAACCATGGTCAATAATAATTCATTATTGACCGTTGTTAAGCGTTGCTAAGGAAGCGGTAGAGAAAAACAATTTCACAACTCAATAACAAGTCAATAATGGTATGTTTGTAGGCTAGTAGTGAAAAATAGTATATTATACACCAAGGTTGTGAAGAGTATGATTATTGACCGAGCGAAAAGATTATAATCCCGAGGGAACCCAGGGATTATAATTCGCAAGGCCAATAATGCTTTTCATAACCGTGGTATATATACTAGCACGTAATTTTAATAATTATTTATGAAATTAATCCCACCATAACGTCATTATACTTTTAAATGTGATGGCACAATTGATGCATAGTTGGCCTAGTAAAATTGTTTATTAAAACAAAAACTGAAATTTTATCATTTCATTGTGACAGTTTTATAAAAATAATCATGATTAGTGAAGATTTAAGTTGTACACCCCCAGAATTACGGGAGATTGCAGAAAATTTAAATGAAAAACTACTGCCAGAAAAATCGAATCATCTATATTTAAAAGCGTACACAACATTTAAGAATTGATGCAGTACTGCATGGGCTCATTACTTAATGTTGAAATCAACTCTTTCTTTAAAAGAAAACATTGATATTTCAAAGTATTTTAAATTAATTGCATTTTTAAAACGGAAAAATGTAAATTATCACCCAAAAAAATCATCAGTTTTCAGTAAGGAAGAGATTACAAAATTTCTTACTGAGGCACCTGAAGAATATATTATAATTAAGGTAAATTTTTAATTTTATTAGATGCGATTGTTTAACAAACTTTGATAAAATTATCATTGTAGGCAGTTCTTATAATTGGTGTTGCGGGTGCATGCAGAAGTGATGAACTTTGCAATTTGCTAACTTCTGATTTAACCGTAAAAGATGATATGATTATTATCAACATCCGGAACACTAAAAATGGATCTTTCAGAAAATTCGTAGTAATGGAGACATTCTGGATTGAAATTTTAAAAAAATATCTTAAAATTAGACAAAATTCAGACATGCCAAAATTATTTATATCTATACGTTGTATATTGGATAGAATTTGTGGTTGGCTCTTGGTGAAACATATTAAACAATTTTTTGAATAAAACACACTTGGTAAGTTTCACAAAAATAATTTTTGTGAAACTTACCAAGTGTGTTTTATTCAAACTTAATTCTATACGTTGTGGAAAAGCTACTAGACAAAATATTGGTCACAATACCATAGGACAAATGCCAAAAAAAAAATTGCCATGTATTTGAAACTTCAGAATCCGGAATTGTACACTGGCCATAGTTTCCGAAGAACCTCGGCCACAATATTAGCTTCTAGGGGTGGTAACATTCTTCAATTAAAGCAGCACGGAGGGTGGAAGTCTACGACCGTAGCTGAAGGATATGTGGAAGATTCGTTCTCCGTTAAAAAAATATAGCATGCATGGTACAAGGTCAAGTGACATCACCGTCTTCAAGTAATACACTCCCTGATGTTTCTGTTGTGACATCAGCAGAAAACAATATTGAAATCCCATCTACAAGAATGAATGTTGAGGAAACAAATACTATAAATAATACCATAATTAATATACCTTCAACTTCAACTAATTTTCCTACTGGTTCACTGAATACTGCAGGATCTGCAATAAATATGACTTGTCATAATTGTACAATTAATTATAATTTTTACAAATAACTTAGCAAGTACTTGTTTATAATAGCAATTTATTTATTCACTTAATTTGTGGCTCTAACCATAATTATTGTCTATGTTGTATTGAATTCTGTCTGTTAGCAGTGTTAGCTAACAATAACCTAAAATAAAAGTCATTATTAATAAAAAAGATTGAATTTTCGTTTACTTACTTTAGAATTCGGGATAGGTTTAGATTAAAAAGAATCACATGATTTAACAAACTTTATTCGACTCTGGGCTCATCACTCTCCGAATGCTATGCTTACACATATGTGCTCATTGACAGATTGTATCATCTGATTGTGATTGCACAGTTTTTGGTTGCACGGTTCAAGCATTTGTATTATTTATTGTTAAATCACAAATATTATTTAAAAGTATTATTTTTAAATAGTCTTTTTTACATTGAATAAGCGAAATTGACATGAAAGAAATGTCAAGTATTTAATATGTTCTCGACGCAAAAAACAAATATTCAAATTTATCCGAATTTTTAATATTGAATTAAGCTGTTTAAACAACCATTTAAATGCATAAAATATTAATAAATAAAGTCTTTTGGTTATACTTAAACTTGCTATAAACATTTCCGATTTAAAACTGTCACAAAATTATCAAAAAATGTAAATTTATTCATTATTAACTTATTATTGGTTAATAATGAAAATTTTTATACCGGTATACGAGTTGAGAAATTCAATTTCACGGCACTCTATTCGGTCAATAAAGTACCTTTGTGTAGCTTGTAATGAAAAAAATATTTTATTAGTATAATGTTTTTTTTTTTTCGCTAAATGATTACTTGGATTATTGATATAAATAATAATAAAATTTAAAAATATAAAAAATGAAGTTCATTAAGGGATTACCGTTAATTACAATTTCTATGTTATCTGTTTTAGTTAAGTAAATATAAAATGTTTATTAATTATAATATTATGTATTTTATTCGTATAATATTGGGTTTGTAAATGTATGTAATAAATATATATTTGTTAACACTTTGCCATCCTCTATTGTATAAGATGTATTTCTTGAAACAATATACTTTATCTATCTATCTATCTATGTATGTATAATCTGAAGGGTATAGGTAATACACCTGTAATTTTATGTAATTAATTAATAATACAATAAGAAATATTAAATGTACTTCCCAGTCCCAGATAGTCCTTAGTAATGTCAGTTTTAAAACCGAGCTCGCTTTACCGCCAAGATACCGGGTGCACTGAAACACGGGCCACTTAAGCTAACCGGATATGACATCAACTTTCATATTTCAAATGGGACACCTATATATTTTCATATATTTGGAATCTATGTAAAAATACGAATTCAACGATATGAATTTTTATTGAAGAAATAAATTACGAAAACGTAAGAGAAAATAATTAATAAATAACCTGATAAGCCATAATATCAGGTAGGGTATGAAAAATAAAAATAAAATGAATAACAGACTACCTGATATTCGTTAAATTAATTCTCAATTCCAAACCTTTTTATGTCTTTGTAATATACTCATATATCCTTCCTAAATTAAATACCTCCGACCGTAGTGATAATTTTGAATTTCTGGAGCATTTACTATTTCTTCAAAATTATTATTTATTGTTAGTTGGTGACTTCAATGTACCTGAAATAGTGAAATCACAATCACCAATAATTCAATCTTACCTTATCGTACTTACTAGATTCTTAGCATTTTATAACTGCAACCAATGCCTGTATAATAATGTTGTCAATCTGTAATCTTACTGGGAAATTTGATTGGGCTGCATTTAACAATTCACTGATGTAGATCTTGCTTGAAGCTTTTTATATAAGAACTTATATTGTATCCGTGTCTAGGTACTAATGAAACGACTCTTCTTCTTGTTACCCGGTTACCCCCCTTGGTTTACCAAAGATATAAAAAAAATTAAGTGCAAGGAAAATTTCAGAAAGCTCACTAGGAAACTTCCAAATTATAAATCTCTTAGATGCAAACTCAAAAATGACATAAAAACTGCGTATATTAATTATATAGAGAATGTGAAACATCTTTAAAACAAAACCCTAGTGAATTTCGGAAATTTGTTAATGATAAGAGAAAAACATCATTAGCCCCTACGTTTATGAAATATAATAATAATGAGTTATCTTCTACTAGTATTATAGCGAATTCGTATGCCTATGCCTGCTTTTTCGAATCTGTATTCCTTCCCTCTACCCCATGTTCTCATACTGATTTTATAACTTCGTCTAATAATATTGTTTCTGTCTCTCATATTTCCTTTGACGACATCAAACTGTCCATACGCCAACAAAAACAAAATCTTTCTTGTGGTCCTGATCTCCTCCCCAGTTTACTTATAAAAGATTATTTTTCTATTGACAGGATCATATTTTCAATCAATCTATTAAATCGAACACGTTTCCTAAATTAAATACTGGAAACTTAATAAAATCTCTCCCATACTCAAATGGGGTCCAGCCAGCATCAGATAGCCATCCTCTCAAACTTAAGGATACAAAAAATTATAGTCAGAAAGGACAGAATTCATAGATCACACTCAAATTTGAATAAACACTTAAGTGAGCACTTAAGGAAAATTGCAATTCATAAACTCCACTCATCTCAGAAATGAGGAAACACAAGTGAAGTGAACCCTCCACTCAGTCGATTCACAGCAAATGAATGGAGGCACATTTAAGTATTTACTCACTTTCTATTGGACATTTTTGATATTTTGAAAATAATCTGCCAAAATAATATGACGTATATTAATTTTGAATGATAGTCCGTCTACCAATAAGGTATTAAACGTAACAAAAGTTTTAGGAAAAATTTTACGCTCCAAATTTTATTATCAAATATGGTTTAATCTATTTGTCACTGGCCATAATAAATTCATAACATACATAATAGTTGTTATATAATATTTCATGTTAAAAATGCCAGAAAAAGTTTTAAAAAGATGTTAGTTAAACTTGAAATACCTACCCAAATCTATCTATAGGTTAGTTGGACAGATAACCGAAATGTAACATTATTGACTTTTTGAGGTACTTGAAATATATTTTATCAAAATGCAAATTTCCCTGAAATAATAGATACGTAAATTCCTATTAAATGTACTGGTGGGGCACAAGGAGAAATATATAGGAACAGAAACGCTTTTTTTCCAAATATTGAATGTGGAGATTGTTGCCGGACTAAATGAAGAAGTATTTGATATTGATATAGTAGTTTAAGATGGCCGGGATCTGCACATGGTGTAAGAATTTGTGAAAATAGCGAGATAAAAGTGAAATTAGAACAAAATCATAGCGATAGTGACTACCCTCAGTGACGATATATTTTTACTCCCAATTTAAATCAACAAATACCCACTGATGTTCAATATAATGCTGCCAAATGCACTAGGAGCATATAGTTGAGCGAACAATAGGGAGATAGAAAAGAAAATTTCTTTGTCTTTATTTCTAATTATAAAATAAAATGGAAAATATTACTAGGCCAGGCGTGAGGGAGTTCAGCAGACGTAAATATTGACCGTTTTGAATGTTTTTCTGGTGTTTTCCCTTATTGTAAATTGTTTTAATTATTTCATTTATTTAATTATTTCACAATGAAAGAACATGATATACCAAACCGCACACTCATTATAATAAAATGTTTTATAATACATACTTTTCAAAAATCATCTTCTTGAAAATGTAAACTACAAACTTTCATCGACTTGCTGAATGGTTTTCCAATTAATAAATGTAGAATCCATGCTTTCTGCCTATCTACTTTTGCTACAACCACCACTTTTTGTCTTAAAATCAACAGAACACTGACCTACTTGCTGAAATTTATGAAATCTTACTTCTAGTGATCTCTCCCTCCATTTTATTTCGTGTACCAGCTATAGTCATACAACTATATATAGTCATAAGGTACATACACTTCATGATAGATACATATGCTTCATGCAGAATGATTGCCTATTTGCTCTTTCCGAAGGCAATAAGCAAAGAATGGTGCATGATTTACATTGTAGAACGCAACAATAACTATTATTTTTACTCATTTTAAATAAAATTATTCAACTATAGTCTCCCGCGTAATAGCCGGCATATGCGTGATGTTGCTTCTAGCGTTTTAGAAAGCATCCTTCTTAGCAGCACATATTCAATTGTTTATAAGAAGTAATTAAATATTTGAATATGATGGATTCATTCGATTATATATTTGACATAAATAGAATTTGATATACTTTTGACAATGTAATAATAGCATTTGCTTCGGTATTATTCTTAAGCACAAATTGAAAAAAAGCGACAGTGGTGGATACGTCCAATATTCCAAACCGGTACCTGCAAGGAGATTATAACAATCTTTGGCAGGTATCAGGAAATGAGACTTAAAGACAGGGTGTTATGTATACGTCTGCCATCTATATGGTACGAGTATTACGCAGACTAGGAGTTCCATGTGATTTTATTTAAATGTTGGCAACAAGGAGTAAGCGGAAATGGAGCAGCCAGGCTTTTCATGTGTATGTATGATTGGTGGCCTCGTGTTTAATATATATAATAACAAAATTTTTTCTTGGTTACGCCTTTTTTATTACATTTTTCGTGTCCCCATTCATCGCTCTAAAGTTCCCATATTTCTCTTAAATTTTTGTATCATTTAATTTAAACATTGTAATTATCTGCATTTCTTTCGATTACTGTTTTTCTGATTCTCAATATTTTGGAGTACGGTCCTGTGTTAGCAGAGACCAGTGTCTGGTCAATTTACCTGCGCGTGAATAATTTCACTAGGAATTTTGATTGTATTTCTTTATTTTTTTTATTATTTAAAATTGAGAATGCAGTTTAAACTGTGCAGTTTGTCTAAATATTTCCTTTACCGCATCCCAGAATTTTTATAAATTTATTATGGGAATCTTTTTTATTGTTATTAATTTTTTTTTTGAGAATTGTTTTTTCTGTTATCTCGCGTGTAGCTTATACGGTTAGAGAATCGTGGACCCACGCTCTCTTTGGGTTTGTCTGTGCTACGAGGCGGATGTGTTTCGAGACTTTTGTGCGTAGTGTAGATTTTGTATAAATTTTTCTGGATTGAAACTCGGTCAGGGTGAGTTTCTGTCCACTGCTGCGCTTCATGCATGATAAGAATTTTCATTTATTGTTTCGTACTATTTCTTGGGCCTTGTTGAGCCGGTTTCAATTTAGTTTATGTTTTTGATTAAGTTTTATTCTTGAATTCTTACCAATGTAACTAGCGCCGAGTTTCAATCCACCGTCTTCATTACAGTCTTCCTTGACCTTTGTTTTGTGTCGCACTCGTGTGTTCGCGTGTTAGTAACGTGGCACTAGCGTGGCTAGATTTTTTTTTTTGCTAGGCAATTTTTCGGCTCGGGTTTTATTGCCACTTTTAGAGTCGACTTCTTAGAGTCAATTTTTGTTGTAGCAGCGCATTACCGGATTTTTTTTGTTTATTTTCGTGGCGCTACACCCTGTGACTGGACGGAGTATTGCCCGAATTTGGATGTGACTGGGCGAGGTTAGCTCTGACGGCAGTTACACCGTTGGACTACCTGAGAACTGCGCAGTGGATGACTATACCACAACCACCTAGGAACTCTGTATCTTCGTGGCTGCACCCCAGCCAGACTTAAGGCCTGGGTGAAGTGCTTCCTAGTGGAGCACCGGATAAGAGCAGTTTTTTCAGACCATCCGTTTTACACCAAGCTAGCTTGCGACCAGCCCCTATATATCTAGTAACTTTAATAAGTGTTTTAATTTAAATAAATCACAATACTTAACATGTGTAACGAGACCCTCTTACATTAATTAAGGGCGTTGTTTAATACTCGCTGTTCTTGGCGGTGGATCAGTTCACACACATCAGGAGGATACTGGCCGACACTCTTTATTTACTACTCTTTACTTGGTTAAATACACTTTGCACTAGCTTCTTGATTACTGCACCTATTTAAATAATAAATAAAGTAGCTAAGAAAGTATTCAAGTGCACAAGATGTAATACTAAACATGGTGTTGTTAACAAGTGTCCTGCATATAGTAAAATATGTAATAACTGCGGTAAGAAAAATCATTTTCAAATTGCACGCAAATTTAAAGAAAAATCAAAGAAATTAAAGAATTGAATGAAACAGATAATAGTTAAAAGATTTATTATCCATTAAAAAATCAGTGAAGTTAATAAGATAAATGAAAAGAAAATTAGCTGGAGTCGGAATGTTCCGCCTTTCGGCACTACATTCGGCAAACCATAAAAACAGGGATTGAATATCGTTCAATCCGACGCATCAGAGCTGAGGCTCTGACTACCAGTTCGCTGCCGAGAAATCCCTATCCCCGGGTGCAAGCCCGCTTGCGGCCCACTGGTGGGGGCGGGTAACTGTTCATATCCTACTAGCTATGCAGACTAGTACCCGAGCTGTATTGTCACGCAGCTCACCCGCGGGAGTGACGTAGCACCCCTAAGCAGCATATGCCTTTTGAAACCACCGCCCTTCGCCTTCACGCATGCTGCAGACCACAGCGCGCCTCACATTACGCCGACCGGGTATAAGTACCCCGGGCACGGTCAGCCTCACGGAGTACCGGATTAACCTTCCGGTGGAGGTTGCGCTGATACAAGGCCGAAGTGACAGCGGCACCGACGCCACCATTCCTGGCGACGCACAGCAGCACTACCCGTCCAACCCCGACAGCTACTTAATTAGGCTCCTGCATGTCAGGCATAAGTGTCGTCAGCTCCAAGGTGGGGGAGTCGCCACTTCCTTGATTCCACCTGGCAGCCCTTGGGAGAAGACGAGGCTAATCCGTCCGGTACCGCCAGGCTTCCACACCCTTGGCCCAATGAAGTGTGCAAGTAGAATCATGCACACTCTTCATTCAAGCTGCGCACAACTATCACACAACTTTCATCCCGTCGTTCAACCCAGCCTCTCGCACACACTTACACTCAACTACCGTGCTACCTCCAATGCTGGGATGCTAGCCTCCTCCGGAGTCTGTCTCTCTCCGCCTCGCTAACCGCCTGTCAGACGCCTCATCAGCGAATCCTTTTGCCACCCTGTACCTATCTTCGTTCTCAAGTACTGTCGATATTGTTCCCTCTCTCAAGTCCACCCCCCCCCCATCGCCCCCAGGTCCCTGACGTCGTCGAGGAAAGTACAGTCATGAAGAACATGTAGCCAGTTCCCATCCGCTCTACCACAATCACACGAACTTTCATACTCCAATCCCCTAGCATGCAAAAACGCCCTCGTGCTCCCATGGCCCGTCAGCAGATAGTTCAGCATCAGACTAGGATCGAACCACCGACACCGGCCGGCAAATGAGACGTCGTGGATGAAGGAGTAGGTAACCCTACCTTTCTCCGACGCATCCTACTCCCGTTGCCAAGCCTCAATGGCCTTTCCCGCCAGCAGGGTCTTTACTTGGGGTTGGTTTAGACCTCTAATTTCCTCATCCGCAGCCAGGTCCATGGGTGTTAGTGATAACCCATGCTTCACCCTGTATAACCCCGCCCTCCTCTTAGCTTCCAACCACCATGGCAACTCTACCATTAAAACCTGCATTGCCTCGGTACTAACCGTTCTACAGACCCGAACGCATGCATATAAAGCTACCCGCTCACACCTATTAATCAATTCCCTACCATACCTGTATTCTAAGACGCCATACCACACACTGCATGCATATAGTGTGCTGTTGACGAATAACCCTTTAAACAGTAACCTACATACATTTCTACCCAACCCTCACTCTTTCCGTAAAACCCTTCGCATCATGCCAACCACTTGTACTATCTTTGCATGCATTACTTCCATATGCACTCAAAAGTTCATTCCCATGCTTACATTCACTCCCAGATACCTCACTTTAAACACATGGCGCAGATTCACCTCTCCTACACGCACCACTGGAGGTCGGCAATCTACCCTCCAGAAGCATGGTCACGGACTTGGAACCGGAGACAAGCACACCCACCCGCTCTCCCCATTCTACCACGAGTGCGAGAAGGCATGAGGCCTCCCCCTCCAACGCCAGCCTGCTCCCACCCTCCACAAGAAGCAAATCATTGGCATAGGTGACAAACTTACCACCTGCAACCTCCAGCTTCCACATAAGCACATCCATACAGGCATTCCAGCATACAGGCCCACTTATACTACCCTAAAGACAACCTCGTTCAACATTTCTCCATGCAACCCCACCTTTCCATTAAACAAACACGCCTATCCCTAAAGAAATCAGCCCATAACCCGATCTCCGCGCATCCCAATTCCCGAAACCACGATAAAACCGTGTTCCACGAAAAATGATCAAACGCGCCTTTAAAATCGATTAACAACCCCAAATCTCCCCGTAGAGGCCGACACCGTCTCCTTCAACGAGGCCCATGCGTCTTCGACCGACCTTCCTGCTCGGAAGCTAAACTGGTGCCCATGCAATCCATCCAACAGGGGAGCGAGTTTCCCGACAAGCATCCGCTGTAACACCTTGCCGAAGACACGTAGCACAGTAATCAGGCGGTACGAGCTAGGATCGTCCCTCACCCAGCCTTCCGACTTGAGGAGCACCACCACACAGCCCTTTTTCCACAACGGCGGAAAGCGATTACTCGACAAGCAGGCGTCAAACATCGACTTAACGTAGAACCCTAGCGCCACCCACACGTTACGGAAAGTTACAACATCGACCCCATCTAAGCCAGGCGACTTGTCCACAGCCATAGCATAGACTGCCGACTCCACTTCATCCCACCTAAATTCCCTAGCCTCCTCCCTGACCTCTATAGCCCTCGTAGGTTCATCAGCCCTCGGAAAGAAACTACCCAACAAAATGTCCGCGCTTTCATCCCATAACTCGGCGACCCTGTTAACCTGCCTAATCCTCGGAATGTCCGCGTATCCACGTAAACCCCGGCAAATCCGGTATAACGCCTCCCACGGATCGTCTTTACCTTGCTCCAGCACGAACTCCCGCCAATGCCCATCTTTCTCCTCCCTGAGCGTTTGACGATATGCCCGAACAGAAGCTCGGTACTCTACTTTTCTCTGTGGCAAAGTATGCGACTGTTCCCGTTTGGCCCGCTGGAATAGCCTGCGCAAGCGCCATGAATCACACCGAAATGCCGCCAAGTCGCTTGTCCACCACTGGACCTGTCTTTGCCTCTTGCCTTTTGGCCTCCTCCGCAGGACATGTTCGTTTGTCTTGGTCACTTAATCCAACAGAACCTCCGATTGCCTTTCGGCCGGCAAGTCGACAAAGTCGGCTTCAGCGACATCGACAGCGCTCTTCAATTCCGTCTCGTACAGTTCCCAGTCTACACCCTTTGTTACCCAACCCAGACGATCTACCGTGTCGCGCCCACCGCCATCTCTACTCGAAACCGTTAATAACATCGCATTATAATTCGACATACCCAAACTATCGAAAACATGCCACGTCCAGTTAAATCGATCCCCAGCACTGTTAATCAACGAAATATTAATGTCGCTTATTCCGCCCGGCCTGCAGTACGTGTAAATCAAACTCAGCTGGTTCAGCACAAATAACCCACGTTCGTTGATTAGGTCTTCAACCAACCGCGGTCAACCTTTTCCTCGTACCGGTCGTCCCCCTTGCTGAACCACAGCGGCAAAACGGCGTTCCCATTTAACCCCATTACTAACGGAGTACCATTCGCACTCTCAATCACCCTGCGTAAGTAGTCGAAATCAAGCCTGATATCCCCCCTCCAGTCGACAATACAACGAGCAAAAAATAAATCTACCTAAAGGCTCAACTATGATCACCATGACGTCACGTGTATCGTCTACGACGACCATCGCCGCCTTGGGCATCCCCCCAGCCTCATGCGAGTAAACCCGCATAGCGGACGGCAGGCCACAAACATGTGTCCTGACCGCATAGGACTCCTGCAACATGATATCCCTACTCCGCCCACAATTCAACTGAATAATGCGCATGCAAGCCATTAATCAGCGGTAATACGCGCCCTCATTCTCGCCACTGCTCGAAAGTACTCCGGACACTCCCTCGATAATACCTCATGCGCACTATCCTTCTTGGCTACAATACAATTATGACACACTTCCGCTCTCTGGCAGTCCTTCGCAAGTTGCCCCTTCTCCCCGCACCTGCGACACAAGTTCTCCGTCGCAGGACATTCCTTCGCCATGTGCCCATACGCGTAGCAGCGGTAACAGCGCTGTACGGCATCAACTTCGTGAACTCGACAACTGCTCCACTCAATATAAACCCGACCCTCTGAACATAACGCGTTCTTCGTCGTCCGAAAGACTTCTAATATCCACCGCCCCTTCTGCTCGGAAACAATCCGAGTTCTCGCCAAATAGAGTAAATTTCCTCCATAATCTTATCTTTCCTTACATGTACTGGCTCATCGTAGATAACTATTTTAGGCCCTACTTTTAGCGGAGGTTCCACCCTTAGCCCTAATTCTCTAAATTTCCCACCGTGCTTAATAGCTTGTAAAGCTTTCTCGCTCGCGGCCTCTATAGCGATCCCATTCTTAATTCGCCGTACAGCACTGACCCGCACATTCGTGACCTGGCTACTAAAATTCTTCATGACTTTCTCTTTAACAACCTCGACTGCCATTGGCTCTTCCCCCTCTGCTCTAACCACGATCGCGTAGTTAACATTACTCGGCTTCGGTATTTGCATACCCCTCCCCCCTTGACACCCTTGCCTGTCTATGGTTGTTCCAGCCCCTCTACTCCCTTGCTCCCCCAAAACTGGCCATTACTACAGACTTTCTCTTATCCTCCTCATACTCCCTTATAATTTCTTTGAACTTATTTTGTTCATCTACCCTCCCTTTTAGGTTTTCTAGCTCAACGACCGTCCTACTGAAAATTTGCTCCATAGCACGCAATCTCCTATATATTTCACCCGCGTCATCTTTATTAATCTTGTTTTTCATTTGAACATTTATCATATCCACAAACGAAGTCATGGCCAACGTGTGTATTCGGACAGCACATCTCCGCTGGTGTACGTCGACATTCCTTTACGTTTATTCCCCTCCCCAGAGCCAACAGCAGCGAGCTCTCCGACATCCATCCCACCAACGCCCTCTCCCGCCATGTCAACTAACACTCGCGCCCTGCCCTCTGACGAACTAGCTAGCTGATGCGACGACCGACCGAACTAGCGGATTCCCTAGTGGCGAGTAGCCAAACTACGCGTAGCTAACTGTTCTACCGACACCACGTGTAGCAAGAAAAAACCCAATAACACAATAGTCTAAAGGCTAAGCTCTATACGACTATGTGTAACAATCAAATCGACTATGTTTTGAAAGAAAATTCGCTGAGAGCCAGGAACAAGACAATCAGCAAAGCAAAAAGAAAAGAAACTGTAGCAAAGCCACCTACCTTCAAAGTGCAGCTATTCCAGCCCTTGAATGGATCGCACACACAGTCAAACAACACACCCGAACTGGGTTAAAACGCACCCTTGCACCCGAAAACACTCGAAAACACTCAACACAATAGAAAAAAACGTGGTCTTAGACCTCAGCCGAACACGTGTCTAACCGACAAAGCAAGACGAGCGCACACAGAACACGTCTGCTCAGTGCGGCAGTCACAGCTCGAAATCTGCAACCAGTATAATCAAAAATAATTGCATATGGAGGATATAATATAAAAACGAAAGAGTTTATTGAATTAGGCCTCTTTCATACGATCCTCATCTCTCGGCATCAATATTTTGCACTCGAGATTGGTTACGTGAAGCTTGTTTGGCAGCTTCATGTTCTAGTGCATATGAGAGCGCGTCAATTAATGTTTTAGGCGGGCCAATCGCATTGCTTGCTGTGTTTCGCTGTCTCAAACTTCGTAGATAAATGTTTGAACGGCCAAGCACTCCAAAACGCTGTCAGGAGCTGCAGGATGTGCGAGACGAACCAAACGAGCTACATCGACTTCAAATTCTTGAAAGCTTTCTTTTGAACTCTGATAGCGGTTCCTCAGTTGCGTCGGGTACACCTACTCCAGGTGCGCATTATCGTACCGCATGTCCAACCGCTTGACTAGTTGGTCGTAGTCCTCTTGTTCTTCTTCCATCAGCGTTTGTAGGATGTCGATGGCTTCCCCACGCAACGAAACAGTCAACGCTGTAGCCTTCTCTTTGGACGTCTAGTTATGTGCTTTCGCAGCCGCTTCAAATAATTCGGCCATGAAGACTCCAACAAATTACGGTGTTATGATATGCATTGTTGTAGTAGTTTCAGGTTTTACTACTTTCCTTTCTTCTTGTAAACTTGCCTTCGCTACATCGAAATTTGGTATTGGCGACAATGTGATCCTAGTGACCTTTTCTCGTAATTCTTCGATCTGCTTGTCATACTTATCTTCTAAATTCTTCTGGCCTTCTTCAGTTTTTCCCATTAATTTTTGTTCTAAACTTCTAGAATATTCCATTAATTCTTCTTTTAATATTTTAGAATTTTCTGCCAAGTCTTCTTTTAATGTTCTGGAATTTTCTTCTGCTTTTCTAGAACTTTCCTCAAATTTTTGTTTGAATTTCTGTTCTAATGTTTTAGAATTTTCTTCTGCTTTTCTAGAACTTGCCTCAAATTTTTGTTCGAATTTTTGTTCTAATGTTCTAGAATTTTCTGTCAATTCTTCTTTATATGTTCTAGAAGTTTCTGTCAATTCATCTTTTAATGTTCTACAATTTTCTGCTATTTCCTATTTTATTGTTCTAGAAGTTTCTGTCAATTCTTCTCTTAATAGTTTACTAATGTCACACCGAATTTCGAATAAGTAATCGTCAGGATTTTCACCTGCATCGATTAATGCTTGTCGCAGACGAGATTGTACAACGATTTTCGGCTCTGTCGTATCCAAATCTCGCTCATCCAGTTCTTTCCTGAGATCACTTACTTTTAACTCACTTAATTTTACTTGTTTAGTTGCCATATTATTTATTTTTAATTAACACTTCACGGTTTATTAACCCCACACCTGACACCAATTGTGAAGTGTAAATGTTAGACAATTATTATTAATTAAAATAAAAGTTTATTATAACGATAAATATATATTAAATATAATTAAAAGATGATAAATATAACAAAAACTACGATTAAACAAATATTAAATACAAATTAAGACTAAGAATATTATAAGACACTTAAACACTAAGATTATTTATTTAAACAATATATAGCTCACTTATTTATACAACTATATTTATTTATGTTCACCACTTATCGACTATATGTTTATATCACCAACTATTCAATACGCAACGCTTATTTATATCAGACTGTCCAATGCCTTCGGTAACAGTGCTTATATACTCCGGCATTTGTATTTGAGAAATTTATCTTACACATTTAAATTTAAACAGCCATTCCAACAATGTCAAATTTCTATTATTTTTACTACTAAAACTTCTAGACGACGGTCATTCCTGATGATAAGATTCTTAAAATTTCGAAATCGATGGCATAGAATTGAATAAACATGTATACCTACTAAACCGAAGAACTTCATCAGATTCTCCTAACACTTAATTTCTATGGCTAGCTATGGGTCTTATAAAGAGATTACAGAGCAAAATTTCAATTTTTCAAGTCAATCAACCATTTACAAAATTTACAACTAGCAGTTATCAGAACTGAAATGTAAAACTAGCTTTATTATTTAATTAGTCCAAAATTATCATGAAATCTACCATAAGAGAATAATGTTCCGCGGAACATCTTGCACCCTAAATTTTCTTATCAGTCATCATTAAAAACTCAAACGGCAAACGAGTCAAAATCTGTCGCTTTAGGTTGTGAATAGAGTAGAAATATGTACAAATATTGAGAATCGACATGCCTTTTAACTCACTTGTGAATAACTTCACTGCTACATTTAACAACGATTGTTCAGAACGACCGTTTTTAACAATGTCGTTAATTATGTATTACTGAATACCAATTGAATGACAGTTGTTATAAGAGTTGCAAAAAATCGTTAACTCTCAGTTGTTAGCTAACGACTATGTTAACAACTATCTTAGTGAATTAGGCCGTATAATTGGCTTCGCGATGGACTACGTAAAGACCAGGAAAATGACCCGACTTTGTAAATTATACTGTAATGGAAAGCAATGGAGAGCTAACCAGTATCGCACCTCACTCACAGAGTGTAAAATCGTATTGGGCGCAATGGGACTTTAAGATGGTTAAGGATGGTCTTGTAAAGAGTGTGGTACAAAATGCGGATGGAACTGAGAAGAGAACTCAATTGAGTATTCCCAAGAGTAGAGTACTAGACGTGCTGAAAGAAAATGACGGATCTAGAGGAGGCCATTTTGGAATAAAAAGAACTATAGAAAGATTGCATGAACGATTTTACTGGGTTCACTACAAGGAAGATGTAAAAGACTAGTGCAGGAAATGTATGGTTTGCGCTGAAAGCAACGGTCCGCATAGATGACGAATGCGTCAATACAACGTTGGCAATCCATTTGAAAGCATTGCGATTGACGTGCCGGACCATTTCCAGAAACTGATGAAGGAAATAAATACATCGTATTTATCATGGACTACTTCACCAAGTGAATTGAAGCCTATTCATTAACCAACCAGGAAGCCACTACGTACGCTGATATTTCAATCAAAGAATGTATATGCCGATTCGGTGTATCACGTGATCAGGGAAGAAATATTGAGTCAGACGTTTTCTAAAATATCTGTAAGATATTACGAATTAATAGAATGAGTCGGATGACATAGTTGAACAAATAAATAGAACGATCAGCCGATATTTGTCGAAGGTGGTCTCCAACCACCAAAGAGACTGGAACCAAGATCTTCATACATTCTTGATACCTTCTCGTTCATCCGTGCAAGAAACAACAGGGCAAACTTCTGCGAACATCTTATTCGGGCGTGAATTGCGCTTACCATGCGTTTGGTGTTCGGAAGTAAACCTAGGGAAGCCCTGGCCGGAAAAGATTACGTTACAGACTTGAGAAGAAGAATGGTTGAAATACATGAACAAGTACGAACGAATATTCTAGCTGTCAGCGGTCGAATGAAGGATCAGTATGACATCAAAGCTGTAAAAGATGGATAACCTGGAGACTTAGTTTGACTTTACAATCCACAAAAGCGTCGAGGTTTATCACAAAAGCTGGAAAGAAGTTGGGAAGGTCCGTATGAGATAGTTAAACAGATAAACGACGTGATATATCGCATTGAGAAAATACCTACCAGGAAGCAGAGAGTAATACAGTTTAATCGGCTAGCCCCTTTCGCTGGTGACAACCATGAAGACCATCATGGAGCAAAGTTTTAACTTTTGAGGACTTCATGGAAGAGTATTCTTCTGGTCACAAGGCGTGGTGACGAAAGAAGAACATCGAGACTTGTTCATCGTGTCTTCAGATTTTTCCCTCGGCCACTGCGTAACAGAGGATTTAAAGATGTCCCGCGGCATAGCTTTAGTCTTTAAGACAAAATTTGGACGAATATAGTCAAGAAATTTGAGTCCGTCGTGTCCAGCAAACTGCAATGACAAAGCGGCATACAAAAATAGCATTTATGTTCAAGGAACAGTAAGATTATTTTACTAGACAGAGCAATCACAGCAGGTGGCGAACCCTTAATATTTCAGCAATGCATGTTTTCATTTCAACAGAGCGGCGCAAGCTCGTTGGTATCCAATGTTATAATACATGCAGTAAGCTGCGATATACCGCTTTGTCATGATTACGATATTCATAGTTTTATTGCTGGAAGCGACAGAATTAATTTTTCCTACTATACAAGAACTGGCCGACCAACGTCCATCCGTCGGGAGAACTCCACGACTGAGGGAGGGATATCAATGCAGAACATCAAAGGTACATTTACTACCTGGGGCCTGTTCCACCAAAATTGCACTTTTCATTTTTCATAATTCCACCGTTGATATAATTTTTTTGCAAATGTAAAGTGCTAAGTGATCGTATTTGATTGTTTTTCTTTGGATAATTTGATTATTTTATATTAATATGATCTGATATGATGTCATTTATCATCTTGATTGTCAATATGTGTTCAAAAAGTGATAATAAAATTATGAAAAAATTAGCAATGCTAGAAGTCAATAATGAAAAAAAAATCAACTCTATTTACTCCCTTTAACGGGGATTTGTAAATGAAATTTAAAAAATGCAACTTTGCACTTTTCATTAACACATTTTAATATCACCATTGATACATACTTTTGCAAATGAAAAGAGAAAAGTGCAACTTTAAATTTTGTACTTATCACTTTTCATTAAAAAAATTATATCAACATTGATACATATGCAAATTAAAAATAATCTGTACACAAACTTTTAATTTAATTTTTTATTTTCTTTTCTTTGTCGAAATTTACTTTTTCTCTTTTTTGGCTAATTTTGACTACATAACAAAAACTTGAAAATCAGAAATATTACTAAATACGGCTTCACATGTGTTTACGCGTTTCAAAGGCTGAACTATATATCAAGTTTGCTTTGAGGAGTGAATGAATCTAGTTCTCCAAAAATAAATAAAATGTATTATTATTGTTGTAATTTTTTTGAGTACACAAGTTTTGTTTATAACAACGTAAAAAAGTGTGAAAAATAAATCGTTAGGTCCACTACACGTCTAAATCGTATCTTGTGTTTTTATATGTTTCGTTTTTACAATTTAATAGAAGAAAGTTTTTACAGGGTGCAATTGCGGAGTGGTCGGTTGCACCACCCTTAGTTTAAAGTCTTATGCTCTACTAAGGTGCTCCTTACCTCCTTTGAAGCCGTCTGATTCTAACCCGATGGATATTTCGTATCTCCCAGAAGCTGTATAATTCTACATCGAGCTTCTCCATGCTGTTAGTGCTAGTGCTATTGAAGTGTTAGTGCTTTAGTTCATCGGTTTTCTCCCAAGACGTCAAGCTAAAGACTTGCCGCATAATTCTCCACTGCAACGAGTTAGAGTCGTCCTGCTTGGCATCCAATCCTTCGGAGATCTTCATAGAGTCGTCCTGGTTGGCATCCAATCTTCGGAGATCTACATCGCAGTTGGAGATCTAAACTCCTGGTCCGTCGGCCGTACTCCGTCCCAGGTACTAGAGTTATTTACTCATTCAACTTATTTGATACATAGAATCAGCCTTCATTTCTTACCACTCTGGTCCTTCGAGTTTATACTTATCTTGCCACAAGTTTAGTAATAATTTCTTAATAAAATACAGTCCATATCGATTGAATTACTAAACCGTTTGGTCCTTCGAGTTTATACTTATCTTGCCACAAGTTTAGTAATAATTTCTTAATAAAATACAGTCCATATCGATTGAATTACTAAATTAGGTGTAGGCAACTACAAATTATTAAATAGTAATTCTAAAATATAATTAAATCTTACTGTTTCAGTTATAGAACTACCATAATTTTCTGGTAAATTTTAACTATTCAAAATAACTGACTCTTTGTGTAAAAAATATCGAAAAATTGCTCTATTGTTCATCAAATTTATCTCCGTTATACTAAAATTTTCCATACCTAGAAAGTGTTTTGCAATATTTATTAATAATAGCCCATGGTCTACTATCGTTTACTAGGCCTAAATTTTTCTCTTTTTCGCCATGAGTAACTTTATTCCTGTTAAAGGAAGCAAATTGAATTGATTTCATCTCATTAATAACTTCTAGTACCTACTGCCAATTTTTCCATAATTTTATCATTTCTTTTTGAACACATATCGACAATCAGGATTATAAATGACATAATAGGGTCCTCCACCATAACAGAAAATTGAGTAAAATGCTAGTTACTTATATTGAAAGTAGATAAGAAAAATCTGATGTGGCCAACACCAAACCTCCCGCTATTTAATTTTTATTAATTTAAATACTTACAAATTTAGTTATTTCAGAAACTGTATTAAGATCCATTCCATATAACTATGGTTCTATTTACTATTTTCTTTTTAAAACGTTACTATTATTAATTTGATTATGATTTGAATAACTGTGTAACCAAGGAGTTTTGCTTGTTTAAAGCGTAGGCTAGCCTCTTTCGCCGTAAATTTAGCCATAAAATATATAGAAAAA
The DNA here is from genome assembly GCA_963082715.1 of Harpalus rubripes. Taxonomy (NCBI): domain Eukaryota; kingdom Metazoa; phylum Arthropoda; class Insecta; order Coleoptera; family Carabidae; genus Harpalus; species Harpalus rubripes. Next base: position 38,585,737 of record OY720451.1, on the reverse strand, counting down.
GTATTTATGCAAATCTGTAGAAAATTTAATTGTCTTTAATTTTATAATAACACAAATCTTGAAAAAATAACATTTCAAGGTATTTTTCGAAAAAAATGTATTTTGAGCTTCAAGTAAAGTGCCATTTCCGGTTATCTAATATACACCAAAACCTAATGGCCTCTTCCCATATTAGAATAAGGTATTTGAGTTAGAGTGGAGGATCAACACACATAAACACGAGCACGCGCACGCGCTCGCACACGCACACACACACGCGCACCTACACACACACACACACACACACACGACATCATCGTGAAAATGTTAAAATTGGATTCTAGGGACCTTAAAACGTGCTTATTTACCAAAATCTCGATATGCGATTTTAAGCACGATCCCTACCTCCCTTACCAAGGGTATCGGGAGGTAAAAATTAGAGTGGAGGGCCCTATTGTCAGATCATATTAATATAAAGTAATCAAATTATGCCAAGAAAAACAATTTTTCATTTGCAAAAAATTATATCAACGGTGGCACTATGAAAAGTGCAAAGTTGGAAAGTTTTTGGTGGAACAGGCCCTTGGTTACAAAACCACGCTCGTACCAGAAGACGTCGTATCGCAGTCTATGGAACTCGGTGTACGATTTGAGGGATCATCTGTTAGAGTAGATAATGATATATTGAAGCTAGCAGTACCAAAGTTAGGCTGTGGACTAGATGGTTTGAATTGGAGGATTGTTAGGGACATGTTAGAAATCCTCTTCCGCTTTACCGGCGTCGAAATTCTCGTCTGAATCTTTAACCCTATCGGGCAGAAAGAAGAACTCACACAAACCATCGATTGTTACTTCTTTAAGACGTTTAAATGGACCAAGGGTAATATATGCAGATTTCGTCATCACGAACTCTTCCGGGACGAAACAGTCTTAAGGAGTGGGTAGTGTAACGGGAAAACACACGCTGCGCTGAGCGAGCGTCTAAATTTGGCGATGATGTAATCGTCGCGAGCAGCGGCGGTTTAAACATACGAGTCTCGACCTATTTAATTACTTCCGGTCGCCTGATCCTGTATTCGATGTTATTATCGTATCGAATGTTGGAAAACCTAGAAAATGACACCGGTAAACACCGTCAGGGAGGACAGCAGGGTATTCTGATAGTAACTCGCATAGTGAAGTAAATAGTGAAATAAATAAACAGTTGGTGAAATAAGTATCGTGTAAATAAAAAGTCTTATGTTATTGTTTAAATAAATAATCAGTGTGTTCAGAAAAAAATCCTAATTCGGGGTAGGCTATGAACAGGGAAACGAATGTCTCATCATTTTTTAATGCAAAAGTCAAGTAATAGGATTCAAGAGGAAAAACTATTATTTTGATAACAGTTTTGACAACTTTTCGTGACAAATTGACAGTTAATTAAATACTTTTAAATTAAGACACATGTTTCTTTGTTCATAGCCTACTCCGAGTTAGGATTTTGTTTTAACATACTGTATTTAACAATATTCTTAGTGTTTAGGTACATATGTTTAATCATAGTGATCGTTATTTTAATTGTATCTTTTTAATTTTATTTATGGTTTAAATAACATTTATTTTAATAATTAATATATCTCTAATTTTTACACTTTAGCTAAATAAATAAACGTTACAACATAGTTGTTTTACGTATTCTTTAGCAACCGCAACCCCGCAATCATGACTATTTTACGGCCGCATTTACTTCATGGCCGTTTTTACTTTACGGTCGAATTTACGTTACGAACTCAACTGCCAATCGTTTAATAGCAAATAAAATTAATGTTGTATTGAACGCAGCTTCATAAATTTTAAGCGAGGTATTGGAAAAATCGTTGTTACTATCGCTATCGCTCATTTTCTTATTCAAGAAATTAATTATTGTAGTTCATTAATTTTAATTTTTAGGTTGTAATATATTTTGACAGTAAGCAGATTTCTTTGTGAGTTGTCAAAATGACAGCACCAGCACAACACTCTACAAGTGACACGGACCAATAATTTGTAAAATATATTTTTATTCACAATCATTGGTAATATGTTGATTCTCAACCTTTTAGAGGTTGATAAATACGTCATTCCTAACTGTAATGACAAATGACAATCTGTAGGGGTGGAAATAATGGATGTCACTTCCACCCCAGGGGTTAAAAATATACAGGCCTAATTCTCTAAGCAAAGTTGTTAAAATTAACAACTATTTTCAGTTGTTAAATTGAATATCAGTTGCTAAGTTCAAAATCCCAATTCTCTATTACATCAAGTTGCTAAAATTTAACAACTAGTTGTTACGTTGAGTTGTTAATCTAGCAACTGCATTTCTTCCGTTATTAGTATTGAACAATCGTTGTTAAATGGTTTTTCTTGAAAATTTTCTGTTAGGAAACAAACTTTTATTGGAAATAGAGGGACGACCAATAATTACATACATTTTTCAGATAAGATTTATGCAAAGAAATTTTCGAGATATTAGTAATTCATTCTTAATATCGGGAAACAGGTATTTACAGAGATATTAAAACTAAGCAAGGTGTCGTTCATCTCATGTCACAAGATGAAAGATTTACGTTTATTCCAAACTTCAATATTTTAATTCTAATATATCAAGAAAGGATCTAAATTCATTTTTGTAATTTATTTTCATTATCTTACACATTTAAATTTAAACAGCCATTTTAAAAATGTCAAATTTGCATTATATTAACTGCTAAAACTTCTAGAGATGTTCATCCCATGCCTAATGATGAGATTCTTGAAATTTCGAACTGGATCACATTCAACCATAGGATTTAAACAAACATGTATACTAAACTGGAGAACTTCATCAGATTCTCCTAACACTTAAATTCTACGCCTGGCTATGGATCTTTTAAAGAGATTAAAGGGCAAAATTTCAATTTTCTGTGATGCCAATCAACGATTTGCAAAATTTCCAACTAGCAGTAGTCAGAAATGAAATGCAACACTAGCTTTGTCATTTAATTAACCCAAAATCTACTATTAGAGAATATTGTTGCGCGGAACATCTTGCCCGAATTTTCTTATCAACCATTATTAAAAACTCAAACGTCAAACTAATCACAATCTGTCACTTTACGTTGTCAATAGAATAGAAATATGTATAAATATTGATAATCGACATGCCCTTTAAGTCACAACAATTGTAGTAGCAGACAAGGATATGGAATGTATTCTACCAGTCTTAAACTGATCACATGTGGAATTAACAATTCAGAAGGATAAAATTATAACATGAGGGTGGAAGTGTCAAGCTGATAATACAGAAGCGTAGAGAATAAAGGAATTCACTTTACGTAGGATGAACTACACGTGGGAACGGATATAAGTGAGAATCAACGCGAACAACTGGAACGTCTGCTGAAGGAATATAGAGATTGTTTTGCAAAAACTGTGAAGGATATTCGATGCACGAACGCGACTGAAGTGGATATTTTACTGACTGATGATACACCCATTACTTACAGGCCGTATAGATTGTCAATTCCAGAGAGAAAACACGTTTAGGGAATAGTACAAGAGCTTCTGGATGGCGACATTATACGCGAATCCACTTCACCCTTTTCAGCACCGATTCTTCTAGTGAAGAAAAAGAACGGAGAAGCGCGAATGTGTATAGACTACGGGCATTTAAACAAAGTAACAGTAAAAAACCGATACCACTTTCCAAGAATTGATGACCAACTGGATCAATTGCAAGGAGAGAAGTACTTCACAACTTTAGATATGACGTCAGGATATTACCAGATACCTATCGCGGAGAGCTCGAAGTACAAAACTGCATTTGTAACACCGGATGGATATTACGAGTTTAATGGTCTCCCTTTTAGATTATCTAATGGACCATCAGTTTTTCAGAGGCTGGTCAACAAAGTTCTAGGATCATGACGTAACACCATCGCCATGGCTTATTTAGATGACATCATCTGCCCATCATCATTTACAGAGGGAATTCAGCGACTGACGACACTATTTGACATTTTTTAGGGCAAACAACTTTACACTGAATATGAAGAAATGTTTCTTTTTCAGTGCAGCATCAATTATTAAGGATTTCAGATTGATCGAGATAGAGTTCGACATGGAAAGGAGAAAATAAAAGCCGTCACCGGATTTCAGGCACTGAGGAATGTGCATCACGTAAGACAGTTTGTAGGATTTACAAGTTATTTTCGACACTTCATTAAAGATTACGCTAAGATTACTAATCTAACGAAAAAGGATACACTGTAGAGTTGGGAGGCGAAAGAACAAAAAGCATTTGAAGACCTAAAGGAAAAGCTTACGGAACGACCACTTTTGCAACTCTACAATTCGAATGCCGAAACAGAGGTGCACATGAACGCCAGCAAGTTAGGATTAGGATGAATCCTGCTGCAGAAATTGGACACAGGTAAATTCCACCCAGTTGCTTATTTCACCAACGGAAATGAAGTATCATTCGTATGAGCTAGAGACTTTAGCAGACGTTAAAGAAATTACGACATTTTGGAATTTACTGGTTTCCTGGAATGAGAAAATTCGCGAAGTACACTGACTTGTGTATCAAATGTTTTTACCATAAACAACCGAGAGGAAAGCAGCCAGGACTATTGAATCCAATTGAGAAACTACCGATTCCATTTCACACCATCCATATGAAGAACCATTCTAAATAAAGAAAATTCTACCAAACGATAGATTTTCAGTAGAAGATTTGCCTGGTACAAATCGAAGTAGAAGAGAATATAGTAACGTAGTGGCGATTGACAAGATGAAACCATATTTAAGTACACGTGAACTGTCGGAAAACAACAGCGCTTCGGATGTTGATGCCGATGCTGCAGGTATTTGGGATTGATTCCTCGAGGACGAGGAGCTTGTCAGGATGGCCGAACTGCCACAGTAATTATTTTGCGTAAGATTATTTTTATTAAATTTATTATGTTTTGTACTTAATTAGCTATTTAGGTACGTAACCGATGCTGTTGGATAAAAGCTACATGTAATTATACTGGTATTCACGTATTTTATTTCAGTTCATTTCTAGATTTTAGTGTGAGAACATCGATATCGTAGTGATTGATTTATGTAGTGATTCAGGTGAGTTGAGTCTTACACATACTTTTAGTCCACGATAGCAAGAGTAATGTAGATACGGATTTGTATGATTGTTCTCTTACTTTACTGCATTATCCTTTATGTTAATCCTTGTTGATCGGTCATGCCCGGTACAGCCTCCAGGCATGATGAGAGAGCTATAAGGGTAACCAAAAATACGATCTGTGTCCACGATTGCTAGCCTCGTGGGTATTCGCTGATTGACCGCGTGGTAACGGCAGGGATGGTTTTATGCTGGTTTTGCCCCTTGGCCAAAGTGAAGCCACTAGGGTTGATCAGCACCTGAGCGGAATTCGGGTTAGGGTAGCTCCCTATTCCCAGGGGTGGTAATGGCAAGGTTGGTTGTGCAACTATATCTCGGTGTTGGTAGAAACCTCACCGCTCAAGGGGTGTTGGTAGAAACCTCACCGCTCAAGGGTGGTAATAGCAGGTACAGTTGAGTATATGTACGCGTGAGTCCGGGGCCACACTGGTAATGGCAGGTATAGTTGAGTATATGTACGCGTAAGTCCGGGGCCACACTGGCAATGGCAGGTACAGTTGAGTATATGTACGCGTAAGTCCGGGGCCACACTGCTATTAAGTAGCAGGTATGCTTTTCGCATAAGGTGACTTATTCCATTTTCCCAGTTCTATAAGACTTTGTTGCATACGTGTGGAATTTCTCGTGTGATTTCTCAATACATTCCTTTGTGGTGGATGCGTGTGTATTTTATGAATGATTGCTTCCTCACTGAGTATTTCTCATGTGTTAATTCTTTTACAGAAATAATCACGGCGTGGAGGAGGATTCCGCGTGACTGGGTTCGGCCAGGCGACGGTCATCTAGATTTGTTATTTTCTTTTTTATTAATACTGTATATACTGGTTTGGGTGATAAATTTGTTTTAATATTCTTATTTTCAGCGCTAACATTTAATCTTCATTTTTAATATTAATTAAAATAAAAGTTTATTATAACGATAAATAGATATTAAATATAATTAAAAGATGATAAATATAACAAACAGTACGATTAAACAAATATTAAACACTAATTAAGACTAAGAATGTTATAAGACACTTAAACACTAAGATTATTTATTTAAACAATATATAGATCACTTTATTTATACAACCATATTTATTTATGTTTACCACTTGTAGACTATCTGTTTATTTAACATGCGACGCTTATTTATAGCAGACTGTCCAATGCCTTCGGTAACAGTGCTTATATACTCCGGCATTTGTATTCGAGAAATTTCTAGAGCACTATTCCAGATAAAAACTCAAACACAAGCGTAATTAAGCAGGTTCGGACATGTCTGTTGCGTCATCGGTAAAAATAGACATTCGCTCGTCCCAGCGACAGCGGCGGCGACGGCGGGCGCAGCACATTACACTGCCCCTTCCTTAAGACTGTTTCGTTCGTGATGACGAAATCTGCATGCATTACCCTTGGTGCATTTCGAAGTTTTGAAAAAATGACAGTCGATGGTCCGCTCGACTTCTTCTTTATGTCCGTTAGGATTAAAGCTGCAAACGAGAATTTCAACGCCGGTAAAACGGAAGAGGATTTCTATTATGTTCTTAACAATCCTCCAATCTAAACCATTTAGACCACAACCTAACTTCGGTACAACTAGCTTCAAAATGTCATTCTCTAGCAGATGATCCCTCAAATCGCACAGCGAGTTCTACAGGTTACGATACGACGGCTTCTGGTACGAGCGTGGTTTTGTAACCAGGTAATAGATGCACCGCTGATGGTCTGCATTGCTATCCCTCAGGCACACCGTTTTCCCAACAGTTGGACGTTGGTTGGCCAGTTCTTGTAGTCGCTCAAATTTCGCCTTAAAGGCTGAAGCTATGCCGCGGGACATCTTTAAGTCTTCTGATACGCAGTGACCCAGGGAATAATCTGAAAACACGGTGAATAGATCTCGGTGTTCTTCTTTCGTCACGCCGAACCGCGCCTTGCGACCAAAGGAATAGTTCTCCATGAAGTCTTCAAAAGTTGGTTCTTGTGTTATGATCCGACGAACCATTGTTCCATTATGGTCTTCGTGGTTGTCTCCGGCAAAAGGGGCTAGCCGATTAAAGTGTATTACTCTCGGCTTCCCGGTAGGTCGATTCTTAATTCTGTATACCACGTCGTTTATCCTTTTGACTACATCATAGGGGCCTTCCCAATTCTTTTGCAGCTTTGGTGACAAACCGCGACGTCTTTGTGGGTTGTAAAGCCACACTAAATCCCCAGGTTCATATCCACTCTTTTCAGCCTTGATATCATACCGGTCCTTCATTCGGTCCCTGGCAGCTTGAATGTTCGTACGGACTTATTCATGAATGTCATTCGTTGTTCTCTGTAAGTCCGTAACGTAATCTTCCCCGGCCAGATCTTCCCCAGGTTTACTGCCGAACACCAAGTCGCATGGTAAGCGCAACTCACGCCTGAATAAGATGTTTGCAAGGGTTTGCCTTGTTGTTTCATGCACGGATGAACGATAAGCCATCAGGAACAGATGGAGATGTCGGTCCCAGTCTCTTTGGTGGTTGGAGACTACCTTCGACAAGTATCGGTTGGTCGTTCTGATCATTCGTTCAACCATGCCATCAAACTGCGGATGTAATGCAGTTGTTCTAGTTTTATTAATTCCTAATATCTTACAGACATTTTGGAAAACGGCAGACTCAAAATTTCTTCCCTGGTCGGAGTGGAGTTCACGTGGTACTCCGAATCGGCATTTACATTTTTTATCTAAAGTTTCAGCAAACGTGGTGACTTCCTGGTTGGATAATGGATACGCTTCAACCCATTTGGTGAAGTAGTCCATGACAACCACGATGTATTTATTTCCTTCGTCACTTTCTGGGAATGGTCCAGCCACATCAATTGCAATACGCTCAAATGAAGTACCAACGTTGTATTGACGCATTGGAGCTTTTCGTCGTTTATGCGGACCGTTACTTCCAGCGCAAACCACACATTTCTTGCACCAATCTTTAACATCTTCCGCGAAGTTAACCCAGTAAAACCGCTGGCGCAATCTTTCTATCTTTCTTGCGTTTTGATGACTCCAAAATGGCCTCCAGATCCGTCATGGATCTCTTTCAACACGTCTGGTACTCTACTCTTAGGAATAACTAACTCAGTTCTCTTCTCAGTTCCATCAGAATCTTCTACCACACGCTTTAACAGGCCATCCTCAATCACCATGGAGTCCCATTGCGTCCAGTACGATTTTACAATCGATGAGTGCGGTGCAACATCTTCCCATACTGATTTGCTCTCCTCTGCTTTCAATTCCAGTATAATTTTCAAAGTCGGGTCTTTTTCTTGATCTTCACGTAGTCCATCGAGCTGCCAATTATTGTCGACTACTGTTGTCTTGGCGACGATAGAAAATTTCTCTTCTAGTCTACTACAATGCTTGCAATCATCCTAGCAGGGCCTTCTGGACAATGCGCCGGCATTACGATGGCTGGTACCTGTCCTAGGCTGGATTTTGAAATCGCATTCCTGCAGTCTTTCAATTCATCTAGCCACCTGACCTGCAGGATTCTTAAACTGTAGCAGCCATTTTAATACAGCATGGTCAGTTCTAATCAAAAATTTCCTTCCATACAAATATTTGTAGAAATGTTTTACGGATTTCACCACTGCCAAGAGTTCTTTTCTGGTAACATAATAATTCCTCTCATGTCCGTCTTGTACCTGGGAAAGAACGCTACTAATTCCCACGTTGCTTGCATCTGTGTCTAGTATGTGTTATCCTTCAGGTACAGGATAACTCAGGACAGGTGCGCTTGTCAAAGCGTGTTTCAGTTCTTTGAACGCAACTTTGCAGTCCATTTCTCATATAAATCTTCGACCTTCTTAGTAAGCCTTGTCAGTGGCTTGGCTATGTTGGCAAATCCAGGTACATATCGTCGATAATGGGTACACAAACCAAAAAAACTTCTAAGTTCGTGTTTGTCTCTAAGTGCTGGCCAATCTCTCACAGCCTTTATCTTTTTCGGGCCAACTGCAATACCCTTATCCGAAACCACGTGCCCAAGGTAATGAACTTCCCTTTCAAACACTTCTCTGGAAAACCTTTTCCAAATTCTTCATGTGATCCTCGAATGTTTTACCTACCACAATAATGTCATCGAGATAGACTAAACAGGTCTTCCATGATAGCCCAGCTAATACTGTTTCCATGAGTCGTTCAAACGTTGCAGGAGCATTGCAGAGCCCAGATTGCCTTACAGTAAATTGCCAGAGCCCGGTACCAATGGCGAAGGCTGTCTTTTCCCTATCTTTTGAATCCAAATCTACTTGCCAGTATCCGCTCTTTAGATCCAGAGTAGAGAAAATCTTCGAGCCAGCCAAAGTGTCTAGCGTATCGTCTATTCGAGGTAGCGGGTAGCTATCCTTCCTGGTCATGTTGTTAAGTTGACGGTAATCGACGCTAAATCGTGTAGAGCCATCCTTCTTCTTCACTAACACCACTGGTGAAGCCCACGAACTGCTTGAAGGTTCGATCACACCTTCCTTTTTCATGCCCTCAATAATTCGTTCCGCTTCCTCACGCTTCGTCAATGGTAGTCTTCTTGCTGGTTGTCGGATGAGTCTTGCGTCGCCGGTGTCTATTTTATGATGAACCACATTAGTTCTCCCGTTGGTCTTTTTGTCAAATTGGAACACATCTTGAAATCGTGCAATTAATTTCTTCGCCTTGGTTCTCTGGTAGGTGATCAGTTCTTGGAAGGATGTTGATAATTGGTTAATTAACGTATCCGGAACTTCCTGAGATATGTTTCTCTTGGTTTTCACAGTTCGAATAATCGAGGAAACTGCCAAACATTCTCCTACGATTGTTCCTCTCTAGGACAACAGGATAAAAATTTACGTTCATTATTCGAACTGTTATTAACTGACTGGCTTTGATCAGTGATTTTCCTACAACAACTCCAGTACCAGTCTTCACATCATCATTCTTGGGCTCAAGCATAACAATATTCCGCTCACAGAAACTACCGTCTAATTGTGCATGCACGATAGATTCACACCGTTCTGGAAGGGTAACACCTTCGGCCAACAGTACGCGCACAGCCTTGTCTTCTCGTGGGTTTAAAACAAGTTCTTCTTGCTTGACCATCATTACTCCATTCTTCAGGTCAAGTTTAAAACCGTGCTTCTTCATTACGTCCATACCGAGTATTAATTCATCTTCAACGTCAGCTACCAGCTTACGATGTTTAAAGGATGTGTTTCCAATAGTGATGGTCATATCTATTTCTGCTAATGTGGTAGCTTGTTCTCCCGTCGCTGTACGTAATCGCCATTTAGTAAGTTGAAGATGCGTCTTGCCTGTGTTCTTTACTAAGTCGGGTCTAATTATAGTCTTCGTCGCACCCGTATCCAGTAACATTTTTAGTGGTCTTCTATCAACAGAGCCATTCACGTAGATGCTGCTGGCTTGATGATGAAGGGATGCGACATAACTGATGGATTGTGGGGCTACTAGATTACGGGTCGATGATTGGCCCTTCGTATCAACCCGACTTATTTTTCCGACTCCTTATCTTCTTTTATCGATTCTGTCTCTCTTTCCTTTCTTCTTGTAAATTTGCCTTCGCTACATCGGAATTTGGCATTGGCGACAATGTAATTTTAGTGACGTTTTCGCGTAATTCTTCGATCTGCTTGTCATACTTATCTTCTAAATTCAGGTCTTTTTCAGTTTTTCTAGAATTCTCCTCTAACTTCTGCTCTAAACTGCTACAATTCTAGTGGTTTAGACTGCTCCAGTAATTCTTCTTTTAATGTTCTGGAATTTTCCTCTAGTTTTTGTTCTAGTGTTCTAGAATTTTCTTCCGCTTTTATAGAAATTTCAATTAATTTTTCTTCTAGAATATTTCATTAACTTATCTTTTAATGTTGTGGAATTTTCTGTTAATTTATGTTCTAATGTTCTAGAATTTTCTGCCAATTTTTGTTCAAATGTTTCTGTCATGTCTTCTTTTAATGTTCTTATGTTGGATATGTCGAATAAGTAATCGTCAGGACTTTCACCAGAATCGATTAATGCTTGCCGCAGTCTTTCTTGAAGCAGGGACTTCTTTCCTGTCGTATCTAACTCTCGTTCTTCCAGTTCTGTCTTCAGATCACTTACTTTTATTTTATTTATTTTACACTTCACAGTTTATTAACCTGAATACGTGACACCAATTGTAACGTTTTTATTTATTAGGGTGAAGTGTAAATATTAGACAATTATTATTAATTAAAATAAAAGTTTACTATAACGATAAATAGATATTAAATTTAATAATTAAAAGATGATAAATATAACAAACAGTACGATTAAACAAATATTAAACACTAATTAAGACTAAGAATATTATAAGACACTTAAACACTAAGATTATTTATTTAAACAATGTATTGATCACTTATTTATTTATACAACTATATTTATATATATTTACCACTTGTCGACTATCTGTTTATATCACCAACAATTTAACACGCGACGCTTATTTATATCAGACTGTCCAATGCCTTCGCTAACAGTGCTTATATACTCCGGCATTTGTATTCGAGAAATTTCTCGGCTGCAACAGCGGCGGCGACAGCAGTGGCGACGGCGGACGCTGCACATTACAAAATTTAATACAATATTTACCAAACCAAAGAATGTCACATGATGTCGATAATTGTTATAAAAAAATCTGATGTGGCCAGCACATAACCTCTCAATCTCATGTTTAAAATAGCAATGAACTTTAAGTAAAGTATCACTTCCGGTTGATCGTTTGTAATCAAATTTTAATTTGTTGTTCCAATAAATAGAAAAGTCTGTAATACTAAATTTTGGATTATATTTTATTATGTTTTTCCTCGAAAATCTGTTAAGAGCTCCAAATTAAATACCACTTCCGGTTTATCATATATGTATAGTCAAAATCTAATGTTGTTTCATACACGAGTTTTAAATACCAAATTTGATAAGTTTTGGATCATGTTTTAATATATTTTTTCTTCACGAATATATGTACAGAGCTTCAAATAAAGTATCACTTCCAATTTATCAATTTTAGCCAAATCTAATATGTTGCACGCACGCACGCGCCCGCGCACACACGCACACAGACAGACATCGTAAAAATAGTAAAAACGTGTTGTAGGGACCCTAATTCGTGCTTTTTTACTTAAAAATCACCATCGAGTTTTTGGACCGATAACATTATCCTCCTTTACCTACGGTATGACGAAAGGTAATAAAAAAGGAAGGCGTAATATGCCGGTATGATGAGATTTTTTTAAAAACATTTATCTTTGATTTTTTTAGTCAATAAAAAGTTGTAAATATAGTTATACAAAAATTACTGTTCAACGCAAAGCTGTAACTGTAACTAAAAAATCTGATGTGGCCAGCACATAACCTCTCGCCAGATATTTTATCTGGTTGTACGCATAAAACGAAAAATATTTTTAAATACATATATTCATGTCTCACTACAAAATAATTATTTTAATATAAATTATGTACAATACATACATTTTCTTTATATTCAATATCCTGATTTTTTTTCTACTTTCCTTTTGTTTTTCTTTTATTCATTTTTTCGCAAATTCCTTTTATATTCTTTTTTAGGTATATTCTTTTGCGTTGTTGACGTTTTATTTATTTTCATAATCTTCATAATGATGTAGAAATATTTTTGACAGTGGCATACAAATATTTTTGACAGTGACATTTATGTGTGAATTACAAACATTTGAATTTCTTGCCTTGTAGTAGTTTGATCTAAGAATTTTTACATCAAATTATTTTATATGCATTTCTTTATCTCTAAATCTATAGAAGATATAATAATGAATTTATATTTACTGAATAAAGAATTTAACGTTCTTTAATATAAGTATTTACATAAATTTTCGATAAATAATATTTGGATGATTTTTTTCTTGTAACTACTACTTCCGGTTGTCCAATTGTTACCAAAACTGACTCGACTCTTCCCATTCTTGTTAGATTGAGGAATCCGTAGTTAAAAATGTCTTAAGTCTTATAGTATTTGAGTTATGGTGAATCCAACATCCACACACACACACACGCGCGCACACGCGCACACGCACACACACACACACACGCACACACGCACACACGCTCACACACACACACACACACACACGCGCACGCACGCACGCACGCACGCACACACACACACACAAGGACATCGTAAAAATTTTATAATCGGATTCTAGGGACCTTAAAACGTGCTTATTCACTAAAATCTGGATATGCGATTTTTAGCAGGAATACAATACCTCTCTTAGCCAGAGGTAAAAAATAGACACAGACTAGTCACGCATTGTGAACAAGTTACTTTACAAGCCCTACGAGCGCGAACCTGAATACAAACACAAGAAATCTAAACCGTCTTTAACGTATGTACTGTAATTAACCTTCCTAACATACATGTACAGTATGACGTCTTTAATCCGAATATGCTCTAATCCGAACCTCCAGTAATCCGAACAGCGACATCTGGTGTAAATTGTAAATTATATATTGGTGTAATTGTAATTATGTTGACAGTCATGTTCCTTATCTTTTTATGTTAAATACTATGTATATATTTCGTACTGGTTGGGTGGAAGAGCAGCCTTTGGCTGAACCCCGCCATTGACAGTGGTCAATAAAGATTATTATTATTATTATTATTATTATTATCTCGGAGCCATTATCTGAACAACGCCTCGTTAATCCAAGCAAAGTGATTCAGTTACCTAAATGAGGGAATCACTTGGTTTCATGTTCTCTGTTACCTAAATGAGGAAATTCCGTGGATTCATGTATTCTGCTACCAAAATGAGGAAATCCCTTGACTTCATATTCTCTTATTCTGCTACCTAAATGAGGGAACCTCTTGATTTCATATTCTCTTATTCTGCTACCTAATTCAGGGGAATCCCGTGATTTCATATTCTCTAAGAACTGCTCTATTTACTGCTCATTGTTCATTAGACGTTTGTCTGTTACTAAGTTGAGTTTGCACTGCAATTTAAAGCTAAGATGACTTCCAAAAGAAAACACGTTACTCTATCGATTAAATAAAAGATCGAGATTATTCAGAATTTAGAGGCGGGTACCACAGTGACCAGTTTATCGAAAAAATACAATGTAGAAAAACCAATGATTTGCGACATCAAAATAAAAAACAAAACGAGTCTTCATCTTATGGCACCACAGCCAGTTCTTTGATTAATAAACGAAAAACGTTGAAAATAAGTGCATATCCCGAAGTTGACAAAACGGTTTATACCTGGTTTTTACAGCAAAGATCTAGAGGTAAAAAAATGATTGACTATGTACATATGTATGATTTCTTAACACAAAGTTGAATTATTTTAGGTGTGCCCATATCAGGAGAAATTTTGCGTGAAAAAGCATGCACTATTCTTTTATGGTTAGACTCACAACGATGACGATTTCAAAGCTATAGCTTCAGATGGCTCGATAAGTTCAAAAACAGATACGGAATTTGACAACTATCAATTACAGTAGAAAAATTATCTAGTGATGAAGTTGCTGTTGAGCCATTAAAAAACGCGCTTCAAAATTAAATAGCAGAAATGCAGTTGTGTCCAGATCAAATTTACAATGCCGACGAAATTACTTCCTCAAAAAAAATTTGCTCACCAAGCTGAAACATCAGCTTCAGGTAGAAAAATGAGCAAGAAACAAGTTACATTTATGCCCTGCTATAATGCCTCCGGCACACATAAAATGAGTATGTTTGTAGTGGGCAAATCTCAAAAGCCACAAACTGTTGAAAAAGAATCGCTGCCGGTGAGGTACCAAGGACAGAAAAGAGCCTGGGTTACCATAGAAATTGTCAAAGACTGGTTTTACACAGGTTTTGTCCAGCAGTGCGAAAAAAAATGCAACAGCTGAATTTAGAAGCCAAGGCACTTTTGATTTTTGACAATGCCCCAGGGCATCCTGAAGACTTAAGTTCTGAAGATAAAATAATTATTGTAATGTTTTTGCCGCCAAATGTAACTCCCTTAGTGCAACCGATGGACCAAAATGTGACTCAAGCGATCAAGTTAAATTACCGCAAGAGGCTTTAAAAAAGATGTCCTGGACTAAACTTCTTACACCACTTCTTGATGATGGTTGGACTGAAGACGATAATCTTCCACTATTACAGGGGGGTGGGGGTCTACAGAATGGAGTTGGAGGGTATAGAAAGACAAATAAACGAGGTTACTGCGCTAATAAACCAAATTTCTGAAGATGTCACACAACAAGAAGCTCTTGAATAGGCTATCGGACATGAAGAATCATGGAAATCTACAAATGATATTGTTATTTTGGAACATATTTAGAATGAATCAAGCTCCGACAAAGAAGGAGAAGTGATACTAGGACATGTAAAGCACAAAGAGGCACACAATTTCTTAGATTTACTATTGATTTTAATATAGATTTGAATATGCCTATATGTACTTTATTTTGTTATGCATATGTAGTTCAGTTGTTTTTTTAATTTTATATTTAAAAATAAAGCATTTTTATTGTGAGAATGTGGAAATTCTTAGAGAATTAAGAAAATGGCTATATTCTGTAATTTGTTCGATAATCCGAACATTTCAATAATCCGGATCAACCTGTGCAATTATTAGTTCGGATTAAAGAGATCCAACTGTAGTTACGTAATAGTTTATTATTAATTATATAAAAAAATAATTGATATAAATTATCTTTTTATTATCAACCTGTTTTAAGAATATCTTTTACAGAAAATGAGTAATGAGATAATAACTAAACTTAACATAAACCAGATATATCAAAGGCTGTTCGACACTAGCCTCTCAATACTGTCATTTATTCCTAATTGTAACACCGTTTTTCTTATGACTGAGAATATTGTAAGATTTAAAAAAATGCATGTAGTTGACTCCTTTATAAACAAACTGTCAAGCTTAAAATTTTAAATATGTAATTAATTATAAAAAGAAATACATCTACTACAAGTTACATATTAAACATGTTTATATTTTCCGTTACGACGTTTTAATTAAAAATTGCTCTTTGACATTTGATAGCATTCTTTTAATCATTCTCGAAAAACTTAAATGCGAAATTAATAAATTATCTGTTCTCTAAAAAACTGGGAAAATGTGCTGAGCAAATCTAATTTCTCAGACACATTTTTGCTACTTACGCCGGTTTGTAGGCAACTTATTTAACTCAAACTTTTCTATTTTAATCTTTGAAGAATCCCAACTGTAATAAAAAGTTGGTAGTAATCTCTCAACAAAATGACGTGCAGGTATAAAAAGGAAATCTTATCTCTTCATGTAAGTAAAACACATGCAAAATTTTGTAAACTGAACAGAAGGATTTGGCTTTTGCAATAATAGTTTACATTATCTAATTGTTACGTTTTTATTTATTTGGGTGAAGTGTAAATATTAGACAATTATTACTAATTAAACTAAAAGTTTATTAAAACGATGAATAGATATTAAAAGATAATTAAAAGATAATAAATTTAAGGAATACTACGATTAAACAAATATTAAACACTAATTAAGACTAAGAATATTAAATAACACTTAAACATTAAGATTATTTATTTAAACAATATATCTCATTTATTTATTGAACTATATTTATTTATATTCACCACTCGTCGACTATCTGCTTATATCACCAACTATTCAATACGAGACGCTTATTTATATCAGACTGTCCAATGCCTAATAGAACACTATTCCAGATAAAAACTCAAATACAATAGATTGCACCACCCGAGTAATTAAGCAGGCTCGGACAAGTCTGTTGACAACACACGCCCCTCCGTGGCTATTGCGTCATCGCTAAAAATAGACACTCGCTCATCGGTGCGGTGCGGCTGCGACAGCGGCGGCGGCAACGGCGGGCGCTGCGCGTTCCATAATTTATTAAATATTTTAGTACCACTTGTTTGTGGTACCAAATGGATTGTTATGAATGCAAAACAGATTACTGAAAATTTTTAATAAAGTCGTATCACATGCAAGAAAAAACAAATGGTTGCAATAAATAAATGAATAAATTTATTTTTTATATGTTGTGCGTAATTGTACAACAATAAAATTAATTTATTGTCTTGTCTCAATTGTCGTACATAAGTCAAAATTGTTTTAAATTTTATAATTGCCATAAGGAGAATACAGTGTTATAACTATTATTAAAATGTAAAATTTTTGTTTGATTAATATGTATAATTGCCAACACAGTCACATATAATATTAAATTTAGTTTAAAAACATAAGAAATGCATACATACATATATAATTGGTCAATAACGTTGGGTTTTGGTGTAAATCGGAGAACCGGATGTGGCACTTTACTTGAAGCTCAAAATGGGTTTTCTTCAAAAAAATACCTTTAAATGTTATTTTTTCGCAATTTATTTTATTATAAAAATTAAGGATTATTAAATTTTCTACAGGTTTGCTGTAATGCTTTTTCTATATATTTTATGTATAAATTTATAAAATAATTTATAAAATAAATCCTGAAGCCTATGCTTTAAACACATATGTATTTCCTTGGTTACGCAGTTTATGATCTCAAATATACGTAGATGACAGGTAAATGTCTTTGTCAAAAAAAATAATCATTTCAAATTAATAATGGTGACATTTTAAAAAGAAAATGGTATAAATAACAATAGTTATATGGAAAAGAAATTAATATAGTTTCTAGCAGTAGTAAATATGTATGTATTTAAATAAATAAAAATTAAATGGCGGGAGGTTTTGTGTTGGCCACATCAGATTTTTTCATTTATATTTTATTTTCCTACGTTTGAATATTTTACAGTGAAGACTGTGTCGCTTGGAAAATAGTGAAACTCAGTTTTACCTGCAGTGATTAGGGTCAAAATTTTATGATTTATAATCCTTTTGTGAATAATTCCAGTACAATAGGACGCTTGCATCACGTAGTTGGATCTAGGCAACCCGCCAGCCTGGTGGACCAACAAACCTTTTAAGTGCCTTTGTTTACATTGAGTTTGGTGGATGTTTAGCCTTTTATATGCTTTTTTGTGCGTTTTTCAGTTGTTGTTCATAACATTTGTGGGGTTGGTGTATTACTATGGCTCAACTAACTTGAACAGTGTTATTTTCTTCCGTAAAATGTTAAAAATATGTATCTTTTATTGATAGTTATAACCTAGATCCATACCGTATTGACATAAATACAATGTTTAGGCCCGGAAATTTTCCCCAAACCCTATATTCAGATATTGTAGTGTGCTTTGAGCATAGCAGAAGGTCATATATTTTACCTATATTACAAGTATTTAAAGCCTATACAAATTTAGACGCGTATATAATGAGTTTTGTTGTGGAACAGGCAAATCTATCCAGCTTTGAGAATGAAAGACATTGACTATCGACGTGAAAGACAAGGTATATTAATAATATGATTTAGTGCATTAAAAATTATAATTATCAAAATTTTTGGCTGATTGCAGGTTTACATTTCCCAAAAGTTACGAGCAAACATACTATCTTATAAGTATCTTGTATGATTTGCAAAGTGGTAAGACTGTGTGTGGTCACTGTGATTGTGTAGCTAGCTGACAATGTGAATACTGTTTATAATTTTATTAAATTTTTAATATCTGTATAAAAACACTTTTATTGTCCTATTTTCTAACATACGCAATTAAATTACTAAAACATGATGACTACAGACTACGCTCATTTACATTATAATGATATATTTTAGTTTAATATTATTTGTAGGTAATATATTGCGCATCAGACAAAATACTTAATATCTACAATAGAGTACCTACAATATTTTTATTTTACCTTCATAAGATCACTTTTCTTTACCGTACTTAACCATTTTAGCTTCCTAAAGCTATAATTCTACCTTCAAAATCTGTTTCCGATGCAAATTTATAAATTGATAATCCGTCACTGCTGTCACTCGTTTGGAATATCAAACCATAGCACAAAACTATGGCATTTTAAACATATTCCTATATGTTGGTCCACCAGGCTGCCATTTTTAAATATCTGTGACGTCACATGCACGGGCTCTATAAAATTCTATAGAGAGTCGACCGTGCTGCACTGTATAGATCTTGGCAAATATTTAAAATCGAGAAACGAAATTTTTCTTTGGGGTCGAACAGCCTTAACTACATGTAGGTACACATACCTACGAAAAATTATATTTTCTTTTTATTTAAATATATTTTCGTATATTTCATACATACTTAATTAAAAGGCTTAATATGTATTAAAAATAAGATAGGTATATCGTGGGTAAGTGAGTAAATTTCTTGACTGTGGGGTAGATGTAATAGATTAGATTAAAAGCGTTAACTTATGATAACAAACCGTCGTTCGCTGTTCGAAGGCGCTGCTAGTCTTTTTCTAGATTTTCCATGGAAATACATCGTGTACCAAACCTTATTTCCTTTTGGGCGGAGCCAAAATTGTACATGCAATATGACATTGAGATATTGTCTCGGACTCGGATTTTATTGTATTGAGATAAAGAGTTGCGGCTTTGGGTTTTCCAATGTCTGAATTTTATAATCGTAAGCCTACAGGGAGGACTGGCTCTTTGGACCGGCCCGGGAAATAAGAACCTGACCGACCTCCCCTTAGTAAAAAAAAAAAAAAATTATACTCTAGGTTTGCGGAATTTGCCAATAACGAGCAATTTCAGAATACGATTACCATTTGTAATGCTGCAAAATATGGAGGTAATTTTTTCTTGCTAACTTTATCCGATTGTACCTTTCTCGCTGGCATAAACCAAAGCAACCAAAGTCTTGTCACGGAGACAACGCCAAAATAATTCAGCTTCGTTTGCATTATAAATTTTATTGTTGCCTAAACCAAGATCTTTAATTTTCTCAAGCAACTCAATTCTGAATGGTTCCAAAGCTGTTTCGTCACTGGCAACATTTTTGCACCCGTTATTTTTTAAGAACGTATTCCAAATCGTTGCTGAAACCCTTTGAACCAGCCTCTGCTGGCCTCAAACTGACTGTTTTCCTCGAAATCTGGGTATAACTGGGTATAAAAATATTTAGATTTTTCAAAAACATGTCTCTCTCTATTGCAAACTTTAGCTTTCCTCATTGTTTTTCTTTTAACTGGTCGTATTTCTATGCGAGATATGTATTGACGAATTTAATTATTTTCTTTCCTTTATGTCATTAATAATCTAATATTAATTTGTTTATTGTTTGACTGTTAAACTATATGGGGTTTTGCATTGAGAAGCTTTAAAAACGTTGTGTTAATAGATTCAATACAGGGGGACGGGGAAACGGAATTCCAAATTCACGTAACATGTCCACTTGCATACCTACACACTGCATGCGACACTTGTATACATTATTAGCATTATAGCAGTTAACAATATAATACTTGTTGGAAAAAAATAGGCGCTAGGCCTACCGGCCTCCTACAAATCGCGGCCTCTCGGGAATTCCCCGATTTCCCGGTCCGTCCCTGTAAGCCTAGTAAGACTAGTATATATATAGTCAAGAAATTTGACTCTGACGTGTCCAGCAACAAAACTATAATTTACAAAGCGGCATACAAAAATAGAATTTATGTTCAAGGAACAGTAGAATAATTTTACTATACAGAGCACTCACAGCAGGCGGTGAACCCTTAGACAAGCAATGCATGTCTTCATTTCAACAGAGTGGCGCAGGTTATAGCCCGTTGGTCCACTTTTATAATACAAGCAGTAAGCGGCGATATGCCGCTTTGTCATGATTACGATAAATATAGTTTTATTGCTGGAAGCGACAGAATCAATAGGGGATTCCACCATTTTTTAAATATAATTTCATCTGAACATATAAGTAAAACTAAGACTGTCGGTGAAAATCCGGTGAAAAAATTCCTATTAATAAGCGAGTTATAGTCCTCCGAAATTTGAAAATATATATAGATGTGACGTCACGAATATAAGTTTTTTAATATATATGTATATATTTTTAAAGTAATTAAAACAAAAATTGTATAAAGTATTTTCAGTTAATTGGTTTAGTTATATAAAACAGTTTAGGGTGTACGTAAAACCTAATTTTGGGGATTATATTATTGAATAAATAAATGGTAAATGCTCATTAGGAGTAGTATGTATATTATAAAATACATCTGTATATATATAAAATAAAAATGGGGGGATTATACCGTAATTTCAATTTCTATGCTATCTGTTTTAGTTAAGTAAATATAAAATGTTTATTAATTATATTATTATATATTTTATTCGTATATTTTTGGGTTTGTAAATGTATGTAATAAATGTACCTATATTTGTTTACACTTTGCCATCCACTATTGTATAAGATGTATTTCTTGAAACAATATACCTACTTTATCTATCTAAAAAAAAAAATGTTTTTATATCAAACAATTTTCTTCGTGGACCTAAATGTTCTTGAAATATATGCTATTTCTAAATTATATTTATAAAAAATAAATGAATATGATTATACTGTACAAGTCTACATGATTTATAATTCGAAATGTATTTAAATTATTAAGTTTAATGCAAAATATTTATATTCTCAAATAAAAACTGTTTGAGAATTGCACTACTGGACTGATAGCCACACCTCCGCTATTTGAATTTCTCTATTTCCATAGGTAGTAGGCTGCGCCCCTAACTGGGTATTCGTTATATATTTATAGGCCGTCTTTGAGTCGCCAATCAAAATAATATATATGGATTTCATATGAGTGACGAGCTGCTATAACAAAATTCCCCTTATTTCCGAAGTATTTCAATTATGTCGTTTTATTTCTTTATTAATATTTATTATTAAGCATATACTTTCAGTATTTTTTCCTAATTTCTCTTAAATCAATTGCGCTATAATCCCTTATTTTTCCTACTTATAGTACAACTTGAAGGGAAATCATTAGTGTGGTTAGTAGCTGTATACATATAAACCAGAAAAGCGAATTATACAGATAAAAGGATTGTTTGCCCGGCAAGTGACACTTGTGTTTTCCCATTCAATTTCTTTCCTCAATAATAACCCACAGATTATAAATTTCCAGTATTTGTAAAGCTGTTGTTTGGAATATGACGTCCTTGAAACTTATTTAGGTAGATAAATGCATTTCAAATAAAATAGCAATAATGTAAATAATATACTTGCAATTTATAAAAAGTATTATATTTATGTCAACAACAATATATTTTATATTTTCCTATATGGGAAACTAAAAATGATATTATTAATTTCAAGGGACAAAAAGTTCTGGAAAGACAAAATGGAAGAAAGACTAGTAAATTTTTATAAAAACAGTTTATTTCCAGACATTATTAATATTAAGAGAAAAATGTAATTAATATTAAAGTATTATGTTATTATTTTACATATGAGCAGGGTGAGTCTGCGAAGACGCCGCGCCCTCCTGTAACATTTCTATTATAGAAAAAAATGGCTCATATAAAAGTTTTTTTTAATTATACTATTTAATGACAGATGTCAGTTTCTCTGTCCGTCTCTATCTCTCCAAAAAGGAAACTGTTTTTAGAACAAATAAGGCGCCATAGTTGTGAGCGGCAGAAAGCTGAATTAAAATAGCATTGAAAGCTTATGGACAATATAAAATATCCTCTAAATAAGAAAATCTGGGCCAAATTCACTTATAAATTTTAAATAATACTAAAGTATTCATTTATCCCCAGGACATAAAGGAAAATTCTGGTTGAAATTGCATTCTAAATAAGATAAAGGGGCTTTGAAAAATCTTGTTCTGAACAGTACTATCATTTTCTTTAATTTACTAATAATTTATTAATTATATAAAAAACTGGAACCTTTATGTCAATCTCCATATGTTTACCTTTAAATTAATATACATATATAGGGTGCCCATTTTATATGTTCCCACCTGAAATTTTAAGAATAGGCAAAACAGAATACATTTCATATGCCACTTGGTTAATATTAGTACTATAAATCGAATAATCACAGTAGATATAAGACCAAACAAAATTTTAAAAACCAAGTCACTTAATGTATCATGGATTGCCTATTCATGAATTTTCAGGCGGAAACTTTTAAAATGGGCACCTGTATGTATATATATATATATATATATATATATATATATATATATATATATATATATATATATATATATATATATATATATATATATATATATATATATATATACAGGCTGATTCATCGGTCTGTCCTCTCTTTATAACTCTTTTATTTTAAGTCAGATAGAAAAACTCTTCAAATATAATTTATATGATGCATTTGTATACAGGAAGCTCCGTTTAAGCGCAACAATATGTAACTTTATATTTCTTAATGGAACAGCCTATATTTATTTATTTATTTATTTTGATGGTAAATTAGATTCCCTTTAAAAAAGTATTAAGTAATACAGGTCTAAAATTATAAATTAAGAAGTTATTTACCTTTATTCGTTGAATGATATGTTTCTATCATGTTATTATTAACAAAGTAAGCTATGGATAATTTGATCAATTGTTTCGTATTTAAACAAACAAGTTTTCAAAATACTCTGAGTTTATTATTGTTGATGTTAAATAAATAATACAAATTTTAGTAAAGATGAAATAGTTAATATGATATTTATAATAGAAAAATCTATTGAAGTTGAAGGACAAGTTTTCGAGCATTTATTATAATTTTGCATTATTTAGTCTGTCACTAAATTTTAATAGCCTCTTTGTAATTAGTGTAATGTTTAAAATAAGTATTTGTTTAGAACACTATATAATATTATTTGTTAAAATAAGAAAAGGACAAGCGAACGCACCCGTCTTGAAGGCAAGAATAAATGAAAAAAGAACGCACCAAGCGACACGCCAGAATCTAACATGGCGACAGAACTAGTGTCGTAGTTATGTAAAGTTGTGTAAATTCAGTGTAATCAATAACGAAAATTAAAGAAATACAGTCCACTACTCATCACTAAACCAACGCGGGTTTCTGAGAACTACAGTTCCAACCATTTTATGGTCCTTCGAGCCGGATGTCACCCAGTAAAACAGTGAGTGCTGAACGGCTATGTAACTACAGTTACAAAAACATTGTAATAAACAATCAAATTCGACTTACTACAGTAAGTACATCAAATTCGACTTAATACAGTAAGTACAAGGAAATACAATATTGTCAACGAGGCAAATAATATCAAACAAAGACAACCCCTGGCACACCTAGCACCAGGCACCCAACATTACAAAGCTGTATTGCGGGCAGCCCGACATCAAGGCGATTTTAGGTGAGATCTTCCCAATATTTTTCCTTATATTCTTATTTCCTTGCATAACTTAAAATAATGGAAGCGCAAAAGCAGAAACGACAGGTAATAAACGAGACTTTAAATAATTTTGAAACATTTGTAAACAATTTTAATGTCCAAAGCGGCAGTATATCAAAACTTAGACTGAGGCTAGAAAAAATTGAAGAAGCTTGGACTAGTTTTGAAACTGTGCAAAGTAAAATTGAAAAGGATCAAACTCCACAGGACAAAGTAGAGTCGACTGAATATAGGAATAAATTCCAGGAAACATATTTCGATGCAGTATCGAAGGGAAGAGATTTACTTGAAGAGGCAACTACTATACGCCAGTCAAGAGTGAACACCGAGATAGTTACAACACCAACGCCAATATCTACCCGTCGAAATATACAGCTACCAACATTGAGTTTTCCAAAATTTAATGGGGAATATACCAAGTGGCTAACATTCAAAGATTCGTACAAGTCAGCAATACATTCAAATGAATCACTAACCCAAATTGAACGGTTAAGACACTTGCGAAGTTTATTAACAGGAGACGCATTGCATTTGATCAGTTCACTTCAAATCACCAATGAGAATTACGCAATTGCTTGGGCACTCCTTAATGAAAGGTATGAGAATTAAAAAATAATCTCTCACACACACTGAACAGCTGGAGCAGCAACCAAAAGGTATTTCTAAACCAGAAACCATGGTTAGTACAAATATCAATACTTACACATGTAGGTCGACACATCTGCAAACTTTGTTACCTACAGCTTTAGTCAAAGTAAGTAATGACACCAATAAAACATCATTCAACATTAGAACCTTATTGGATTGCGGTTCACATTCAAATTTCATTACCATGGATATGTGCCGTAAACTAAACTTAAAAATGATTAAATCTACAATGAATATTTCGAGATTTAATAAAACACTTTTTAAAACCAATTTTAAAACTAATGTAATAATTAACTCATTGCATAATCCTTATTCTAAACAATTAACATGTATTGTAGTTGACCAGATTACAACAAACGTACCTACGTTTTCAATGGACTTATCGGAGTTACAAATTCCTTCCAATCTAACTTTAGCAGATGCTACATTTCACGAAGCAGGACCTATTGAATTACTGCTTAATGTTAGCATGGTTTTTCAGATTTTAACAGAAGGAAAGCTAATCCTAAACGGCGGCTTAAATCTGCAGAATACAAAATTAGGATGGATTGTAGGAGGTGACGTATACTTACCTGCACCAAACAATACTCTTACACTGCTGAGTGTAAAGCACAATGAACAAGACATGCAAGATCAACTTCATCAATTTTGGATGTTGGAAGAAGTGCCAACATCCATAAAATATGCTAAAGAAGAAGAAGATTGTATGAAGCACTTTGAATGCACGACCACAAGAGATGTCAGTGGAAAATTTATTGTAAACGTGCCACTGCGTCAAAGTGAAGACGTATTAGGCAATACGTTAAATGTCGCAATATCTAGATTACTTTCAGTAGAAAGAAAATTTAACAACAATCCAATCCTGAAAGAAAAATACCAAGAATTCATGAAGGAATATGAAACACTGGGACATATGACTCCAATTTCATACAATGAGAACACTTTCGCATATTATCTACCACACCACCCAGTTGTTAAGATGGATAGCTTAACCACCAAAACAAGAGTTGTATTTGATGGGTCAGTACAAGCACCAGATGGTTTGTCACTCAATCAACTACAAAAGGTAGGTCCAACGATTCAGAATGACTTGTTTACAATTATAAGTAAGTTTCGAACGTATGCAGTAGCTTTAACTGCTGATGTGGAAAAAATGTACAGACAAGTACTAATTGATGTCACAACGTCACTTGCAACACATAGTCTGGCGTACTAACTCAACTGATCCTGTACAACATTATCAATTAAACACTGTGACGTACGGTCAAGCTGCCTCTCCATTCTTAGCCATCCGATCATTGATACAGCTAGCATTTGACTACGAAAATGAATATCCAATAGCTTGTGATGTAATAAAAAATTCTTTTTACGTAGATGACTTGCTGGCCGGTGCAGAAAACGAAGATGAAGCCTATAAACTATATGAGCAAATCACTCAAATTTTAGCAAGTGCTCAAATGAAGTTAAGTAAATGGTGTACAAACAATGCAAACATGTTACGTAAAATTAGTACCACGAATGAAGCACAAAAAAGCGTAGTATATGTTTGTGAGAACACTTCACTGAAAACATTAGGTGTTCATTGAAATCCTGAAGAGGATGTATTTGAGTATTCAGTTAACATCAAGGACAACTCAGTCATTTCTACAAAACGAATTGTGTTATCTGTTATATCCCAAATATTTGATCCCCTTGGATTAATTAGCCCTATTATTCTAATAGCAAAATTAATTATACAAAATCTTTGGCAGGAAAGGTTAGGTTGGGATGATCCATTAGATCAAAAATCGCAAGCTGAATGGCGTAACTTTCTATTTTGTGCCGGGCAGGTGGGAAAAATCAAAATACCACGATTTATGTTATGTGAAAATCACACTAGTGTGGAAATACATGGATTTTCTGATGCGTCTACAAATGCATACGCAGCTTGTGTATACGTCAGAGTAATTAGTGACTGTGACGTTATAACAGTTAAATTAACATGTGCTAAAACCAAAGTAGCACCTTTAAAATCA
Source organism: Harpalus rubripes (assembly GCA_963082715.1). Classification (NCBI taxonomy): domain Eukaryota; kingdom Metazoa; phylum Arthropoda; class Insecta; order Coleoptera; family Carabidae; genus Harpalus; species Harpalus rubripes. The sequence goes on along the minus strand of OY720451.1, from coordinate 38,558,596 downwards.
TTATCAACTCCACGATTGGAATTATGTGGAGCCTTACTCTTAACTAAACTGGTAGATAAAACGAAAGAAGCTTTACGTTTAACAGTAGCACGTACTATATATTGGACGGATGCAACAGATGTCCTTGGATGGCTCAACACCTCTCCACATTTATTGAAACCATTTGTAGCCAATCGAGTTGCTAAGGTTCAGGCTCATACAAAGAGCTCTGATTGGAGATATGTGCCTACCACAGAAAATCCAGCGGACATTGCATCTCGTGGGTCGTATGGGGACACTTTACTTACTTCATCATTATGGTGGAACGGTCCTCCATGGTTAGCTGACACTGAAGAGTATTGGCCAACACTGTTTCTGAAGAAAGATATTAATTTACCTGAAGTTAAACAGCAAGTTCAAACTTGTTACATGGCTGAAAATAAACTTGATATTTTTGATCGATTTTCAAAAATGAGTAAATTAAAACGAGTTATTGTTTATACATTGAGGTTTATAAATAATATAAACCTAAAGAAAAATAAAATGAAGAGACAGAATGGTCCACTTACTATTTCCGAACTAAATGAAGCTAAGATAATTCTTATTAAACTTTCGCAACGGGAATCTTTTCCTAAAGAAATCGAACACTTGGAAAAGAATCAACAATTACAAAACAATTCTACACTTCTACGGCTATCTCCTTATCTGGATGATAAAAAATTATTAAGAGTTGGCGGAAGATTGGAAAATTCAGACTTCAAGTATGAAAATAAGCATCCAATTATACTTGGAAAGCATATACTTACCAGATTAATGTTCGAAGAAGCTCACATCTTTTTGCTACACGCTGGGCCACAACTTTTCTTAAATTATATGAGGGAAAAGTACTGGCCAATGAAAGGACGTAATTTGGCAAGAAACATTGTACAAACATGTGTGAAATGCTTTAAATGTAATCCAAAACCATTGCAAACAATTATGGGCAATTTGCCTGCAGACCGAATAACTGCAGCGTACCCATTCATGATCACTGGCGTAGATTACGCTGGGCCATTTTTATTAAAGAATAAAAAGGGTCGCAAAGCATCATTAACTAAAAGTTATCTATGTTTATTTGTATGCTTTGTTACAAAGGCTATTCATTTAGAGTTGGTGTCTGAACTAACGACTGAAGGATTTATAATGGCTTTACGGCGATTTACTGCAAGAAGAGGAAAACCTAGTCGTATTTATTCAGACAACGGCACCAACTTTATTGGAGCCAATAATAAATTACGTGAACTAGCCCAATTTTTAAAAACGTATCAATCAGAATTGATTGAATGCTGTACTACGGACTCAATAAATTGGAATTTTATTCCAGCCAATTCTCCCCACCACGGTGGTCTATGGCAGAGCGGAGTGAAAAGCGCTAAATACCACATGCGAAGAATAATCGGTAATTCTGCTCTAACTTTCGAAGAGTTCTATACCGTAATTACACTAATCGAATCCATTTTGAATTCGCGGCCATTATCTCCGATTTCCTGTGATCCTACAGAACCTACTCCTTTAACACCCGCACATTTCCTTGTGGGAAGATCTCTAGCAACTGTTCCAGATCCAAATGTACAACCATGTCCAGAAAATCGACTAACTAGCTATCAACGTCTGCAGAAATTAACTCAGCATTTTTTGGCGTCGATGGTCCTCTGAATATATTTCAGAATTACAGCAGCGCCAGAAATGGAAAACGACTCAACACAACATTCAACTTGGAGCCGTGGTGATTGTTAAGGATGGTAATCTCCCGCCACTGCGATGGATCCTCGCACGTGTAGAGCAGCTACATCCAGGGGCAGATGGCATCACCCGGGTTGTAACCTTGAAGTAGCCCAACGGCAACACAAGACGCGCTACCACTAAAGTGTGCCATGCAGTGCTAGTTCTGAGTGAAGTTAGTGTAACTAGTGAAGTGAAGTGAACTAGATTAAGTCATAGTAATAATTAGTCAGTAAGAAAACCAATGTTTGTTTGTATTAGTTGAAGCCATGGTCTTCAAGGCTGGGGGCAATGTTTAGAACACTATATAATATTATCTGTTAAAATAAGAAAAAGACAAGCGAACGCACCCGTCTTGAAGACAAGAATAAATGAAAAAAGAACGCACCAAGCGACACGCCAGAATCTAACATGGCGACTGAAATGGCGACAGAACTAGTGTCGTAGTTATGTAAAGTTGTGTAAATTCAGTGTAATCAATAACGAAAATTAAAGAAATACAGTCCACTACTCATCACTAAACCAACGCGGGTTTCTGAGAACTACAGTTCCAACCAGTATTAATAAAAAGTATCAAAATTTTGTATTATATTATGGTTTTTCCACTCTGAACTACTATTTTTTATGAACGTAAATAACTTCTTAATTTATAATGTTAGACCCCTTATTACTTAATACTTTTTTAAAGGGAATCTAATTTACTATCAAAATAAATAAATATATATAGGTGTTCCATTAAGAAATATAAAGTTACATATTGTTGCGCTTAAACGGAGCACCCTGTATACAAATGCATGTGGTACGTAGATAGACAATAATATATCATATAAATTATATTTGAAGAGTTTTTCTATCTGACTTAAAATAAAAGTTATAAAGAGAGGACAGACCGATGAATCACCTATATATATATATATATATATATATATATATATATATATATATATATATATATATATATATATATATATATATATATATATATATATATATATATATATATATATATATACAGGGTGTTATATTTTAATGGACCCAGCAAATATCTCGCTTATTTATTAAGTTGGCAATTTTTTTCATATAACATGATTTATACAGGAACATGTAAGCTACTTGATGACGGATGTACATTCCTGATACCACTTCCGGTTTATGAGTAATTAATATCTACTTTGAAATTTCAAATGAAACATACTATATTTTTTTACAAATTTGAAAAGTGCATCAAATTTGCTTTACAATCATGTAAAATAATCCATATGTTACATTATTAAAAATTAAAATGGCGGGCACTTGTTTATACACCTAATTGGAAAGAGAATAGTCAGCCATGACTGTGGCTTGAAATAAAACAATTAACTAAAACAATTGTAACTATTATTATTAAACGAAATAATATGTTTTTGTCATAATAATACAGAAAATAAGAATAAGGAACACAAGCTCACATGGCTCACTATTCTCTCTCCAATTAGGTGTATAAAAAAGTGCCCGCCATTTTAATTTTTATTAACGTAACATATGGATTATTTTACATGATTGTAGAGTAAATTTGATGCACTTTTCAAATTTGTAAAAAAATATATTGTTTCATTTGAAATTTCAAAGTAGATATTAATTACTCATAAACTGGAAGTGGTATCAGGAATGTACATCCGTCACCAAGTAGCTTACATGTTCCTGTATAAATCATGTTATATGAAAAAATTGCCATCTTAATAAATAAGCGAGATATTTGCTGGGTCCATTAAAATATAACACCCTGTATATATATGTATACAAGGTGTTAATACTAAATCGTTACACCCGAAAATGGTAGATAGAACTTATTAAAACAAACAACTTTTCTTAGCTCAAATTTTTGATTTGGAGCCCCACATAGGCGTAGTTAGGGGGGTACTTGGGGGTGCTAAGCACCCCCAAATTTTGAATTAGCACCCCCAAACAAAATTTCTATAAATTTTAATAACTTCATTTTAGACACATCTATTCATATTGACTGTTATATTAAATATTATCAACATATCAAGAAAAAACCTTCAAAGCAAAGAAGGGAATTTAACTATCATTAATGATGTAATAAAAAAAAATTAGAAGAAAAGCGAACTGACTATGCCTTTTTGTACTCACGGAGAGATATTGAAATTGCTTCAATAAATAACAATATTGAAATTGAACCTATTAAATCTACAAAAATAAAAAAGCGAGTCAAAATTACTTAAAAATTATTTGGTTGCATCAACAATTGATCTAGTTCACATGATACTGACTTACATACTCGACCTGATAATTCTTGATGATTATTCTTTCCGAATTCATTTACTACCATATTGGCGGAAAAACTGAACTATAGGTGGCAGGCCGGACGGTAGCAAGATGGCGGAGGAATAAGGAGAGTTCTCTCATTCCTTATTGCTGGCAATATGCATTTCAAAGTGCAAAGTATTTAATATGGAAAAATTAACATAAAGTTAGGTGATATTTTTGAATACATTGCCTCTGCGCGTCCTATAAAGGAAGGCGAATAATAGTTGATGGATCAGGTACAATATTGGGATCTTGTCTAAAAACAGTCATTTGTATGGAGATCCTCATATAATTGAAATTTTATTAAATAAGAATATAAATTACTGGAAAGCAAAATTTAGTTTGTAGAGCAGAATTGGGAGGCAAATGCAAACATTGTTATACTTTTGTTGCATATAAACTGGTCAGTAAAAATAAAAACTATATTTATTATTTCACAACAAAAGTTATCATTATTATTATGCTATTAATTTATTAGTTTATGGGTTTGTGTATTACAGAGCAGAAGAAATAGAAAAATTAAGTTGTACAGATTTGGAACAAGTAAGGGAAAAACTTGTTAAAAAGAATGATAAACAGTGTATAGTTTGGCTATAAAACTAGAAGAATTTTACCATCCTGTTTTAAAAAAGAAAAAAATTTAACCGATTGGAGACGTCAAAACTATATGGGAAATAAATTTCAAGATCATATTTTGTCACTTGAGATATAATGTAAACTTACACTTTTTGACTGCATTGTGGCACTGAGCAGTGTCTATGACATTTACTGATCATTATTTAAATCTGAAAATGTAATAAACACTATATATCTCACTTTCTTTTACAACAAATATAAATTAAACCTGTTTAAAATTACATACGTTTCAATGTATGCTATCAACGTTTCCTTATTCCTCTAGTTCACAAATCTGCCGCCAGACGTCACCCACTTTGAATTTTTTCGCCAATAATGAGACCTTTAACGCAAAGCTTAGCGTTGATGGCAGCATATGAATATTCTCCTAAGTACGTATTACAATGAACAGACTTTTGTAAGAATACACAGATATTATTGTGTGTAATCGTGACTTTTCATAGTTGTGACACATTTATATAAACACAAAATATGGAATAATATACAATAGGTGCAATAAAACAAACGTTTTTAACAAATACATAGTCTAAAATTTATTATTTTAATTAATAGTTATAAAGTCTTTTGAAGGTTAAAGTAACTAGCCCAGTAGCGAACCTATCGAGAGAAATATTGTGCTAAGGCTCTCATTGATGCAATAACTACATACCTAAAACACCGATTTTCCCTAGAAAGTCAAGAACTAGCAATAGCCGTAGATATAGATCATTAAACAACTTTTGCAATAAATAAAGATATTTTGAAAGCTGAAATTACTATTCTAAAGATGATGAGCAGTCAAGAATCAAATAATATTAAAAGTGTACTTAATCAAGGTACCTACATTTGGTATTTATTATAAACTATAAAATTATTATTCTCTGTTATGAGGAGAATTAAAAACTGGCTGAGCACTACTATGACACAAAATCGCTTTACTAATTTAGTAGTAGGTAGATCAGTATAGAATACTGAAAGTAAACTTTCAAAAAAAAAAAAAAAATACCTAAGATATTTTGCAAGAATTTATTCTTCTGAATGGAAGCAGAAAATTAGATTCGCGTCGTGTTCCAAACTTCCTTTTCACAAACTAAGGTGTCATTTTTAAGCGCCCACACGGTGCAAATATTTCATCATTACCGATATCTGTGTACAAAGCAAATTGGCACACCCAGTATTGGGTAATAAACCGTGATGATATATTTATTTATTTTATAAATAATATTTTATGTTCTTGTTTATAAATTAATCAAATAAATACTTTTTTATTTTGTAAACCAACTTTATTTTTCATTTTAAGGTAAGGGACTTTAGCACCCTCTAATTTTAAAGTCTAACTTCGCCTATGGAGCCCCAGTTCATAGTTATTGGCGTTCTCTTGTTTTTCGAAAAATCGTCATAACTCCCTTATTTTAAAGAATATTTAAAAAATACAAAAACTTTCAGCATTTGCTTTCGGTTCTCTAAAACACTTGTATTTACAATTATTTTCTATTTCATCAAATAACAAAATGGCGACTAATCAAAAATTTCAAAACAAGATATTTTGAAAACCACCCCATCGATTTTCGAAAATAAAACATTTTTAAAATCCATAAACTTTCTATTACAATATTTGTCTGAAACATTTTTTTCTATGTCCAAAAATAAAAGTTTTTATTCACTTACTTGGCTTGCATAAGTATGAACAAACTAAAAAAAGCATTTACAACGAAGTAGTTTCTGAAAACAATGAAATAAAAAAGAGATTAGATTTGACAAGTACTCAAAAACAAGTTACTTCAAATTTTTCTTCAAAATGCCTTCTCAGATTACAACGTCGAAGGAGCCAACGACAGAACAACAGTCTTGGCTGGAAGTCGTCAGGTCCCAAAGCTTGAACTTTTTGCCTAGAGTACGGGTAAAGGCCCTGCTCATTCAGAACTTGCCAAACACTCACATGATTCACATTTAATCTGTTCCCTATTATTCTTGTGCTCGTCGATGGCTCATCTTCAATAATGTTAAGTACAGCCTCTTCAAATCTAGGGATTCGACGTACCCTATTGGCGTTTCCACCAGTTGTTGGGTAGAAACAACCAGTTTCAAACAAACGCCTACAAATTTTTCTGAAGAGTTGGCTACTTGGTTGTTGACGATTCGGGTATCTTTCCCGATATATTCTTCGAGCTTCCTGTGCATTACGCCTTGCCTCCCCAAAAACCAGAAGCATGTCAAGAAGTTCAACCTTTTCATAATGATGCATGTTTACGTATAAATTATGCAAAATACGAACATACAAACGGACATACACGTGCACTAAATTTGAAGTAACTTGTTTTTGAGTACTTGTCAAATCTAATCTCTTTTTTGTTTCATTGTTTTCAGAAGCTACTTCGTTTTAAATGCTTTTTTTAGTTTGTTAATACTTATGCAAGCCAAGTAAGTGAATAAAAACTTTTTTTTGGACAGATAGAAAAAAATGTTTCAAACAAATATTGTAATAGAAAGTTTATGGATTTTAAAAATGTTTTATTTTCGAAAATCGATGGGGTGGTTTTCAAAATATCTTGTTTTGAAATTTTTGATTGGTCGCCATTTTGTTATTTGATGAAATAGAAAATAATTGTAAATACAAGTGTTTTAGAGAACCGAAAGCAAATGCTGAAAGTTTTTGTATTTTTTAAATATTCCTTAAAATAAGGGAGTTATGACGATTTTTCGAAAAACAAGAGAACGCCAATAACTATAAACTGGGGCTCCAAATCAAAAATTTGAGCTAAGAGAAGTTGTTTGTTTTAATGAGTTCTATCTACCATTTTCGGGTGTAACGACTTAGTATTAACACCCTGTATACAGGGTGTTATATTTTAATGGACCCAGCAAATATCTCGCTTATTTATTAAGTTGGCAATTTTTTTCATATAACATGATTTACACAGGAACATGTAAGCTACTTGATGACGGATGTATATTCGTGATACCACTTCCGGTTTATGAGTAATTAATATCTACTTTGAAATTTCAAATGGAGCATACTATATTTTTTTACAAATTTGAAAAGTACATCAAATTTGCTTTACAATCATGTAAAATAAACCATATGTTACATTATTAAAAATTAAAATGGCGGGCACTTTTTTATACAGCTAATTGGAAAGAGAATAGTGAGCCATGACTGTGGCTTGTGTTCCTTATTCTTATTTTCTGTATTATTATGACGATCCTCCTTGATTATGACATAAAAAAAATATTTCGTTTCATAATAATAGTTACAATTGTTTTAGTTAATTGTTTTATTTCAAGCCACAGTCATGGCTCACTATTCTCTTTCCAATTAGGTGTATAAAAAAGTGCCTGCCATTTTAATTTTTAATCATGTAACATATGGATTATTTTACATGATTGTAAAGCAAATTTGATGTACTTTTCAAATTTGTAAAAAAAAATATAGTATGATCCATTTGAAATTTCAAAGTAGATATTAATTACTCATAAACCGGAAGTGGTATCAGAAATGTACATCCGTCATCAAGTAGCTTACATGTTCCTATATAAATCATGTTATATGGAAAAAATTGCCGACTTAATAAATAAGCGAGATATTTGCTGGGTCCATTAAAATATAACACCCTGTATATATATATATATATATATATATATATATATATATATATATATATATATATATATATATATATATCTTGGCAGGGAGCCGAGCGCTGGGTCTCAGGGACTAATGCAAGAAAAAATAGTTGTACTTTTAAACAAAAAATAATGCTGTGATATTGTAAGAACAGTCTTTATTTATTACAAAATTAATAATAATCTAGTCTCCTACATATAAAAATTAATAAAACTTTATTTTTTCATTGGAAATAACTAAGCAATGAAATATCAGTCTCTATTTTCAGCGACGTCGGAGCAAGGGGCACACCAATCATGCAAGTGGCCCAGGCAAATAAAATTTTCACGCAAAAAAAATCGTTTTTGAATCTTTTTTTTACAGAAAAAACATCTTCTTCTAGTACTAGGTGATGTTTCTTTATGCACTTGTGCTTTTGAAGTGCCTACCACAACTTCTTCCCACTCACGAGCTAACATTGCCTGCACCTCTTCATAATCCATTTCTACAAAACATAAACGTAAAATAGTATTGGGTAAATGTAACAACAATTTATTCATAAAGTAATATATTTAAGTTTATAACTATATAATGATAAAGTAAACAGACTTTATTTGTAATGAATTTGTAAATACCAGATGTACACTCTTTTCGCTTGCTAGACGTGTACTAAAGAAGAAATTTTGAAGGAATTTGGCTAGACAACTCGGGAGAAAAAAACTGACGAAAATTTTATATGAGCGCCGGGTCACACACTTGGCGGCCGGCCCGAAACTTTGAGAGCGAAGAGGATATGTGTATGTGTTTTATGAGAACCGAATGTTTAAACGATTTTATGTTTAAGAATCTTAGATCTTAACTTACCCTGAATAAGGAATATGTGTACACCGAACCGTTGGTTTTGTAAGAATAAATGCTGTATGACTGAAAATTGGAATATTTTTTGTTAACACCTAGTAAGGTAAATGTTTATTTTATTAATTTATCTGTATACATTTGTAAAAAAAATATATTTATATGTACATACATTAATTCATAACACATACCGTTAATTTTTAAAAATTATTAATTTTTCCTAGATGAACTATTTTGCATAAAGAAATACTACGTGCTTATTTTGTGACGTATATTTCATATGTGTTAAATGAAATACTAAACTAATTAAATTCGAAACATTTGTTATTAATAATTTTCTATTTACTCATTATCATGTGCTAAGGACAAACTAATTTGCAAATATGATCCAATTCTCGGAATATACGACGACAACTAAATAAAGAATTAATTTTTTATAAAATTTTCGCAAATTAAGAAGTAAATATAATACGTAGACATTGATATTGGAATAAACTTTTATATTTTCATATCATTTTTGCTAAGTCATAAACCAGCGTCGCAACTTTTAAATCTAAAATATAAGTTTGTTGATATATGACGTAATTAATTAGATCCTCGTTTATTCCGGAATACTTTGAGTATAAATTCAGCATCTTTCAAGTTAGACACTCAGTTCAAATGGTGCTGCGATAATTGATAAGAACAATGGAAACAAAAGTAAGTCAAAAAAATAAAATTGAAAAGTATTAAGTACCGTAATATATTTCTAGGTGGGTATTATTGCATTCTTTTTAACAATTGCCTTAAATTGCCAAGTTTATTCTGCAGCACCTACCACAACTTCTGATGGACTAGAAACAACATCTTTGAGTGATGAACTAAATGTCACGAATGAATTGTATGTATTTCTATGAAAACAAAATCAAAACTTAAATAAAACTTGTTATTTAAGGTATGTGATAAGACAAGTTGTGTATGAAGTTGGGATACTAACAGAAGAAGACAATAGTTCTCTCCCCGATGAAGAAAGGTATGTATTTAATTTAGATAATTCATTTTCTTTCTAAATACTAAACATTTATAATGATAGGTATATTTTTATACCGAGTGTTTACTTTATTTGTCGAACATAGGAAATTCAATGTAAAAAAATTGATTTGGCGATATCTTTTTACCTATTTATTTTAGAAAAAAAGTGTAATGAAGAAAAATGTTCAGAATGAAAACGTGCATCGATGAGTACCAAGTTTGTTGTTCATTTATTTCTTATGTACTAGTTAGCATCAAAAGAAAATACTCGATTTAAGGCAATTATCAGAGTGTCACGAAAAATAAAACAATTTATGTTTGATATTTCTGACATATCTGACAGATTTGACATTTCATTTGATATTATTATAAGGATTTGTGATTAATTTTTTACTTCTAGATTGTCTTCCTATTATTCTAATAATAATAAAAAAATCAAAAGAAATGTCAAAAATGTCAGATATGTCAGAAACAACAAACATAAATTATTGTCTTATTTTTCATGACACTCTGTTAATTGCCTTAATTCGTGTATTTTCTTTTGCTCCTAACTCGTACATAAGGAACAATTGAACAACAAACTTGATACTTATCGATTCACTTTTTCATTTTTTCTTCATTACACTTTTTTTTTTCTAAAATTAATAGGTAAAGACATTGTCAAATTAAAATTTTAACATTGAATTTCCTATGTTCGGGAAATAAAGTAGACACCCGGTATCTATGTATACTCGTATATTGAGGGTTCAAAATCCATTAGAGAAGTATTTAACAAGAAAAATAGCAATTTGAATGGTTTTAAATCTCACAGCCACTACATCACCTTTGTGCGTGCAAGTTGACAATATCCAAAAATATATGTTTTTTTCCCGGTTTATTATACAAAATTGGGTGTGTCATTTCACGGCCACTCTAAACTATTGTAGAGATTGCACTACCGGGGTTAATTTTATACGATTTGCAATGCAGGATGTAACAGCTAAACGAGCTACCTCAAATAATTTCTATACTATTAAAGATTCAATAAAATACCATAAGACAATTTTATAGAAGACCAAGGGGGACATCCCATTAGAGAAGAAAATATTTTTTTAAAAGCAGTTGTTCTCAAGTTACAATACGATGTTATATTTTTTTAAATGGGGTGATGATATATTTTTTAGGCCCATTCGATAGAGTATTTTTTTCTGAATTCAACCATATAATCACTTTATATCTTTACATAAAAAAATATTGAAAAATATGCAATTGAAATTTAAATAAATTTATATTTTATAGTCATTTTTCAGTAGGCTATGTATAAATAAAAAATAAATAAATAAATATATCATCACGGCATATTACCCATTGCTGGGTGTGCCAATCTGCTTTGCTATGTATGAAAAACAAAAACTTCTATTTGTCAATTTGAGTTATTTAGGATATAAATCAAATACACTGTTTATAACGTTATTAACAAACATTTGTTTCATTTTAATTTAAGGTCAATTGCTTTTCATACATATAGCCTACTGAAAAATAACTATAAAAATCAAATTTACTTAAATATCAATTTATTTTTTCTCAATATTTTTGTTATGTAAGGATATAAAATAATCACATGGTTGAATACATAAAAAAATATTCTATCGAATAGGCCTAAAAAATATGTATTGTAACTTGAGAACCACTGGTTTAAAAAAATATTTTCTTCGCTAATCGGATGTCTCTTTTGGTCTTCTATAAAATTGTCTTACAGCATTTTATTGTATCTTTAATAATATAGAAATTATTTGAGGTAGCTCGTTTAGCTGTTACACCCTGTATACGTTTAATAATAATTTGAAAGTAGGTACCTACTCTCAAAATTAAAATTATTATTTTAATTAATTATGTAATATAATCTCTAATTTAAATGTTATATTTTATTAAATAATATATACCGGGTGCCTACTTTTTTGTGGACCATAGGAAATAAAATGGTAAATTTTCGTATTTCTAAAAATTCTGCCCTATTAATTTTAGAGCAAAAGTTTAAATAAAAAAAGTTGAGAATTAAAAACTGCATTTCACAAGTCTAAAATTATTATTGTTTACGTGCGTTTCGTGTGCGGAAGATAGGCTAAATAAAAGTAATAATTTTTAGCTATTTACAAAGTGCCGTGAGCAATAGCACAAAATGTAAAACATTTGTATTGTTTGAGTTTGGCAGATGACATCTGTCATAAAGTTTTAATAATTATTGATTTCATTATTTATTTATCAGTTAGCATGGATACATTTACCATCGCAGAAAAAACTCTATGAAACAATATTAACAATTAAATACCAATTAAGAAACTTTTATGTGTCAAAGTCAAATAATGCGACTATCTGAATTGAAAGTTTTGACTTGCATGGCACTGTGTAAAAAGCTAAAAGAAGCATATTTTATTTTACGTTTATCTCATGACAAGAACCTGTTATATCAATAAATTTAGGCTCATTTGATGCAGTATTTAATTCGGAATATTTTTTGTAATTACACTTTTACAGCCACATAAAAATTTTACCATTCTATTTCCTGTGGTCCATAAAAAAAAAGTAGACACCGGAATTTGATTTTGCTGTTATCTATCACTTCAGTAATTATTACTTTGCACATTCGTTCAAAAACACCCGAATTTGTGTGATTTTATTGTGCTGCCGTCCGTACCATGTTAGCGTAAGCGTAATGTGGGAGTTTAGTCATGTTGAAATGTAATGATTTTTCCAAATTATTGCATTACTATACATGCAATATTACTATTAATGCAATAAAGTAATAAAATATAGCGTATTTTTCGTACAAGCGACATCAAATTTATTGTTAGTAAATCGCCTGCAATACGATGATATATGCAGCATCTTTGGTTCGCCATAGTTGTCCGCTACGAGCGCTAGTTTAGAATGAAAACATGAACATATGTCTTCTATGTTTGATATTGATATTTTAGCGATTTGACATTGAATCAAATTCAATGTCAAATCGCTAAAATCAAATTATTTGATTTTAAATATCGTAAAATCTAGAAAATACCATAAACACAGAAATTAAATTGTAAAGTGTCAAATGAAAACATGAACAAGTGGCCGTGTTTTGTTTCTGTCTCTTTCTATGAAGCACGTTTTGGGCACGTATGTCGAGACCTAACGGGGACTTATGATTTTAGAATTTTACTGTTGCCATCTACTGAGTTCTGCAGTAACCTTTTAGACAAAGACGACAAGCTCGAAGAAAGAGACAGCAAAGCACCATCATGACCTCTTAGATAGAATATAAAGCAGTTTGAATAATTTTGTGTTTCGGTATTTTTTTTTATTATTATTTAACTTCAGCTAACAAATCATTATTATAACAAAACTGATTACTTATACATACGTCAAACACCACCGCAAAATAGAACAGCAAATATCAAATCGGATTAGGAAAATACGTTGAGAAGAGAAGAGAGGCCATGGTAACACAAAACTATCTCTTTCTTCGAGCCTACCGTCTTTTTCTAAAGACATGTAGTACTGGAGGGAAGAATGTGTGTTGTGTGCAGAGATATAGAGGTGGGGAGAATGATCATGTAACCTGCGCGAGAATACAAGAATAGAAGGATGCCATTTTGCAGATATAGAGGCGGCAATTTTAAATGTAGAATTAACAAAATAATTATGATATTAATTTATTTGCATTTTAACATACTTTTGCAGGAATACACAAGCAGTAATTTTAGATTTAGAGTTTCAGAACAATATAATTACGAAATAATGTTGAAAAATTTATTGATATTTTAACATACATACATACATACATATTAAATCATACCTAGCAACTTCTGGTGGTGAAATAATATTAGTTTATTTAATTCTCTCCTTACTAATTTCCCTTGTATAAGCTCTGTATATCTTTTTAAGAGATTAAAAAACCTAATTCTAATATAACAATAAATAATATCTTTTACTAAAATAAAACCATGATTTTGCTCTATCAGCGTATCTTTCAAAAAATGTACATGCAGGTTAGGAAAAAGAAAGAAACTAAAGAAATTAACAATCTATTAAAAAATATGTTTACTACTCAATTTGGTTTACTGCTTACATGTAAAAATAAATTCTTTCTGGCTTAAATCTTCTATTATTAGATCATACTGGCGTTAAACACGACAACATATTAAAAAATTTAACGTTTCAAACAACACAAGCAAATAAAATAGTAATAAAAAGATAATGCTGACCGCGTGTTTACAAAGCAAGTTGACAGTTGTATCTGCAAAATGGCTACCTCCAGTTTGTACATCGAAAATAGGATGCGGAGTCGTCGAAGCGCTTTCGCCCCACCTCTATATCTCTGGTTGTGTGACGTCTATTTCCTAAATCCCCATTGCAAAATATTGCAAGTATTTTCTCCGGTATTTTTAAAAAAATTCCAAAATAAAAGTAAAAACGCTTTAGTTCAAAAATATTTTAACATATAAAAAAATCAAAAATTTGAAAACTCCCCTATCGCGAACAGTATGCTTATTCATAATGCCTCTGTAATAGACCTTTTCAATTTGAAGAGATAGAAGCTATGCGCAATGAGGATCTGCGCATAGTAAGAACAAGAACAATTGACAGGAACCATGGTTACTTGCTGAGATTCATGGCGTTTGTTTTTCCAAATTTATACGTAAAATGTGAGAAAAATATCTAACGACCCAAATTTTCACTGAGATTACAGATATTTTAGTGAGTGCAATATTTTTAATGTTTCTTTTGACAGTCCAACTGGCAGTTTCTGGCGCCATTTTATTATTTGCAGCGATAGAAAGAGATGCCTGTTAAATTGAAAAGGTCTATTCAATGCTAAAAGTTAAAATAAACAAAATAATTACTGAAGAAACAGGACATAGCTAACTAAAATTAAGGTAGATAAATTACTCTTTTAAGAGCCTACAGCTCAAAAACGGTGCCGGATATGAGTTTATTAGTAAAAGTTAGTCTATTTTACATCCCCTATATACCGTATAAATTTGTAACACGTATTCATTAACATCCGTCTACATAAATTTGAATACCTTCTGATATTTTCAAATGGCATAAAAGTGACCCCTGTAGTGCATTCTCCACGACAGCACTGAGTGCCTGTGAGGAGATACCTGGTAAACGCCCGCACGGTACAAATGTCGTCATCAAAGCAGATTGGCACACCCAGAAATGAGTGGTAATGTTGTGATGATATATTTATTTATTTACTGTTATTTTTATTCAAAATCTCTAATTCAAAGGTCTTATTAAAAATATATAAATTTGTCATCATTTTTAGTATATTTAGGTAATTATATCTTTATAAATAAAAATGTTTTTCAGTCATAGTGAAGTGGCCATTACATTTTTTAATCCGGAGCACAACGACAGTACCTTTGATCTTTCAAACATACCTGTCCCGATTCAGACGAACGTCAGTGGTCACTTGGTAACAGGTCTGGCTCCAATCAATCTAGGATCGCTAGCATTACCGATATCCAATGAAACTGATCCAGTTATACAACCGGAAACTAATGCTGCCACTTTACCAATACAAAATGCACTAGTCAGTGTTACTACCAACCTAAGCACGACAAACCCGCGAACCGGAAGTCAAATTTTACAGCAACTGCCACCTTTGTTGGGACTCTCACTATTATCAAGTAGCAGTAACGCGGAAAGATCAAACACGAATAATTAATTTTGGAAAATGTCTATTTATAATTAGTGAAGTGTTAATGAAATTGTTGAACATACTTTTTTATAAAGTTTTATTAATAAAATTTATTAGAAATAGTAAAGCAGAGTTGTACTGTAACTATTTTTTGTATGAATGTAAATAAATTTGTTTACAAACCAAAAATTTAATAAAAAAAATCAAATATACAGAAAGAGCAATTTACAACTAAAACTTATTATACTTTCGAAAAGTCCCTTGTCATAAATTTATACGTTTATCTAATGAATTAAAAAGGCGAAACTAAATTAAACGGAACGCTATACGAATCTAAAACCCTGAAATGCTGAAAACAAATCTACTGCATATACAGAATTATATAAATACATAATGTACACTTTAAAGTGACAGTAAAAGTAATGGAGAGACTTACAATTGCTTAACGTCTCACAGCACTGTAAATTATATAAAATAAAGAATTTAATATATTTATTTGTTGTTCATTTATTTACATTCTGTTATAAAATGTCTGTACGGCAAATGGTACCACGTTAATAAAAAAGAAATTATCGTTTGGCGCTGACAAAAAAAAAAAGAAAATGGTCGTATAGTATCGGCACTGTATGGGGGTTGTAATAAATATTAAAGTGTACACCCTGTAAATATGCGCACATCTGCCAACACTCTAAATATTTTTAAATAAGTGCAATAACAATATTTATTGATAAAATTTGCCTATACCGTATAAGTTATTTGTTAATGAAAAATAAGTATTTTGACATTGTTTCTGCATAAATAAATAGTACTTATATTGAGTAATAGTTTTACCTACAATAACACGATGGTTCGCTAATATATCGTAGTTACATCTTTCCAAATTCTCACGCAGAGATCATCAAAACAGAACAATAATTACTTGGATTTCTGCACTAGTTATAAAAAAGAAATAAAAATCTAAATAAAGTTGTACTGTTATATAATGATTTTGGAAAAATATAACGACCTCATAAATCTACAATGTACTAATCCATTCTTACTCCTCTCAGTAATGATACTTGATTTTTGAGATTTCACATATCAGTAACTGTAACAGTGTATGAACATGAAGCGACTGAGTGATACAGACGAATCGAGTTACTCGAAGTTGATTAACATATGAAGTCATTCGCGCGCGCACACACGGATCACACAAGTTGGGATTATTTTCCCGTCGTGACGGACGCTCTCGTGGCTGTAATTCCTCCAGAGCTAGAGCTGGAACTGGAGCTGGAGCTGGTCTTGGTGCTCTTGGCAGGCTGAGGGATGATTGTAATCTCGTCGTTGATCTTTAAAGGTTTGAGCAACGAATCTCCGGTCCGAGTATTGATCGCTGTGGCAGTCACCGCGCTTCCGGACGAGGACGGCGATGAACCTGATGGAGATGACTTCTTCTCCATCACTCTCTTGGCCACTACGCTGTGCGCCGAGTATACATGGTTTTCGAACTGCTTGTACATCCCGAATGTGGCTGTGCATACTGTGCACTTATACGACAAGTGTGCAGGTTTCAGAGTCATGTTGTGGTCCCGGGCGACGTGGTTCAGAAGCTTCCATTGATATACCTGCAAAAATATTATTTCATTTCATTAAAGTTACCATTATACCATTCAAATTTTAATTAATAAAAACGTATTTCACGTGTTCACAATACAATAGTAAGGAAAAGATAGAAACTAACCCTGCCACAAACGGGACATCGTCCAGCATCTTTACTTTTATTAGCGGCTTCTTGCATACTACTTGTGACAAGTCCATGTGAACCCAACAAATGTCTTTCAAGACCTTGATCTGTAAAGAAGCGGAATTGGCACTTCTGGCAATTAAGCGGCGGCCGATTATAAATCATCTTAGGATGAATTTTAACTTTATGTATCCACTGCATGTGATTTCGCAATTGCTCCAAGTCCTTGATATAGCCATCACAAATTTCACATATAACAAATGTGGCTTTTGATGAACTGGGATCGCCTGCCGCACTTCCGGTCGATGCAGATCCACTGGTTTTTGTGATTGTCGTGGACGAGGATGCCGGTTGACGGGGAAGAGGCGTTATTGAAATACTTGGCTGTTGGACTACTTTGCCCGATGACGATTTGGTTCCCGTAGAGTTCTGAAATAGCAAATTTAAAATTACTCATTTATTTTTCGAAAAGTTATTTATTAATGTGTTAGTGAATATCACAAAACAAACAAAAAATATATTTTCTTTAATTTCAAGAATCAGATAATCAGGTAGGTATAATTTTTTAGGTACAATAACCAAAAGTAAAATAAAAAAATACATATATGCCTCATACTTCATACAAATCCTGAAAAGAAATTATTCGTTTAAAAACAATCAACTCCAACAGATGCCAATTCAATTATGCTAAAACCATAAATCTTACATTCATACAAAACCTAAAAGACCTAATGTAATTCATATAAGTTAAATTATTAATAAAAATTAATGTACTCGTGCTTATGAATTATAAAAGGTCTTGAAATAAAGAGGGAATTCAACAACAAACAATCATCCAACATATTAAATGTAGAAAGTGTGTAATGTAGAAACCGACGTGGACCTGGACCGTGCGGGTTTACCTGTATGGTGACGGTGCTCTGTGTGGACGCGAGATTCGGTACGAGGGCGACTGGTGCCGGCGACGGGGTGCCCGGACCCGACACTGACAGTCTGCCGCCCGCACCCAACTCTGACTGCCCGCCCACCACCTACACACAAACACGTCATCACACTTCCCTATCCATTCACAATGTACTTCCTAGCGCCCAAGCAACTCATACCGAATAGAAAACAAAACCTAAAGTATAAACATATTCAGAAAAGATAAGTTCCTCTAATTATAAAACAGAGAAAGAAATCAAACTGCCCAACAATGATAAATAATTTGTACTTAAATTTTATGGTATAATTCGTACAATTATAAAAATACGAAAAATTCAATCGTGGCAGTTTGATCAATAGAGAATAAAATTAATTGAAATAGTTTTCTTTTTTTTAAATACTGAAAGAAGAGAGAAAAATAACAAACCTACATATATTATTGAAAAATCGCACATAAACATGTACAAACCTGGAATAATTGATTTCCACCAAATTGGTAGCTAGTTGGCACTAGCACGGAACCGCCGGCGGCGCCGGGCCGATACATCATATTCCCAGAACGAATCATTGATGCTTGCGGCCGAATGGAATTCACCTTTCCCATAAGAGAAGGTCGCCCGCGTCCCCTGGGGAAAGTCTGTGGAGACGCTGCCTGTTGCAGTTTGGTGAACAATTGGTAGTTGCCCTTGGCTTGTGCTAGAGCTTGATATGTAGCCGCTGTAGCACTCAAGCCTGTCTGCTTTACCCTCGGCACACGAGGAATCTTTGCGGGCGGCTCCCAGTCTATGGGTGGTTCTAAATTTCGATCTGGTTTGAACTTCTTCATACAAGTTACTAAGTGCCGCGATAATTTTCCTTTCTGGTTATCTTCAAATGGGCAATTAGGGCACTGGTGGAAGCCGGGAGCTCTCTCTAAACGGCCTCTTGTGTTGTGTTCCGCCTCCATGTGGAAGAGAATATCATGTGGACTACGTACTTCCACTGTGCAAAAATTACATTTGTACACATAATTTCTCATATGAGGAGTCTCTAAATGATGTGAAAGAACCAACGCAGATTCAGTTTTAAAACTACAAAATTCACAACGTTTTTGTTCCATTTTGTACGGTTCATTGTTCTCTTTACTATATTCTAAATTTTTAATAAGGGAACTAATCGCCATTTTAGTTTCTGGTGCTGTACCCTCGCGATTTTGCTTCCGTTTTTGTTGCTTAAGCAAATCAGTCTGTACAAATTCTTGTACTAACCCATAACCTATGTTTATGAAAAATTGACCTAGTGCATTGTCAAAGTAACTACCAGATTTTGGCTTAGAAGGATCGTCAGGAATTTCATCCAAATCTATTGTTTTCGTGTTTTCTTCCTTTGTAGTAATTATCACTACTTCTTCTTTTTTCTCATCTTTCTTCTCAGTATCATCGGATTTTATATCTTTTTTCTCCGTATCATCAGATTTCTTGTCTTTGTCTGTATCTTCCTTAGTATCACTTGCAGATTTATCTTCAATCTTCTTTTTCTCACTATCACTCTGTTCTTCATCTTTCTCAACTTCATCATCACTGTTCTTTGGCTCTTCATCAGATTTATCACCGTCTTCATCATCAACGTCTTTTTTACTCTCTTCAACATCTTTTTTACTCTCTTCTTCCTCCTTTTTACTGTCTTCTTCCTCTTTTTTCCTTTGTTCTTGAACTTGTTTGTGTATTTGGGAAACAAACTCTTTAAAAGGTTTAATGGGAGGTTTTTCATAAACATAGGGGACTATGAAGGACGGCGCTTCTACAACGTACATGTCATCAGTGAGAGTAGGTAAAATGGGAGCTGGTGTTGGACTGGACACTGTAGACGTAGACACAGTCGGAGTGACAGTGACGGACTTGGAGGACGCAGCAGACATGGGAATAGGAGTGATGGTAGCTCGCATATTTGGCGGATATACGCCCTGCGCTGGCAGAGCGACGGGCATCATGGAGAACGAGGCAGGAAGGGGAGAAGACTTGTGGGAAACTGGAACAGGACCACGACCTGATAAAATGGAATTGGTATCAATGATTACTAAAGTTGGTTCCTTTTTACCCGATGTGTTCGAAGATTTCGAGTTGGCAGCAATCTCGACGAGGCGTTTTGTATCACTAACAACAATTGTAGAGGCGGTTTGCTGAGGTGTGGACTGTTTGGAAACTGTTTTCTTGCTATTTTCTTTATTGTCGTTAAGGGGATCCGCCAACGGGTCTATGGGAGTGACTTCCTCAACGTCGTCATCACGGTCATCGCGATCATCACGGTCATCATCAACAACATCATCTTCATCCTCGTCTTCTTTCTCTACATAACTCTTCTGTTTGTTTAGGTTACGAGAACTACGCCTGGGGGGATCAGAAATCCGTTCTGTAGAGAATTTCTTTTTCTTTTTTGCCGGAGACAATAAATTTATTACATCCTCACTAGCGTTTTTCGTGTCTTTATCACTTACACTAACTTCTTCCACGTCCGAATTAATACACACATCACCATTTTCTCTATGTTCACTGTCATTTTCAACAAGCACTACATCACCTGAGTCATTTAAGTCAATACTATGTGACTTGTTTACATTTTTATCATTTTGAGATTTTCTTTTTGAATTTTCTGAATCTTCAGTTGTACCATTAATACTATTATCAGAACTTGTACCATTTACTACATTACTTTCTACATCTTTGTCTATTTTGCAATTTTTTGTGTTGTCATCAGATTCTGTTAAAATAGAATCTTGTGATTCTGGTGTTTCATTGTCACTTTCCAGTGGATCATCGTCAACATCCATATGTTCTTCCTTTTCTGTTGTAGTAGGCACTTTATTCTCAGGCACTGTTTCGCTATTTTTTAAAGAATCTATTTTATTTGAGTTTACTTCAGGTGCCTTCGAATCTTGCTCACATATTTCCATTGGTTCTTCACACTCTAAATTTCCATTGACACATACACCGTCTGTAAAAATAAAAGAATGCTTAAAAATACTAATAGAACTATCTTAAGTATGAACAATTATCATAATTTCACTACAATACAGTTAATTATATATAATTATTAATTTAAGACAAATAAAAATAAATCAATAATAAGCATTGAAAGAAATTAGATTTTATTTAATACAATTAATAACATTTCAAAATTACTCACCGTCTGTGTGCTCAGTTTTATCCTTACAAACATTATCTCCTGCTTCGCCCATGGTTATAGGTGACTCCATAGCAATAATTCAAAACCCTACAAAAGAGCATGCTCATTTAATACGCTATTTAATTAAATGACGCTATTAGATAAAAACATAAAGGATATTTCATGCCAAACAATGATGTTCAATAGGTTAGGGAAAATGTCAAACTTAGGTTAAAGTAGAATTTATTAAAACTATTTATGAGGCCAATTTAATGTAAAAATGAGTAAATGCAACAATCAAATTTTATATACAATTTCATAAAAATATTATTCAATATTTATGAGAAATATAAAAAAATCAGGGATACCAACCTGACAAATACTTTTTTTATTTTAATGACATCTAAGTATGCCGTGAATGGTGAAAATATTATGAACGCCTATGAAAATATAATAAGATACGGAATCATTTCAACGGCAACACGATTTATTTATCCCTAATGAATGAATTGTTTAGCACCATGATCCGTTCTCCCGCCACATGTAATTCGTTTATTTTATAACACACCGACATTAAACAGCTGCATCTGCACGCCACCAATAGTAGGCTGTGACAATCGTAAATAGCCGAACTGTAACGGTGCCCGGGATATTTAAATCAAATAGTCAAAACATCACACTACTACAACTTGATTATTCCACCAATATTTCCAAAGATATTCAGTTTAATTTAATGAACACGATTAAACATAGAAATTATTTTGGAGCGACGTCACTAACCCCCTCGACAGTCCCACCAAAACTGCCAATATGGCGTCTAACGGTACGTCACGTGACCAACTTTAATAGTGACGTATACAGTCGCACACAAAATGCCAGTAAAATATTTTTGTATAGTCACGTGATAGTAATTTACAAAATTATAATATTTCCAAAGATTTAATAACATTACAATTATTTGTTAAATCTCGCTTCAAAGGGTTAAATTTTGCATTGTTTTCAAATCAAAATAAAATTCCCGCCAATTACACGAACATTCAAATGTTTATCAAATTAATAATAAACTCAATACAAAAAAAAACTTATTAACTAAAAAGAAATGAAATAGACTTAATAATAATTAGCATGCATCGGACTAATAGTTTCTTGCACAAATGTCCACATAAAATAGGAATCAAAATTTTTCTCGCAATTAAGCTTATTAATTGAGAAATAAATGGGAGAGAATTAAGAATTTTCCCCGGTTGATGGTTTAGCCATTTCGTTTCGTGATGCCCGCGCCCCTCTCCAACAACGGCAACCGCTTTTCCCCGCACCGCACTTCTCATAATACAGCGAAGTATTTCTCTACCCACCATCCCTTTCACTGAAAATGGTTAGGTCCAAACCTCATTTTGTACATATTCAATTTATATGCGCTGACGCGAAACTCTTTTATGATTAATAATTATAACAAATATTATACATTTTCACCTAGATTCTAAATGCATTTTGTACCCCACGTGTAAACCACGTGCGTATCTCTTATGTCAACAAACATTACCGAATCATTTAAAAATCATACAATTACATAATCAGTAAAACAATTACAATTTAATTTTTTTATATTAGTAATATAATATAAAGTAAAATAATATGTACCAATTTTTGTAATATTAATACTGTATCAAAATATGGCTCACGCGCTTATCAAATACTTTATCGATTTTATGAGAATCTGAAGAATATGGTTTACTAAAAGGCACTAAACAAAAGCGAGTGCTAAGTAATAATGAAAAGAAACAAGACTGAATAGGAAAAAGTTTTCTGTATCTATGTATAACATGCAAAGTTTGCGGAACTTTTATTAGTAAACATAAACATATTTATGTTAAAAAAAACTACGAATAGCATGAGAAAAACAATGAAAATAGTTTATTTACATGATTTAAATGATCACAATCAATACAAATAGCAATTTGTTTTCCATTAATTAATTAAATTCAAAGACTTACTACTACAAATCGTCGTCCTCTTCGTCATCAAATGATAATAAAGATTTTGATTTCTTTTCTTTAGATTTGTCTAATTTTTTAGAAGAGGGTCTTTTTTTCCCTTTGGAACATGAACTATCTGATGATTTTTCAGGAACTTTAAAAATTACACGTTGATTTAAATCGGCAGGAGCTTCTGTTTTTTCTGCGATTTAAAAAAAAATCAAATTTTTCTTCTTTCATTAAAATATTAATTATATTAAAAATATAAAGATTTATTAAAATAATTCAATGATAATAATTAACATTTTTTTTTTTTTGAAAATTATAATAAATTATAGGATTTATATAATTTTAGGTTATATATGTGCAAAAAAAATCGACCCATTCCAATAACAAAATACCGTTTTCGTATAATGGATTGAACCATTTCTATTAATAGGGGAGTAAGGAATAATATGCAGAACAATGCGTTCCGCAATTAATTGTTATTTACAATTTATATACCAATTACATTAATTTATTTAAAAACAAAAGTGCTATTATTTTTTAAAATAATTTTAATTTAATTTATAAAACAACAATTTCATTTTAAATTTGCGCCGCGCCAGAAATTTTATACGCCGGTACAGAATACGCATGCGTACAATTGAAAGCATTTTGTATAGGCGGGCATAAAAGTACACGTATTGTTGTAGTTTTTCTTGAACCACTAAATTTTACAACTTGAACATTAAAATATATCATTATATATCTAAATATAAATAATATAAACCATGCATTCTACCTTGTTCTTCTTGTTTCTTAGCTTCCGCGGCTTCTTCAGCTGTTAGGTCACCGGGATTCAAAACGACAATAGTGGGTTCTTCGTCATTAAAATCTTCATCTTCGACAGTTTCCAACACTTCCCTCTTCAATTAAAACAGTAATTACTTCATTGCACTATTTGAAATATCTGAATTTGCATTCATTCTAACCTAACCTACTTTTGTATCAACAGTAGGGCCTTCTTTATAACCTATTTGTTCTTTTAATTTACGCAAAAAACTAGGTTCGTCCGGTTTTATATATGCAACGTTTCTTTTTGACATTTCAGCATTAAAAGAAAAATTTATGATAAACTATTTTACTAAAAATCACAACTAAACTATGTTCGCGTTCAGCACTTGACTATCGTATTCCTAGAATATTTTACACTATACTGTACTTGCTTTTTAGTTACTTTTCTTCGGCTCTACCAACATTCAAGATTAAATCTAGTGACTCTTATAAATATCTATGTAACAATCGATTCTTAATTATAACACTTGTTTGAAAATCAGCTGAAGCTAAAACTAAATCATTTTTAAAATTTGCACCTTATTAAGTGAACTAAACATTATTATTATAATTATTATCAAGGCGTATATTTTATTAGGAGAGATAAAATTAGACATGTAAATATGCAAATGTATGGCACTGTATATTTGAAATTACAATAAATTTTTACAAACGTATATGATCATGCATCTCAAAAATTCTAAAATTTGGTATAAATGACAATACACAATGCCTTATTACGTGACAATCGTTTATTACAATTAGGAATGACATATTTGTAAGGGCAGTCCATGTTGTAACTTAATAAATTAAAACTGTATGAAATAATTAAAATTCATATCTTAAAATTAATTGCATTATAAAAAACAGGCCGATATGTACGTGTCTTCGATAGAGCAACTTATTATAAGCTTAATATGTAAATACATATAAGAAATAAAATGATTATTTTATTGTCTGAAGCCATTAACTAAATCTCAAAATTAAAAAAGTCGTGCGCTTTAACATGTATACATTTCTATGCGAATAAAAATACAGCATTTCTAAAAAATCACAAATATATTTGGTTTAAAAATGGAATTAACAGTCACTTGTTCATCTTCACTAAGCGCAATTTATCCATAATTATTTGAGCGTTTAGATACCGAACAAACTTTTTTTAAATATAAATTGATGTTAATGTTCCCAAATTCTTTCCCATTATTATAAAAATTTTAGGTTAATTATAGTCGTGTAATTTCTGAACTAGTGGTAACTACATTACTTCTTTGGTGTTCTGGCCTAGGAATTCTTCTGCTATAATAAGTTGAGTTCGAATCGGTGGGACTAGACATATTTTGATGAGTGGAAGAAGAAGGAAAAAATTGTGCGCCTTCGCTGACATCTGGTGAAGCAGCTTCCAGACATTCACACGATAGACTAGAATCTGACAAAGCTGCATCGCCACTGTTAAACTTCGGTACCGTCAAGAGACTTTCTGTAGATTTTGTTGGGTGAATGTATCGTCTTTGTGTGGGGTAAACATGTTGAGTTTGCACTTGCTTTTCGTTGCTCGATCGATAATATTGTCCCTGCGCACTTTTAGTACTGTGCGTTCTTCCATGATGGTTTTTTGAAGAGCATTGCTTCGTTGTGTCTATGTACCCGTATCCAAATCCGTATCCGCCATATGCTTTTGTTGTTAAGTTGTCCCATGATTTAGGTTTCGATGGAGTATACTGAGTTCCTGTGTCTTGATACGTTGATGTGGATGGATACTGTTGTTGATATTCAACTTTGGCACCACTAGTTCCTGATTTGGACGACCGTCGACCTTGAGTGTCGCACGGGCTATCCCAGTAGAGTGTGTCAGTTGAGAGGGACGTTGTGTAAGAGGCCGCTGAACTTTCACCAACAGCTGTTGGGGCGATTGCACTCAGTTCACTTGACGTGCAAGAGTGTAAACTGCATTGGCTCACTAAACCAGTCCCAAAACTAAAATACCTATATAAAATATATATATTATTTCATTTTGTAAATACATAATAAATAAGTCTAACAAATTTAGAAAAGTATGCGTTCCTTTTTGGCTACATTAAATATTTTTCCTATTAAATGATTTTAGTATTTAGTTCTCGGATTCAATTTCCGGTGGTTGATATGTTCTTATTACAATTTATTTCAAATGCTGCTAACTCATTATTAATGTTTTCATAAATTTGGAAAAAAAAATCCATCGAAATATGTGTACAATCGTGGTATTGGAATAAAAGTCACCTGGTAGTGCGAGTAGGAGCATGTCTAGTTTCTTGGTGATGTCCACTCTGTGAATGAGGCCGCGATCTTGGTTGTTGCTGCTGTTGTTGTTGATGATGATGCTGTTCGGAATTTTGCGCATCTCCCGATTTTGAATTCCTACGTCTATGTTCTTTATGATTTCTAGATCT
>OY720451.1:38501790-38524290 GCA_963082715.1 Harpalus rubripes | reverse complement strand
TCTATACAGGATGTATCAAAAATACTGTAAAAAATTTAAGGGCATATAGTACTGACCAAAATAAGTAAAAAAGCTTAATCAACATAGGAATGATCTTCAACTGTTTCCGAGAAAAGCGAAAAATCAAAAAATCAGACAAAGATAGTGATCGAACAAAATTTTGTCAGTAAATAGACTAAAAAGAAAACAATAAAATTTTATATGAAACGTTTTTCTCAATTTCTAATAGTTACGAAGTTATTTGAAAATTAAATATTGGCCAAGGTCGCCACATTTAACATATTACAATTATTTGATTTCTTTAAAAAAACAAAAGCACATCTATGATGACCTCTGAAAGGTAAACAAAAAATCCCATTTAATCAAAGTAATAACTCTTATAGTTTTCGAGACTCATTTTTCACTGCCTCAAATCTCGGAAACTACGGGAGATCGGATCGATGTTGTTTAAGCTTTTTTACTCATTTTGGTCAGTACTATACCCAAGCAACACAACATCGACGTGTCGATGGATGACGTTTAGGCGACGTGTTTTTAATGTAAAATTTTCGACGTTTCTGGTCGATGCGACGTCGTTACTTGACGTCATTATTTTGACGAAGAAACGTTCGACACACGTTTAATATTGACTTGTCAATGTTCACGTTATAGAAACGTTCAGCGACCGTCTCACTCATTTGTAAATTATATGTATAGCTGTTTTAACAAAAAAATATATAAATAAAATAATAGTATATTAAAGAACGTGTTTTATAAGACATGTTTTTTTCGCACGCGTCAAAATTTAGAAAACGAGCGTTAGCGAGTTTTCTAATTGACAAGTGCGAAAGAAAGTCTTATAAAATGAGTTCTTTATACTATTTTTTATATTTTGCGCCTTCTACAATTAAAATTTACTTACTCAATTTGTGATAATATTTATAACCATTTGTACATTTTCATGTAAATAATCTTCCCTAAATAAAATAATAATAATAATAATAATAATAATAATAATAATAATTTCGACTTTATATTATTAAAATGAACTGTCAATTAACTAAAAATGGGTTAAAGAAACGTCATCTAGTACCAACCGTCTAAAACAAAAAATTGCGTATCGAAATGACTTTATTATGAACGCAAAATATAAAAAATAAATAAATATATCAACACGGCATATTACTCATTGCTGAGTGTGCCAAAAAAAAAATATTATTTTAGTATATTTGATAATTACCTTTATGGTTCTTGAACCTGAAAGCAATTAAAAAAAAATTGTAAAATGTACTAAATCTTCCTTGAATATTGTGTCACGTATGTAATCTTCGTCTATGTAACGTCTATAAACGACGTCAAATTTTCGTCGTTAAACCACGTCGATTCGACCAACGCATAATCGTTTTTGTAACGTCAACAAATTGCATCATATATCCGTCGATATCGCGTCACTTGGTTACTTGGGTATGCCGTTCAATTTTTTACAGTATTTTTGAAACACCCTGTATAAAATTTAGAATGCACCTCAGGTCATAAACGCTAACCTACTCCCTTGATATATAAATAACTTCAAATATTAAAATAGAAGGTTATTAAACTCAATAATGCACAACAGCTCTTGCAGGGCCAAGGTCTCGTATACTGTAAGTAGGTACTCGTTTTGTGATTAATGCAACTGATTTCTTAATTCGTGCGTAAATAATTGAGTATTTTTTAATCAAAACGACTGAGGGTATTTGTATCTAAAAAATTTAAAACTAGCACCGAATATATTAGACAGACAACTAGTCAGACCAATTTTATTTGAACACTTGGGTAATCATCGCCGTTGTTCATTTAACTATTTAAAAAAAATCTTTTTATGAAGATGTTATTTTTTCGCAACAAAACCTGCCTTCCAATCCCAAATGTGAAGTTATAAATAGATATTTTCGAAAAAATGAAATACTTATATTAGCCAACCTAGTTATAAATTTCTATATTTTTTATTTTATTTCATAATATACTTACTAATTTTGTGTGACATAAATTATATTTGTTGTAATAATTTTTATAATATAATTCATAATTCAGTGTTAGTTATTTAAACACATATATCTAAATTATTGTACTCTACTTTAAAAATATGGGAAAATTGGTGACGAATCTTGTTTTCATGGAATCTGTGCGAAGTGTAACTTTAAGATTTAAGAACTCTAAATATAGCACTCTGCAGAATGTAATAAATGATTCATTCTGTACATGGTGAGTTTATGTGTATCCAACTGAATAATAAAATCATATTAAATTGACAAAAGACAAGCAACTTTGAACAATAAAGACGCACAAAACTAACTCACTTTTGTATTCTGTCAGCAAAACACAAATGTTACGCGTTTCTTTCAAAACTATATTCATTCATTTTCTTTATGGAAGGAAGAAATTAATGATAATTATTTTTGTTTGCTTACACATCAATATCCAATCAATACACAAGCAATTAATGTAATTAATTTATAAATATTATTCGCTCATATTCATGTGACATTACAATAATAAGAAAAAACATCAATTATTTCATACAAATATTTCGCTTAACAATATGCAGTTGATTTTAAATATTAAATATACAACATTTGCCGTATAGGACAATTATTGAAGAAATATATCGCACACTATATTAACTGGTACTTTATATTGTTATTTTTTTAAATGCATTTCTTTAATACAGTACTGTCAACAATACACCCAATACGGAAGTTCCGGTTTTGCACGCGTTCATAAACGCGTGAATGCCTCCATACGCGTGATTAACTTACAAATTATCATTCATAATACAATACTTAGACATGTACGGCCAAAATGATTCATTTCTATTATGAACAGAATGAATTAAGGCCTATAAAAAAATCAGTGCTTCGCTAATGATTAGAAATCACAAATCGTTTTGTTTGTACACAAATATATTTATCAATCATTAATATTTATAACATGTACTAAACTGATATTGAACTATTTCTCAACATAAATAATGTTTTAAAATTTTGTAATAGTTATCTATGGTACAATTGTGTTATATTGCAAAGTCACGGAAGATGAGGCCGCCAGACTGAATGGGGTAATTTTCTTAAGTGACTTATGTAATTAACATACATGTGCCATACAAAATTTTATCAAACACCTCTTCAAATGGTTTAAAATGTATTTAAGATTTTCTAATTTCACATTTCGAAACGACATTTGGCAAAAAAAAGTGCAGAGAAGGCCTGGACAGTAACTATAATGTTAAAATATGAATGTTTATCTCACGTTGCTAATAGCAGCGTGACAATGATTTTTAGCTTACTAGCGACTTATGAACAACTTTATTTGTTTCAAATCATCATAGTAATAGCGTTATTATTAAAAGGTGTTGCATAAAAATATTTAATTAAAAAGAAAATTATATTCGTAGTTTGTAAATGTGTTTTCATGGACTTTTGTACATTATTAGTAATGTAACATTATATGTGAATACATTTTGACCTTGTACTTCATTTAAAAATATGGAAATTAAAATCGCTGTTATTATTCTATTACATTAGCATTATCCACATATCAACATGCAAAATAAAATTCAAGTCTGTCATTTTGCATGTTATATTTGTTTTTGACATTAGTTATATATAAAACAACACGAATTTAAATTTCTCAATAATTTAATAAATGTTTACAAAATATTTTTAGCAAATCTGGATACAAAAGAATTACCACTATTGCACTACAAGAAAATAAATATTATTGGTAGGTAATTACTCGAAGTCCGGTTCTGTTGTCTACTAAGTGCGATATCATGTTTGAATACGATTAGGTTTAACTTATTTGCAGTAGTCCATGTACAGTATAATGTTTACAGCATTGTTCGTTTTTAACTTAGTTTTTATTCTTAATTGATTTCTATTGTTTATCAAAACGTTGTGTATTTTATGTTTAAACAAATGCCTTACTATCTCGAAAGTTTTGTAAACTACACTTAATCAATTTTTGTGGGTGTTCAGATATGTATCTAAATCTAAAATAATATATTATTACAGTTCATTTGTTTAATACACTTGTACACATTTCAGTCATATTGAGTCACAATATAATATTGTTTTTTTATCTGTATGTAAGGTAAAACTTAGAGGTCAGTATAGTAATTAAAAATATCATGTTCATTAAATTATGCCTGTCATGTATTCTCCAAAAGCAAACAATAATAAAAAAAATACTCCAGACTGATTTTAGTACTTACCACCATTAGTTTTTTTACTTTACCACGTAATAAAATATAGAAAATGATCTAAATTAAAACAAAAATAAAAACATATTCAATAAAACAAAAGGGGCGAAATTAACAAAAGTCTAACTGAAACAAAAGACTCACCGGTGTTGAACCAACATCATCGTCGCTTTGATGGTCCAGCTGGTGCTGAGATTGACCCTGCCGACGCATCTTCTAATCCACTCACTTGATTTTACCACAGTGGAAAAATTCACCCACTTTGTTCAAACCGCGAGTGTTAGTATCAAGTGAAGCGTGAGTAGTGTGCTGTGTGCAGCATGATGCCGCGGTGACAGCTGACAGACGTCAGGCGTCATCCGCCGCCATCTTGCTACAACTGTCAAACTGAACGTCGCGATAGGGACGCCCAGCAAAGCGGCGACGCGCGGTTGTTATGGAAGTGTATATTGAAATACAAGAACGCGCGAATTCTAACTTTTGTTTGTAATGTATGGTTCGCACCTGTTTTGGAGTGAAATTAATACATCAGGGCTGTAATAGTAAAAAATCAATATCCATATATGAAGAGGGAGCACCCAAACAGATGTTACGTTAAAATTAATAATATATTTATTATTTCTTTTATAAATTTTCGGGGTTTTCTTCATTAAAAAGTCTTCACGAAAAAGCCTGATAAAAGAGGAATTTTATTATTATTCTGAAAAAAATTCACAGAAATACTTGGGAAATTGGGATACTCTCAAACCTAAAAAAAATATACAATTTTCAACATTATGGGGTCTCGTGGCCTCGTGCCTGAGTGTCAGGTCGCGAATCTGGGGAACCGGGTTCGATCCCGACCGACGCCAAATATTTCCAATTTTAAATGGCACAAAATTGACCCCTTTGGTACCCTCTCCACGCCAGCAATTAGTGCCCGTGAGGTGACGCTTGGTAAGCGCCCGTACGGTGCAAATATTTCATCATTACCGAGATCTGTGTACAAAGTAGATTGGCACACCCAGCAATGGGTAATAAGCGAGGTAATAAGCCGTGATGATATATTTTTTATTATGTATCATAGGCAAACAGATATCGTAAAATATTAAATGTTCAAGACTAATGCATAATGTATCTTTAATTTTGAAGATAGAAAAGAAAAACTTTATTCGTAAATATTAGTTAACCAGCATTCTTCGTTCAGGTACAAATTGTTAAGATGATTTGCATTTTTTTTTTGTTTTGTTATTCATAGCATGTAAGCAATTAAGCAGATATTACTTACAATATACATTCGAAATTTCATTAATTTTTCAATGAAGACAAAAGATTTTTAGTATCAAACTTCTAAAATGTTTCTTTCAACAAAAAAAAAGTTGAAATTCCAGTGACGTCTCGTGTATTTTATAATAAGGCAAGCAATGACAAATAAGTGGTAAGAATAAAATTGTGAATAATGATGAAAACTAAATTTATTTTAATAATAATAATAATAATAATAATAATAACATTAATAATAATAATAATTGACAAGAAAAACATTATACTGACCAATTACCACTAAATTTTATTAAAGCATTATTTAAAAAAACTGCTTGCAGCTGAGTTAATACGGGGAAATATTTCCAGTATAGAAGGCTATACCATGTTTGACATGTTCGGTATACTGTAGGTATAGGCACGCGAATGCAGTCGAAATTCTGCTTGCAGGCACGTTTTCACCGTAAGGTTAAGATCGTAATAGTTCGTACGCCAGGGAATGAATTAGATTAGCGGTGCGATAGACAACAACAAATACATCTGTGTATTTTTATTTGCTTTCAACTTTTGATATATTAAAGTTCTAAATAATTAAATATAAATAAATATATTGTAAAAATACATTGTTATAAAATATAAAGGCAAGCACTGCTTGCTTTGCTTACATTGAGAAAACGTCATTGTGAAATTTATTATCTATAGCAAAATAATAATATTGTTAATATTATGTTAAAAAATGCTGTTAACTGTTTAAAAACGAGTAGAAAAATGCGTACAAGAAGCCGGAAGATACGAAGATATTTGATTATCTATAAAGTATGCGGAAAGGATCGCGACTGTCTGGTTTATAATACAAAAAAAAATCACATGGTTTGTATTATTATCTACATATAATGTTTATTGAGATTATTTTGTTAAAAAAATATCAAATTTCACTGAATATACAGGTGTCCCGTGACTCGATTGTCATAGATTAAGGGTGTATTCCTTAGGCAATTTTAAGTCGAAAATACCTTGTCCGAAACTCGATATTAGAGAGATATTAAATTTAAAATATGTTTAACACAATGTTAATTAAATTGTTCAAATGTCCCCCCGCTGCCTTAATACATGTTCTAGCAGCCCTTCTTAAAATTAAAGAGGTATAGTTGCCGTGCGTTAAGTTGAAATTGTATGCGCAAAACCTAAAATTCGTATTTGAACAAGTCGAAATGTAGTAGTGACGTTTTGCCGAATATTTACAATAATTGTAACCTACTTATTAGTAATTATGCTATTAATACAACGAGGAAAACACTCCATCAACATCTACACTTGGAATAAAGGGGAAGGGAATTAATTCACAAGCCATATAAATTGTTAATGTTTTCAGGTTTACTAGTATGCGCAGTTCGCGTTGTTTTGTGATTTTTCTGCATAAAGTAAACATCAAAGAAGAAACAATTGCTATAATCAATTAACAAAACAGTGTAATCATGACTAGTTAAATTTAATAGGTACCGCTATCGCTCTAATATTGAGTTTCGGACATGAGTGTATAACCTATTTTTGATTTAAATTAGGTAAGGAATAGACCCTTAAAGCTATGGTAAACGAGTCGCAAGACACCTGTGTAATTACAATGCTCAATAAATTCTGTAAATAAGTCTAGTTAAATTTGAAAATATGTATTAAATGCGAAAAGAACAAAATCATCTTTATATTTATTATTTGAATAAGAATGCTGTTCTAAACAATTTTTCTAAATACATTTATTTCCCTGTTTCAAATTAATAAGATTTTATACATCTCGGACGAAAAATGAAACTTTACTTTAAAGTAAAAGCAAGTGTTGCCAATACCAGAGACCCTTTTCGTCCGAGGTACATGCATAGGCACATGCTTTTATATCATACTGTTTCTAAAGTTGTTAAATTATGAAAAGAATTTTGTATGTAAGGATGCTGTTGCAACTGTTCGGAACTCTAAGCAACTAGCAACGCTAGCTTATCTATAAATCATAATAATAGTTATTGTTATTTACGTAAGAGTCAGGAAAATGGTACACTATGGTCGAGGAGCCATAATGAAATACTAGGCACTTTGTGACGAGAATTTTACGGCTCCGAGTCAAGTACAGACATTTTACTGACGAGTCATATATTACAATTTATCTGAAACCTGATTATAATAGAAATAAATTATAAGTATTTAGTAATGCGCTTCTCTCGTTTCTAACGTGACAGAAAAAAATTAGTAAATAAACGATAATTAATAAATTACTGCCAGTTTTATATTTATAGTGCGTGCGTTTTTGTAAATTTGCAGTGTCTTCCGAAGCAAATAATTGCGACGAGGGTCCTTTAGACATGAATATTAATGTTAGGAAAAAAATATATTGGAGATGCAGTCTTGGTAAAATGACAATTTAATAAAATCATTTTACCAAGACCACATTTCCAATAATTTTTTTCTCTAACATCATATCAACAGTCAACAAATACCAGTAACCATAGCCGCTTTCTTTTTATCAAGAAGATCAACTTCGAGTAGCACGCATCTACCCTAAATCGTTCTTTTTAAAAGATGATAAATGATCTTGTACTACCCATTTTCTTCGTCCCCGCCCCCGCGAAGCTCTACCTTTGAAATAGGATCAAATATATCCTGAACTGATCCCAAATGTCAATGGACCTTTTACATCAAAAGAGAGAGATAGAGAAAAATGACATATATGTAGTGCGCAGTAGGTTGTTTGCGCTTTGAGGAGACCAGTTACATTTCAAATAAAATTACAAATGGCGGAAAGTAACAACTCTGGCAAAAACTTAAATTTCTTAAATATATTCACACAAAGCATTTGTGATGAATATTTTAAAACAAGAGGAAGAGGAGATGGAATCAGAAAAAGTGATTTTTTGTTCCACAAGATGCGAAATAAACACCACATAAAGTGACAGATAATTGCGTAGTTGCCAGTTTGATATTAGGAAAGTAATAAACAAGAATAAAATTGTTATTTTTTCTTTTAAATATATTTTTTTCATTATTAATTATTTCTTTATAGATAAAGACAAAATTATTTAAGTTTTTTCTGCTGTTTAAATAATTTTTTATCGAAAATAAATGCTTATTCTTTTAATCATTTTACTTGACAACATGGTGCCTCCTCATCTCTAATTTCACTACGTGGCGCATAGAAAAATGACGTCAGGGTGCAATAAAAATGTAAAAGGTCCATGTCACGATAGTATGACTGACTCGACTGACTGCTACGTATTTTGTCTTTTTTGTAAGTATTTGATATTAAAGTGACATAAATAGAAGAAATTAATTAGTTTGAAACGTTATATCATGTTTCTTTACCATAAGAAAAAAATCCATATTTAAATACTCAAATGTAAAAGAATATAATATGTTAAAATCAAATCACATATACAACAGACTATAACCACAAGCAAATTCAGCATATTATTATATTATAAATATAATGCTATATACATATGTTTTATCTTCTACTTCTTATTTTTTTTTTTTTTAATATGCTGTTCTTTTTAGTAGTAGTTCATTTCAGTTTAGTACGAGGTAAGATCAGTTCATTTTCCCCCTAAAAAGAAAGCGCCTTATATAAATATTCAATTAAATTTTAAATAAAAAGTTTAAATGTTTTCGTGACTAGTCTGGGAAATGCAACTTTCGCGCCGCACTTTTGGCGCGAAGAGAAAGAAAATTAATAGACCACATCACTATCTTAATGCGCATGCTCAGAATGCACCAATCATATGCTTGGGAGTACAACGGAAATGAAACCAATGTTATCTTATGGGAAAAATTGTATTTTTAAAGCAAAATATTTTTTTTCTTTTTTTTATTTTTTGTCACAGATATTATTTTGCGTAAGACTATTTTTATTAAATTTATAATGTTTTGTCTCTAATTAGCTATTTAGGTACGTAACCGATGCTGTTGGATAAGAGCTACAATTAATGATACTGGTATTCACGTATTTTATTTCAGTTTATTTCTAGATTTCAGTGTGAGAACATCGATATTATAGTGGTTCAGGTGAGAGAGTTAATCTAGCATGTGTATGATTGTGAGTGTGTGTTAGCAGTACTGGGTACTGTAGTGGCCAGGCCCGTGTGGACCCGGGGGTCGCCAACGGTAGCAGA
Source organism: Harpalus rubripes (assembly GCA_963082715.1). Lineage (NCBI taxonomy): Eukaryota > Metazoa > Arthropoda > Insecta > Coleoptera > Carabidae > Harpalus > Harpalus rubripes. The sequence goes on along the minus strand of OY720451.1, from coordinate 38,514,678 downwards.
AGGGAGACCTGTAGTGACCCGCTTCTGGGTCGCCAACGGTAGCAGCAGTTAGGGCTGTAGTGATCCCTGTGGATGTGTTCCCGGATCACCACCGAAGCGGCAGAGGTTCCGTAGTGGCCGCCCGTGTGGACCCGGGGGTCGCCAGCGGCAGCAGCAGGGAAAGGCTGTAGTGACCCGCTTCTGGGTCGCCAACGGTAGCAGCAGTTAGGGCTGTAGTGATCCCTGTGGATGTGTTCCCGGATCACCACCGAAGCGGCAGAGGTTCCGTAGTGGCCGCCCGTGTGGACCCGGGGGTCGCCAGCGGCAGCAGCAGGGAAAGGCTGTAGTGACCCGCTTCTGGGTCGCCAACGGTAGCAGCAGTTAGGGCTGTAGTGATCCCTGTGGATGTGTTCCCGGATCACCACCGAAGCGGCAGAGGTTCCGTAGTGGCCGCTCGTGTGAACCCGAGGGTCGCCAGCGTAGCAGCAGGGAAGGCTGTAGTGACCCACATCTGGGTCGCCAACGGTAGCAGCAGTTAGGGCTGTAGTGATCCCTGTGGATGTGTTCCCGGATCACCACCGAAGCGGCAGAGGTTCCGTAGTGGCCGCTCGTGTGGACCCGGGGGTCGCCAGCGGCAGCAGCAGGGAAAGGCTGTAGTGACCCGCTTCTGGTGTCGCCAACGTTAGCAGCAGTTTGGGCTGTAGTGATCTCTGTGGATGTGTTCCCGGATCACCACCGAAGCGGCAGAGGTTCCGTAGTAACTGGCGGTACTGCCCGTAGTTGCCAACATGTGTGTACGGTGTGTGAATGCCTGAACCTTTTGTAAATGGTTGCCTCCTCACTGAGTATTTCTCATGTGTTAATTCTTTTACAGAAATAATCACGGCGTGAAGGAGGATTCCGCGTGACCGGGTTCGGCCAGGCGACGGTCATCTAGATTTGTTATTATTTTTGTATTAATACTGTATATACCGGTTTGGGTGATAAATGTGTTTTAATATTCTAACTTTCAGCGCTAACATTTAATCGTCATTTATAACACAGTCTATATACTAGCTCGCATTCTTAATGGAAACGTTTAGTCAGGAACTAATGGCACTGTAGTACCACTTTCACAAGTCAATCTGACATATAACTGCTCTGTCGATATACAGTATGTTCAAAAATAATTCTAACTCGGAGTAAGCTATGAACAGAGAAACGTATGTCTAATAATTAAATTCAAAAGTCAAATTGTCAAAATTGATATTGAAATGTAATTTTAAAGAGAAAAGATAATAATTAATTAATAATTTATTTCCATTTTTAAAATAAGATTCAAGAACAAAAGCTTTGATTTCTTTAGATATTTTTGACAATATCTCATGTCATATTGACATTTAATTAAATACTTTTAAATTGACTATTTCACTCATAAATTAAATACTTTTAAATTGACTATTTCACTCATAAATATATAAACCAATCCAAATTCAGGATTCTACCTAGTTACCAAGTTTGATTTCGATAAAACATCGTCACAAAATTTTTATCGCACCCTTTAAGCCAATAAGATGTCGTATTTGTCACAGATATTATTTTGCGTAAGATTATTTTTATTAAATTTATTATGTTTTGTCTCTAATTAGCTATTTAGGTACGTAACCGATGCTGTTGGATAAGAGCTACATTTAATGATACTGGTATTTACGTATTTTATTTCAGTTTATTTCTAGATTTCAGTGTGAGAACATCGATATTATAGAGATTCAGGTGAGAGAGTTAATCTAGCATGTGTATGATTGTGAGTGTGCATGTGAGCAGTACTGGGTACTGTAGTGGCCGCATCGTGTGAACCCGAGGGTCGCCAACGGTAGCAGCAGGGAAGGCTGTAGTGACCCACATCTGGTGTCGCCAACGGCAGCAGCAGTTAGGGCTGTAGTGATCTGATCCAGTTGGTTAAGAGGAATGTCTCCGGATCACCACCGAAGCGGCAGTGGTTCCGTAGTGGCCGCTCGTGTGAACCCGAGGGTCGCCAGCGTAGCAGCAGGGAAGGCTGTAGTGACCCACATCTGGTGTCGCCAACGGCAGCAGCAGTTAGGGCTGTAGTGATCTGATCCAGTTGGTTAAGAGGAATGTCTCCGGATCACCACCGAAGCGGCAGTGGTTCCGTAGTGGCCGCTCGTGTGAACCCGAGGGTCGCCAGCGTAGCAGCAGGGTAGGCTGTAGTGACCCACATCTGGTGTCGCTAACGGCAGCAGCAGTTAGGGCTGTAGTGATCTGATCCAGTTGGTTAAGAGGAATGTCTCCGGATCACCACTGAAGCGGCAGTGGTTCCGTAGTGGCCGCTCGTGTGAACCCGAGGGTCGCCAGCGTAGCAGCAGGGAAGGCTGTAGTGACCCACATCTGGTGTCGCCAACGGCAGCAGCAGTTAGGGCTGTAGTGATCTGATCCAGTTGGTTAAGAGGAATGTCTCCGGATCACCACCGAAGCGGCAGAGGGTCCGTAGTAACTAGCGGTACTGCCCGTAGTTGCCAACATGTGTGTACGGTGTGTGAATGCCTGAACCTTTTGTAAATGGTTGCCTCCTCACTGAGTATTTCTCATGTGTTAATTCTTTTACAGAAATAATCACGGCGTGAAGGTGGATTCCGCGTGACCGGGTTCGGCCAGGCGACGGCCATCTAGATTTGTTATTATTTTTGTATTAATACTGTATATACCGGTTTGGGTGATAAATGTGTTTTAATATTCTAATTTTCAGCGCTAATATTTATCGTCATTTATAACATTTCAGAAGTGGGATCAGAACATTTTTAACTTTCAGCTTTTGGGATCACACCAACAAAGCTGTTGGAACAGTGCGGATATTGATTACGTTTATGTTTAGCTGGATTACGAACCTGGAACAACATTACAACATGACTTTACCTAACAACAGTCCTCAATTTCAGTATGTACGTACACTTTACGCGCTATGCATAAATGGGACGAAATAACTACCATCATGTATGTGAGATCTCGCTGGAGAGGGTATGCAGAAATATGGTATTAAGCGCTGCAATGAATACATCATTCTTGGGAGTCATAGAAGGCTATGTTGTTGAAGGCATTTCAATCACAGGAAACTTATTTTCAGTTGCTTCAAGAAATGATTTCTTGCAACAAGAAACCGGATGAACTTATGTTGCAATACTATTATGAGAAACTGGCGCTACTCAACACTTGCCCTTATCAGAGAATGCAAGAAGCCGCAGTCTCTTTTATTATTTTTGAAGACGATCGAAGATAAATTAGCAACACGCAGCAACACAACGATGGAATGGCAAACATTCGTTGTTTTATTTGTGGAAAATTGGGATATACACGCTCACATTATAACAAAAAACGGCAACGAGTATCGAATTGTGCAGAACGAACTGGAGGCGGATTCAGTGCAAGTAGGGGCCAGCGTCCACAAGAACGTCAACATCAGCATGTTCAACGTCAACAAGAGCCACAACCACAACTGCCAGAAAGGAACATCTTAACAACTTCTGCAGAGGTAAGCGGTAATTATGTAAGCGTACATCGATATGGGGTCCACTTGCATAACTATGAAGGAAACGAGCACGTATTCCCGCAAACAATGTAGTAGCAGACAAAGAAGATGGAAGTGTCAAGCTGATAATATAGAAGCGCAGAAAATGAAGGAATTTACTTTACGTAGGATGAACTACACGTGGGAACGGATATAAGTGTGGATCAACGCGAACAACTAATACGTCTGCCGAAGGAATATAGGGAATGTTTTGTAAAAACTGCGAAGGATATTCGATGCACGAATGCGACCGAAGTGGATATTTTACTGACTGATGATACACCCATTACTTACAGGCCGTACAGATTGTCAATTCCAGAGAGACAACACGTTCAGGGAATAGTACAAGAGCTTCTTGATGGCGACATTATACGCTAGTCCACTTCACCCGTTTCAGCACCGATTCTTCTAGTGAAGAAAAAGAACGGAGAAGCGCGAATGTGTATAGACTACAGGCATTTAAAGAAAGTAACAGTAATAGACCGATACTTCTTTCCAAGAATTGATGACCAACTAGATCAATTGCAAGGAGCGAAGTACTTCACAACTTTAGATATGACGTCAGGATATTACCAGGTGCCTATCGCGCAGAGCTCGAAGTACAAAACTGCATTTGTAATACCGGACGGACATTACGAGTTTAATCGTTTCCTTTTTGGATTATCTAATGGACCATCAGTTTTTCAGAGGCTGGTCAACAAAGTTCTAGGATCATGTCGTAACACCATCGCCATGGCTTACTTAGATGACATCATCTGCCCATCATCATTTACATAGGGAATTCAGCGACTGACGACACTATTTGACATTTTGCTTAGGTCAAAACAACTTTACACTGGATATGAAGAAATGTTTCTTTTTCAGAGCAGCATCAATTATAAAGGATTTCAGATTGATCGAGATGGAAAGAAGAAAATAAAAGTCGTCACCGGATTTCAGGCACCGAGGAATGTGCATCAAGTAAGACAGTTTGTAGGTCTTACAAGTTATTTTCGACACTTCATTAAAGATTACGCTAAGATTGTGCGACCGATTACTAATCTAACGAGAAAGGATACAATGTGATGTTGGGAAGCGAAACAACAGAAAGCATTTGAAGACCTAAAGGAAAAGCTTACGGAACGACCACTTTTGCGACTATACGATTCGAAAGCCGAAACAGAGGTGCACATGAACGCCAGCAAGTTAGGATTAGGAGGAATCCTGCTGCAGAAATTGGACACAGGTATATTCCACCCAGTTGCTTATTTCAGTTGCCAAACTTCACACATTCGTATAATCTAGGGACTTTAGCAGTAGTCGAAACTTTAAAGTAATTTAGAGTATATCTGCTGGGAATACATTTTAAATGGAATGGAAAATGCTGGCTGGAACTGCAGGAATATTCATTCGATATAGAATATCGCCCAGGATTACGAATGGGTCACGTCGATGCGCTAAGTCGAAACCCCGTGTCAGGAGAAAGACTTTCTGCAGAATTTGAATTTTTTTCACATAACAAGCTGACTGGATACTCGCCGGACAAATGACAAATTGAAAATTATCAAGAACATTTTAAGTAAACCACCGGAAACTAACTACGAACGGAATATTTATAAAAATTACTGTTTACGAGACGAACGGGTTTACCGAATTACCGCTTCCGGAATCTAGTGGATTGTACCTAGAGGACAGCGGCTGCAGATAGTACGTTCCTGTCTTGATGAGTTTGGACATTTAGAATTTACTGGTTTCCTGGAGTGAGAAAGTTCGCGAAGTACACTGACTTGTGTATCAGATGTTTTTACCATAAACAACAGATAAGAAAGCCGCCAGAACTATTGAATCCAATTGAGAAACTACCGATTGCATTTCACACCATCCACATAAAGGACCATTCCAAATAAAGAAAGTTCTACTGAACGATAGATTTTCAGTAGAAGATTTGCCTGGTACAAGTCGAAGTAGAAGAAGAGAATATAGTAACGTAGTGGCGATTGACAGGATGAAACCATATTTAAGTACACGTGAACTGTCGGAAGACAACATCGCTTCGGATGTTGATGCTGATGCTGTAGGAATTTGGGATTGATTCCTCGAGGACGAGGAACTTTTCAGGATGGCCGAACTGTCACAGATATTATTTTGCGTAAGATTATTTTTATTAAATTTATTATGTTTTGTCTCTAATTAGCTATTTAGGTACGTAACCGATGCTGTTGGATAAGAGCTACATTTAATGATACTGGTATTTACGTATTTTATTTCAGTTTATTTCTAGATTTCAGTGTGAGAACATCGATATTATAGAGATTCAGGTGAGAGAGTTAATCTAGCATGTGTATGATTGTGAGTGTGCATGTGAGCAGTACTGGGTACTGTAGTGGCCGCATCGTGTGAACCCGAGGGTCGCCAACGGTAGCAGCAGGGAAGGCTGTAGTGACCCACATCTGGTGTCGCCAACGGCAGCAGCAGTTAGGGCTGTAGTGATCTGATCCAGTTGGTTAAGAGGAATGTCTCCGGATCACCACCGAAGCGGCAGTGGTTCCGTAGTGGCCGCTCGTGTGAACCCGAGGGTTGCCAGCGTAGCAGCGGGGAAGGCTGTAGTGACCCACATCTGGTGTCGCCAACGGCAGCAGCAGTTAGGGCTGTAGTGATCTGATCCAGTTGGTTAAGAGGAATGTCTCCGGATCACCACCGAAGCGGCAGTGGTTCCGTAGTGGCCGCTCGTGTGAACCCGAGGGTCGCCAGCGTAGCAGCAGGGTAGGCTGTAGTGACCCACATCTGGTGTCGCCAACGGCAGCAGCAGTTAGGGCTGTAGTGATCTGATCCAGTTGGTTAAGAGGAATGTCTCCGGATCACCACCGAAGCGGCAGTGGTTCCGTAGTGGCCGCTTGTGTGAACCCGAGGGTCGCCAGCGTAGCAGCAGGGAAGGCTGTAGTGACCCACATCTGGTGTCGCCAACGGCAGCAGCAGTTAGGGCTGTAGTGATCTGATCCAGTTGGTTAAGAGGAATGTCTCCGGATCACCACCGAAGCGGCAGAGGGTCCGTAGTAACTAGCGGTACTGCCCGTAGTTGCCAACATGTGTGTACGGTGTGTGAATGCCTGAACCTTTTGTAAATGGTTGCCTCCTCACTGAGTATTTCTCATGTGTTAATTCTTTTACAGAAATAATCACGGCGTGAAGGAGGATTCCGCGTGACCGGGTTCGGCCAGGCGACGGCCATCTAGATTTGTTATTATTTTTGTATTAATACTGTATATACCGGTTTGGGTGATAAATGTGTTTTAATATTCAGCGCTAATATTTATCGTCATTTATAACATATTTTTATAAGTAAGTGAGTTTTGATAAGCGAAATTTTTTTGACGTTTCAGAAACATATTGTTTACATACCTGTCAAAGTCTGTATATTTTCAGTGATATCAGTTTTTATTAAAAATAAGTCGATTCGAACAGAAATCTATTTAAAACGTTGGAAAAGCAAACTGAAACATAATACCTCTAAACACAATTTTAGTCAAGAAAAAATTATATAAATGATTATCTGATTTTTATTTTGGAAATAGTCATCCGAATACCATTCGTGGTTAAATTTTATCCTGGAAAAAATTTCCGATTGCTTTACTCGAGCCCGTTGCCAATTTATCTCGTGACATTGGTCAAAAACTACTCGTTTGACAACTCGTAATTTTTTTGTCAATGCCACTCAATAAATTGCTAGGCAACCGGCTCTCGTAACAATCTGAAAATTTTTCCGGGAAAAAATTACCACGTATATTATATTCGCAATCGTAGATAAAATTTACCCTCTAGTAGCGCAAATCGGTACTACGAAAGGCCAACGTACAAACGCCATATTGAATAAGTGACAGTTGGGTGATTAGTGCAGTAATTAATAATTAAATACTTAAACTTATCGCTTTCATATAAATAAGTTTTTAAACTCGGTTTGTATACACAGTCAATGAAACACAGTGAACAATATGTCATATGTCAAACCCATCGTATGCCAGCCATCTTGTTTCGGAAATCAGCGCCTCTATCGTTAATTTCGATTGCGAATATGAAAAAATGTTTCTTTGTTCATAACCTAAGGCGATTTCGGACGACATACCCGTTCACTTCTTAGGATTAGTTACGGTATGATATGGTCAATGGTAGCGCCAAAAATCGTTGGTTCACTTGTTGACATCGTGCTTGGTGATTATGTATATTCTGCGACATTTAAAACTGTCAAAGACTATTAAAATGCATTAACGGAGAAAGATAGTTTATCTATATTTGTCCAAAAAAGAGTTAATGAAAATAATGACACCCTGTTTGACATAAAGACCACGAAACCGACTGTTTTGACTTTTGACATTTCAAAAAAAGACATGATAAAAAGAGATAGAAACAGTGAACAGAGTGCTGACCCGACTCGCAAACCCGTTCAGCTGTGAGCACTGATCCAAGCATACCGGGTAAGTTGTTCCTATCGCCCGAATGTGTGAACGTACCTGAACGCAACATACCGCAAGTGAACGGTTGTTGCCCGAAATCGCCTCTACTCCGAGTTAGGAATTTTTTTAAACACACTGTATTAACCAATCAAAATGTCGCACTGTTGTGAAAATAAAATAGGGCATTCGTCTACAAAAATGAAAGTATAAAATGGTTAGATTAGATTGAAGCAATAGCTCAAGAAGAATGGAAATTACGATAAATTAAAATTAAATATAAAATAAATTGTGTGAACAGTTGTGCTGTCACCTGCAAAAGTTTGGCGAGAATGCTTGAAACAAATAAATTTTTGTTATGGTGGAGGACCCCATTGTGGCGACTGTAGAAAAAACCTTGTGTGTGTTTCAAGCGCAAATGGAAATTGTCGCGCGGCAACAACCTCTCAATCGACAATGTCTCATTTTGCGCTCTTAATACACAAATAGCTATTTTTAATTATGCATGTTTACTATTTTTGCTTTGCAGATTGTAATTTGAATCCATTAATTAAAAAGGAGTATCTTTTACTTTTTTCCTAAGAATAGTAAATAGAAAAAAAGTTCGAATTGCCAGACCGCCAACTTAATTGGAAAAATTTAAAAATAGTTTGTCACCCTGGTACGCTTTTTTCATTACATAACTCTGCCGGCAGAAGCGCTATAATAAGTAATATGGTCTATTGGCGGATTGAATTTGGATTTTCTGGTTTCGTTTACAATTCCTTTGGCTATAATGGATGAAAAATACATTCTTCGAAATATTTCGAATGAAGCTGCTGAGATGAAGAACAAGATTCAGATGATTGTGAAATGTTAAAGTAAAAATAAATTGCTCATTTGTTAAGGCTTTTTTCAACCACTATGTATATTGAAAAACATGTTTAATTTTACTTGATGTCATATAAATTTTATTATAAGACATATTTCGTAAAAATTGTAATAAAATAATGTTAATTACTATAAATCATTAAAATAAAATTATTAGAAATTTAACTTATAATTTTAGTTTTTTCACTATTATAGATGAGCTGATTTTACATGAACCAAAAAGAATAGATAAATAATATAAGATATCGTGGATATTATTCGTTAACTTCTATTAAAATATGTTGCATAAATAATAAACTAGAATTACATGAAATATTTTCATTTTTTATTTTAATACAGGTTGGCGATACAAATTGCGTTTTAATAATCAAAGTTATATTCAAAATACGATGAATCAAATGTGTGTATTCTTACGTAACCATCTTCACCTCCTGTACAATAACTTTTACCATCAGGATGAAAAGCAACACTGTTAATTGGACCAAAATGACCTTTCACTCTACCGAATTCCTCTTCAAATACCAAATGAAAGAACCTGTAAAGAAAATAAAAGTAGAATATACAGAAGACTAAATTAACCGAGATACCGGGGACCCTTGGATTATCAAAAAACTAGGGATAACGGAAAATGTAATAATAACAATATATATATATATATATATATATATATATATATATATATATATATATATATATATATATATATATATATATATATATATAAAAGATTTATTGAAAAATAATAATATAAAAAATAAAAATAACAATATGAATTCCTTGTCTGCCATTTGAAGGAATAAATTTTATTTACTTTGGAAGTAAATTTATTTGTCTTTTATAACGCCGGCCATGAAATGGGTCATTTGAAATTTTGAGAAATGGAGCATGATCAGAATTTACATGAAATATGGTGCCCATAGGCTACTACTATTTCATTAATTTAAAATAATAAAGCAGATTAGCACACCCAGCAATGGGTAATATGCTGTGATGATATATTTATTTATTTATTTATTTTATTTATATTAAAAAATCTGTTATTAATTTAAATATACATACTTACATATTTACTTATGCTGGAAACTGTATTAAGATCCATTCCATTTAATTATAGTTCTATTTACTATTTTCTTTTTAAAACGTTACTATTATTAATTTGAAATGATTAGTTCTTTGACAGTGAAATTTATCTGTCAGTTATATACATTTGTGATATGACTGCGTAACCACGGAGTTGTGCTTATTTAAAGCGTGGGCTCCAGGATTAAAATTATAAATAATTTTATAATTTTATCCATGAAATATATGGAAAAAGTATTTATGCAAATCTGTAGAAAATATAATAATCTTTATTTTAAAACGTGGTCATTTACCAAGATCTCCATATGCGATTTTTAGCACGATCCCTATACCTCCCTTACCAAGGGTAGCGGGAGGTAAAAAGCAAAAAAAATACTGTATCTAATGATGTTATTTTGTAATATACATTTACAAAAAAATTCTATAAAAGTAAAAAAAAAACATTAATTTTTATTTTTATCTACAAAAATAGTTTAAACACTTTAAAATGCAACTCAGAAAATTGTTAAAATTGTTAAATTTACGTTTTTTTGTTCGTAACTCGAAAACAAATGAAAATTTCTGAAATGTTATACACGATTCAATCAGTTTTCTGTAGCGTGCACAATAGTAAAATTTTTAAAATAAGAAAGTTGGATTTGTTCAAATCTATACTAGTATAGGGCGCGAGCAGACACGTGACTCGAGAGACCTTGACGTGCTTAGAATCAGCTGATTTGTGTGCGCATGTCACTTTGACAAATACAATATCACTTTGACAAGACCAATGTTTTGACTTATTTTGATTTTGAACTGCTAAAATGTTATTATTTTTAATTACATGTGTTTTATTGCCTAAAAATTGTAAAATATTAACAATTTAGCAGTTCAAAATCAAAATAAGTCAAAACATTGGTCTTGTCAAAGTGATATTGTATTTGTCAAAGTGACATGCGCACACAAATCAGCTGATCCCAAGCAAGTCAAGGTCGCTCGAGTCACGTGTCTGCTCGCGCTCTATACTTTTAAAATACATTAATTAAGTATTATTAAAAACCGTAAAATAAAATATATAAAACCCTTGATTTTAAATTGATTGCCAAACGTATACAACCTCTTCCCTACAAGTTATAATACATATTGTAATTCATAAACAAAAATCGAACACCTTGAAAGAAAAATCTAAAAAAAAGTGGCTCAGAGTCTAGGGGCCGAAGATGTATGCGCGTTGGAAAGTGTGCGTCTACGGATTTTCTCTTCGGATTATGTTTACATATACCAGTTTTAATGCATTAAGGTAACGTAAAAAATCTGATGTGGCTAGTACATTACCTTCCGCAAGTTCTACATATGTATTTTGTACAAATTTCACACAGAAAGTTTATTGCAAAAGATTCCATATTTCCATTAACTTCAGTCAGTTCTATGTATTTTATACAAATTCCATACAGAAAGTTTTTGGTAATAGATTGTATATATTTCCAGTATAATTATAACACAAACATACTGTGTCAATTGCACTTGACACTGACATTTGTCAATCAGAATTTTCTTAACATAATAGATGTTTCCATCGTTATAGCACAGCTGGCTGCTTTTTAAAATTTAATTTCTTTATAATTTTTTAACTCTATATCCATTGAATATGAAGTATAAAATATAGAACTGACGGAAGGTAATGTGCTGGCCACATCTGATTTTTTTACTTACCCACTGAACTAAACTATTATTCACGAAAGATGACTATTCAAGGTTATTTGAGAGCCATCTGATATAATATTACTTGCAGATAACTTCACAACATTTCGTATGTATAGGCGTGCAACATGAAATATTTATGGACACATTTTAACTGAAAGAGTAATTTATCTGAAAATGATGTTTCTTTCTAAATAATGCCTTTCTGAAAGATTTATGTTCTTCATTTATGTTTTTGCAAAATACAAAAACATAGACTTAACTTATAAACCAAGGAATAATAATTTGATTTAAACGTCAACGTCAATATATATATATATATATATATATATATATATATATATATATATATACAGGGTGGGGCAGAAAAACCTATCCGATTTCAAAACGTTATAAAATTAAAACCACTCAACTTGTCAAAAAAATTTTTTATTAACATATCGCAAATTTTATGCCATTTTTAAATTTAAGTTTTGAAAAGCACATCACTCAAATGTCGTCCTTGGGAGCGGATACACTGATTTAGGCGCTCGCGGTAGCTTTCCATGACTTTCACCGTCATTTCCACAGGAATTTCTTCAATTGCCCGAGCAATTTCCCTTCGTAAAGCAAGAAGGGTCCTTGGTCGATGCTGGTAAACCTTCGATTTGAGGTAACCCCAAAGGAAGAAGTCACATGGAGTGAGATCCGGTGAGCGCGGCGGCCAGCCAAGATCACCTCTCAGGGAAATGAGGCGACCGGGAAACAGTTCCCTGAGAATGTCCATTGATCGTCGCGATGTGTGGGCGGTTGCACCATCCTGTTGAAACCACACATTTTCCACGCCATTTTCTTCCATTTTGGGTCTAAGAAAATTTTCCAGCATGAAACAATAGCGCTCGCTGTTGACCGTTACGGTTTGCCCATTTTCTTCAAAAAAGTAAGGCCCCCAGACGCCTAGGCGGGAAAGAGCACACCACACAGTCACTTTTGGGCTATGGAGGGGTTCCTGATGGATTTCTCGAGGATTTTCGTCACTCCAATATCGAAAATTCTGCCTGTTAACGGCACCACAAAGGTGAAAATGGGCTTCGTCCGTGAAGAGCACAACATCGTCGTTTGGGAGTTCTCGGAGATCGCGACACAGGTTCGTACGGGTTTCAAAATCCCTTTCACTTAATTCCTGTGCAACAACCATTTTGTAGGGATGCATTTTGAGGTCCCGGTGCAAAATGCGCCGAATACTACGGTTGGAAATCGCCAAAGCGAGCGAATGTTTTCGCGCCGAACGACGCGGGGAACGTTCAATCGCGGCTCTCA
>OY720451.1:38321790-38496790 GCA_963082715.1 Harpalus rubripes | reverse complement strand
TCTATCGGCAAATTTTCAAGATATAACACAAAATTACATTTTTTTAAATGGAGGCCATATTTGATTATTACTTTAGGGAAAAAAATATTTTTTATTTCTTTCGATTGGTATAAAGGTTATTGTATTTTAAATATGTTTCACCCTTCAAAGCTTAAATTTTTCGCATTTTTTTTTTACAATATTGTATTGCTAAGTAATAGAAAATATAACGGAATAAAATGTTTTTTGTAGTATGTACTTTTTACCTTTATGTACAACTATAGGTCTACCGTGCCGATATCAGTAAACTTAAATACTCAGATCTGGGTACTATTTTTTTTCTTTCATAATATGCTAAAGATTGTTCTAATATAGTCGAGTCAATGAAGCGGAAAAATATTAAATCTTCTAAACCCTCAAAAACAGATCCGATTTTGATGAATTTTTTAAATGTGTAAACCGTATAATATATGCTTCTCCATAGAAGTGAACCATACCGAAAAGTAATCACCTAACTATTGTAGTGGATAATTTTAAATATTTGGATTCCCCAGTCACAAACAAAAATGAAATGGATATTGAAATTAATAACGACATAATAGCAGCTAATAAATGGGTATAGTCTGAACAATGTATTAACTTCCAAATTGTTATCCAAGATGTGCAAAATCCGTTTATACAAATCAATCATTAGAATAAGATGGCTGGAATATATGTGTAGTATTCCCAATGATAGGAACACCAAAAAGTGTTTCACACAAAATCCGTATGGAACTCGACCACACATCTAAGATAGCTCCCCAAAGGCGCACAACATGTCCCATTATAACTGCAGTCGTATCTTTTATAGTTCCCGAGATCTCAATGGTGGCCTTCGAAATCCGGACACCCTGTGTAAATAATTGAGCGCCCTAGCTTGAATATTTCTAATTTTAAATAAGTGAAAATAACAAACATTTAAAAAAAATCATCCAAATGAGATCTGTTTTTGAGGGTTTAGACGTTTAGAGGATTTAATGTATTTTCCGCTTCATTGACTCGACTATATTAGACCAATTTTTAGCATACTATGAAAGAATTTTTTTTACCCAGATCCAAGTACTGGCGTTTTCCGATATCGGAAAGGTAGGCCTATAGTTTGTACATAAAGATAAAAAGTACATACTACAAAAAACATTTTATTCCGTTATATTTTCTATTAGCAATACAATATTATAAAAAAAAATTGCGAAAAATTTAAGGTTTGAAGGGTGAAACATATTTAAAATACAATAACCTTTATACCAATCCAAAGAAATAAAAAATACGTATTTTCTTATGCCCGGTTTTATAAACATCGAATAAACTATTGAGTTATTACTTTGAAAGTAAATTTAATCGACGAGTAAATAAAAATGACTGTTTTATAAAACAAGTTACAGATTAAAATAACTACTTGCAGAGTAAATATTTTATCCTAGTGATTTACCGACAGAGACATGACATCTGTCATTATTTTGTGATTTTTGCCTATAAATATTTTAATATTTTCTATAATTATATACATTTAATATTGTTTTTCACTGTAATAAGAATCTATAGGCCAGAGTGGTAATAAAATTATATTTTTTATGAATTTTCAACTACAATTTTAACTGGGGACAAGGAAAAGAGCCTCCATGAAGAGTGTGTGAATACCGTAGTATACTGAGGCTATGGTTTCTTATACCGGCTAATCTTTCCACTACTGGAGCATAAGAGAAATTGATAAATCCAGGATATAACATTACTAGACGGTATCCCTTAAAACCACTCCTGACGATAATGATCTCCAACTGAAGAGGATCTTTTCCAAGCAATGTTCCGCAGAATGTTTTAATAATATTGTATTCTGTATGTTCCTGACACGAAATAAATCCAAAAGTCAAAACAGAAAATAAAGTCTGTCATAAAATGCCAGGTGTCAACTAACATGGAAAAAAGAGAGAACGGGGAAAAAATTATACAGAAATAGACAAAGCAAATATATTGGATATAAATAAATAAATGTAATAATAATGCATGAGATAAAATTTATAATGAATTTAATTTAATGAATGTTGATGTGTCAAATTTATTCTACAGAATAAAATTTACTTCTTCGAAAATCGGTGGAGTAATTTATTCTGTAGATTTACTTAGCTAGTATTTTTATTCTTGCTTTATAAAACGAAAATCTCTGGAATAAGCTATTTTACTTTAAGAGTAAATTTTACTTTGCTAGTAAATTACTTATCCATCTTTTATAAAACTGGGCATTAAAGTAATAATAATGATCTAACTTTTGTATATGAAACATTTTTCTCGCTTACTGATAGTTTAGATAGTTTAGAAATGAAAAAAATCGACTAACTTCAGTACTCCCCCATTATTAAGTAACCTATGAGAATTTTTGGCAAAACAAAAGCACATCTAAGATGGCCTCTCAAAGGCGCACCACATGTCCCATATGACTAAAGTTGTATCTCTTAGTTCCCGAGATCCCAATGGTGGTTTTCGAAATCCGGACATTCTGTATAAATAATTGAGCGCCCCAGCTGAAATGTTTCTGATTTTGAACAATTGAATATAACAAACATTTTAAAAAATAAATCGTCTTGATCGGATCTGTTTTGGTGGGTTTAGAAGTTTTAACGATATTCCCGCTTCATTGACTCGACTATAAGTGAAGAACATAAATCTTTCAGAAAGGCATTATTTAGAAAAAACATAATTTTCAAATGAATTACTCTTAGTTTTTCAGTTAAATTGTGTCCATAAATATTTCATGCTGCACGCCTATGCATATAAAATGCAATGAAGTTATCTGCAAGTAATATTATATCAGACGGCTCACAAATGACCTTGAATAGTCATCTTTCGAGAATAAAAGTTTATAATAATTACTATATACACTCCGTTCGCTGAAGCGAGAGAATGTGGAATTAATTCTTTAACAGATAGGTCATTCTATTGGTCAAAAGAAAAAAAATTTGGAGTCAAACCTATAGAATGACTTTTCTGTTCAAGAATTAGTTCCACATTCTCTCGTTTCGGCGAACGATGTACAGGTGTCTCATTTTCGATGTTTTTTTTAAGGTATCTCGGCTAATATTAAAGATAAAGCAAAACAGTTTGCACATTCCAGGGTCAACTTTTCGAGAAAAGTTTAATAGCACCACATGGAATTTCGATCTCCTTTTGTTTCTGAGCTACAGGCAAAAACTCGTTTTTCGCTCATTTTTAAAATATCCCATATCATGTTTATTATGATAGTAAGAGAAAAATTGTTTTAACAAACTTTCAACTGTTTTTTAGGTAGAATAAAATGGCGTAATTAGATATTTTAAAAAATTAATTCTCGAGATATAACACAAACTTATGATTTTTTAAACGGGAACCTATATTGAAAATAGTCTCATCATTTTGCTTATTTTATAAGCTTTTCAATGATATATAACAAGTCTTCTTTTTCTTTTATTTTAAGCATGAATAAAAGATAAATTATTAATTTTTTAGGGTAAAAAAATTGAAAATTATTAAGAAAGAAAGGAAATAAATTAAAAATCATCAATTGTTTATTTATAATATTATTTGTTTCAGTTCTACTCATTTTTTGAATTTATTTCAAAAGCATATTTTTCAAAGCCAGCTGTAACGTCGATAAATAATAATTTAACTAACCCGAAAATAATTAGTTAAGAATTATTTTGAGAACACAATTAATATTTATAGAAACAAAATAAACAAATGATGATTTTTAATTGATCTTTTTATTTGTTTCTTAATACTTTTTAATTTTTTATACCCCATTAAATTAATAATTTATCTTTTATTTATGTTTAAAATAAAAGAAGAAGAAGACTTGTTATATATCATTGAAAAGCTTATAAAATAAGCAAAACGACGAGACTATTTTTAACATAGGTTCCCATTTAAAAAATCATAATTTTGTGTGATATCTCGATAATTATTATTAAGTTTACAAAAAATCTAATTACGCCATTTTATTCTAGCTAAAAAACGGTTGAAAGTTTGTTAAAACAATTTTTCTCTAACTATCATAATTAATAAGATATGAGATATTTTTGAAATGAGTGAAAAACGAGTTTTTGCCTGTAGTTCAGAAACAAAAGACGATCGAAAATTTCTGTGGTGACTTAAACTTTTCTCGAAAAGTTGACCCTGGAATGTGCAAATTGTTTTGCTCTATAGTTCATATTACCTGAAATACCTTAAAAAAAACCTCGAAAATGAGACACCTGTACAGTATGTTAAAAAAATTCTAACTCGGAGTAGGCTATGAGCAGAGAAACGTATATTTGATCATTATTCAATTCAGAAGTCAAATCCTAGGATCTCTACTATGCTAGAGCTACTACTATCATCTGTAGACAAATTGTGTTGTTTGCGCTAGGCGTTAGGAAGATATACGCTCAAAGCTCAAACTGTAATTTTAAAAGTAATGAGGAAGACATGACCATCGATCAGGTGATTGAAAAATGTAAATCTAATGAATTACGGAGACAATTATTAAAAGGAGATAAAATAATAGTAAAAAAATCTGATGTGGCCAGCACATTACCTTCCGTCAGTTCTATGTATTTTGTACAAATTTCATACGGAAAGTTCCTTGCTAAATTAAATATGCTATTTCTTGTACATTACCTTCCGGCAGTTGCATGTATTTTATGCAAATTTCATACAGAAAATTATTATTTTGTGACGTTTTCTATATACAGTGTAATGTATCTGCAGAAATAAAAGATTTATTATTATTATTATTTCTTGTACATTACCTTAAAGCAGTTGTATGTATTTTATACAAATTCCATACAGAAAGCAAAAGATCCTATATTTCCAGTAAAAATTATAAGACAAACACACTATGTCAATTTCACTTGACACTGACATCTTTCAATCAGAATTTTCTTAATATAGTAGCTGTTTCCATAGCTATGGCTACTTTATGAAATTTAATTTCTTTATAATTTTATAACTCTATATCCATTTAATATTAAGTATAAAATGCAGTCAAATCGTATAGAGAATAAAATATTCTTTAATATTTATAATAACGTCAAATATGAAAAAAATATATTTAACATAGTTTTTTCAAGAAAAACTGTTAAAATCTTCAAATGATGGTACTTCCGGTTGACCACTTGTACCCAAAATCTAATCAGCTCTTCATATGGATGAAACGAAGAAGTACACGAAAAAATTATAATTTTTGTAACTGTAGTATTAGAGTTATCGCAGACAAAAATTTTGTTACACACACACACACATCCACACACACACACACACACACACACACACACACACACACACACACACACACACACATACAGACATCATCGTAAAAATAGTAAATTCGTATTCTAGGGACCCTAAAACGTGCTTATTGATTAAAAACTCATCATCGAATTTTTTGACCAAAGACAATACCTTCTTTACCTAAAGGTGACGGAAGGTAAAAAGCGAAAGAAATACGTAGAATATTCGAAGCGTCAGAGAAAGAAGCTGGCAGTATAGAAGCAACAAAGCAAGAACAGGAAGTAAGACGTATAAAGAAAATATAAGAAAATTACTTGCTATCGATGCAATAATGAAGGACATTTATTTAGCTCGAGATGATAAATGTCCCGCAAGAAACAAGACTTGTAAGAAATGTGGATTAATCGGACATTTTGAAATATGTTGTAAAACAAAGAAGAATGGTCGATCAAAGGCATCCAAAGAAAATAAACCTAAAGGAAAAGTACATGTCAAGAATGAAGAAAGCACAAGACTAAATTCTGATGATGAATATGCTTTTCAAATTAAAGAACGAAATGACCCTAGTGACAAAATTGACAAAAAAGGTGAGAAATGTTAAAAATGAATAAAATAAAAGGACAGTATTAGAAAACAGGCCGGAAATTATTCGCATATGGAAATGAACAACCACTGAACACTTTAGGAATCTTCAAGACAAGTATTATATTAGAAGATGGTCGAGTATTGAAGTCAAAATTCTATATACTTAATAAAAAGAGCGTACCAATAATAGGAAAAAAATGCAAGAAATCTAGGCATTTTGAAGATGGAATTTCCTTTAAGAAATATAAAAACGGAAGAACAACTTACATTAGTGGCGCTAGAAGAAGAATAGCCGAATGTGTTTTCGAATAAAATAGAAAAGCTTACGAATTATAAATTGAAATTAGCAATCGACGAAAATATTCGTTCACTTGCACAAACAGCTCGAAAAATTCTCATGTATCAAAGGATTTAATGTTCGACTTTTCAACGTTCATCCTCGTCGCCAATGTTATAATCTCAGTTTTATTAGTTTTATAAGTACATAATTTAATATTCCAAACAATAATTAATAACAACTGACGTATTTCATGACTAGCTACGTATTTTAACTGCATTATAACTTGCTAAATTATTTTATCCAACGCCGACTCATAATATACTTGTTACTATGGTTATTTGAAATAACTAATGTACATTAGTCACTCCGTGAGAGAATATTTTAGAAGTCACGGAGGAATTATTACTGATTTTTGTTTTTTTTAACAATGTAAATAAAAAGAAATTTTACAGATTTATTTTATTATTGAAATAATTTAACAATTATGAAACTTATTTATTTAAATTAATATTAACATTTAGGCTAAAATAGGTTACTTATCTTTACACAATGACAGCTGTAATGCAAGGCTGATGAAACGAAAACGTGAAACGAGTTAGGGGTTACTTGCTTCGGAATTAAATTCAAAGATGCTGCTTGTGCTTCTACGTGAATACGTTTTAAAGGAAGGTCCTCATTTTCACCAGTTTTAATGTATTTATCTTTCAAATAATTTCCAATGGCAGACAATAACTATTACAGCAATTTTTTTTCAATAACAGACGATATAACGAAATCATAACAACCATTCAATGGCTGCTATGTAATTTAAAATACTACATCAATTGACTTGTCAGTGTCACGCAATGAATGAAAACATAAAAATGATTTAAGAAGTTTTTAAAAAAGTGTTGGATAAAACGTTGTATCACACTCGTGTGGAATGTATATTAGTCACTAAAGAAAGTTAGCCACTCGCCGTGCGGGCTACGCGGCTAAACTTTTTCTATCGTGACTAATATTATACATTCCACACTCATATAATAAATAACTATTAACATTACCTTGCAAAACATACTATATAATATGACGTGGTTTTGAGATCACTATTTAAAGTAATAGTAATTTTGACACGAATAAAAATACTGTATTATTGACAAAATGTTTACGTAACGAATGATTTTTTCAGTCGTTAAAAAATAACGTTATCGTTATCTTTTTTGTTATGAAGAATTAAATTATTGTTTCCAGAATACCACTTCAACGATTATTCGTTAAAATAACGATATGACTATTGATAACAATGCATAATTTGTATTGTCTTGATTGTAAAATTGACAGCTGCGTATTCTTTTGGCCATATTTGTGATTTGTCCAATGAAATTTTTACAAAAAGTGGCGAGGCTACGGTGAAGCTTATTCCCACCAAGTTGTCGAAAAATAATACCGGTTTTTTGAATATTTTAATTACCGCCATGTATAACGTAGAATTACGCCGCACCAATGAATGGCCGTAAAGCCATAGCATCGGTACGCCCCATAGCAATGGCATACAGAGAATTTATTTTAACGTGCAACATATGGTCAATCACTTCCATGGTTACTACACACTACTGTCAAAAAATGACAGCAATGTAATATTTGTCCATTTTAAAATGCAACATACAAAAATTTGTAGTTATGTATTTTCAATACTAATTTCCAATAAATTAGCCTACATACTATTAACAAAAAATCAAAATTTTAATGTAGCACATCTTAACAAACTTTGGCTTACAAAAATTCATAATTTTAATGTAATAAATGTTCAAAAATACCTCCATTCACACTTAGGCAATATCCTAGTCGCTCGTAGAAAGAATTGACACCATTTGTGATGTGTTCTGGAGGTTTCTCCTGTGCTGCAATACTATTTATAATGTTGCATTTTAAAATGGACAAATATTACATTGCTGTCATTTTTTGACAGTAGTGTGTAACCATGGAAGTGATAAACCGTATGTTGCATTTTAAAATAAATTCTCTGTATATGTGCGAGTAATTTAAACATGACAGATCACTTGTTTGACGTTTGAACAATAGTTTGGAGCACGGTTTGGAGGTTAATATTTTAGTTTGAGTTTATACGAGTATAAGCTAAGTTAAAATCATTCAAAATCTTGCTTAACAAATCGAAATACGTAATAAAAATAACAGAAACCACGCAAATTGCAAATAATAAACAAGAGGGATAGTGAGAGAAAAATGAACAATGTCAAATTCAAATTAAAACAAAACTCGCACGCGCACGCCATCTACAGGTTACATTCTTAAATATGCTTTCCTTCCTCCAGTGCAAAATAATAACGTTACAGAAAATGTTCTTTCTTAATTTACTAAAAAAATATAAATATCGTGTGTCTGTCTTAAGGGTCGATTCTGTTCACATCTGTAAATCTTACAGATCTGTAAATTTGTAAATAATGAACAAAATCGCAACGAAACCTGCCACTCGTATGTATAATTTTATGTTAATCAATAAAAATAGATGCGTTTTTGTCAGGTTTTTACAGATTTACAGATGTGAACAGAATCGACCCATTAAAGGTGTACGTAGGAGATTATACAGAGAATTTATTTTAAAATGCAACATTCATCACTTCCTTGGTTACACACTACTGTCAAAAAATAACAGCAATGTAATATTTGTCTATTTTAAAATGCAACATAAATAGTATTGCAGCACAGGAGATACCTCCAGCTCCAGAACACATCACAAATGGGGTCAATTCTTTTTATGACCCACTAGGATCTTGTCCCAGTGTAAATGGAGGTATTTTTGAAAAATTATTACATTAAAATTATTAATTTTGGAAGCTAAAGTTTGTTAAGAAGTTGCTACATTAAAGATTTGATATTTTGTTAATCATATATAGGCTAATTTATTGGAAATTAATATTGATAATGAACAGAGGTCGAAAAAGGGGGTTACCTTACAAAAGGTCGGGTAGTTCTGAATTTTTGATATGTTGTATAGGTGGTTGTTTAATGAAAAATCCAAATTTCCACAAATCCCCTTCCTCCGTCATCTTGTAATCTGTCTTCTAGAGAATTTAATTATCTACAAAATCCATTCATCAATTTCTTTTTACGACCAATGCAATATAGTAGGGGTAAATTTACAAAAAAAAAAAAACGAAAAAGTGTGTTTTTTTTCAAGTTTGGTGCAGCAACAATCTTCGGCACATTATTTTTAATTATACAACTATTATTTCAAACAGAATATCCTATATTGATGCAAAATAAACGTAATTATGTGTTGGTGAACGTCAGTGAAGTCTTGTGGGAATACTAGTAAAAACTGTTATAAAACAGCACTTACTTCTTTTATTTGCCTGCGAGATCTTTCTAGTGTTCTTAACTCGACATGGGACATTTGTCGTATATTATATATATATATATATATATATATATATATATATATATATATATATATATATATATATATATATATATATATATATATCTAGGACTCAATTTTCTATAACCAATAGTGGTGGATCTGTTCCGCTCTCAACAAGGCAAAAATAGCGATCTTAGAAAAATATTGAGATTTTTCCCATTTTTCATAGCTATATATAAATCATTCTCATAAAATTTCATTATATAGTTTTAGTTGCTGTACTTCAGCTCTACCGTTGCAAAATGGAGAAAATATAGAATACACAGATTACCGCGAAACATCCATTTTCATACTTTATTAACCGATGGATAATATGCATTTCCTAACTGATGTTCGTCGAATCCGTATTACGTTAATTGTGCATTATAAAAACAAGTATAGTGTCAAAAATCGGAGAGACAACGTTGCTACACTAAATTTAAAAAAAAACACTCGTTTTTTTTGTATGTTTACCCCTACTCCGTTACATTGGTCATAAAAATAATTAACACATGGATTTTGTAGGTAATTAAATTCTCTAGATTGATTATAAGGACTTTTACGCTAAAATGAACTGTAACGGAGTTATTGCGATGTAAAGTGGAAAGAAATTAAATTAAAAATTTTGCTAAGTACGCAATTTTAGCCTTTTTGGGAGCTTCATAGCTCCATTGCTATTAATCGGGCAAAAAAAAAACAAATACAAAATTTTCAGGAAATTTTGTCCTCTACATGTCGGCAAATAACGTTATCCGTGCTAAAATTCATCAGAAATAAGTTATAAACGAAAAACTGAAAAAAGTACCAATTTTCGGTTGTTAAAATGTGCATAGGAAAATATGAAAATGAATATTTCGCGATTATCTGTGTATTTTATATTTTCTCCATTTTGTAACGGTAGAGCTGAGTACAGCAACTAAAACTATATAATGAAATTTTATGATAATAATTTATATATAGCTATGAAAAATGGGAAAAACCTCAATATTTTTCTAAGATCGCTACTTTTGCCTTGAGGGCGAAACAGATCCGCCACTATTGGTTTGACAAAAGACATAATATAAATTTTTAGAAAATTGAGTCCTAGAATATATATAATATACGACAAATGTCCCATGTCGAGTTAAGAGCACTAGAAAGATCTCGCAGGCAAATAAAAGAGGTAAGTGCTGTTTTATAACAGTTTTTACTAGTAGCCCCACCAGAGCTGGGAGTATCTTACGAAAAAAGATACACGATGATATCTAAGATACTTTTAATATCTTAGATACTTTATCTTAGATACTTCCTATTTTATAGGTAATGTATCTTAATTTTAAATACTTTTAAAAATTATCTGTATTTTTTATCTTAAAAATGTATTTTAGATACTTCTAAAATATTTAAGATACTTTTTTTATTTTAGATACTTTTAATGCATTTAGATACTTTTAAAGTATCTAGATATTTTAAGGTATCTAATGGCCGTATTATGGTCAAAACTGTAAATCTTAAATCTGTAAATAATGAACAAAATCGCAACGAAAACTGCCACTCTTATGGATAATTTCATATTAATCAACAAAAATTGATGTGTTTTTGTCAGTTTTCCACAGATTTAAACTTACAGTTTTAACTATAATACGGCCATAAATGCAGTTGAAGTATCTTTTTATTAATAACGATATTATTTAGCTTGTTCAAACAAGACTAGTGCGTAGTAGAAGGCTGTAGTGCATCGTGCTTCCTTTCTCATTGGTCCTGTGAAGATTTTTGTTTTTTGTATCACACCAAAATATCACATTTTTAAAAATATGTTAATATATTTTGAAAAATTATTCTTAAGTATATGCACATTTTCAATTATCCATTTAAAATATTTTTTAAGGTACGTGAAAGATAATAAGGACATTTTAAAAGTACCAAATTTATTTTTAGGTATCTAAAAGTATCTACATATTTTAAGATTATCTAAAATACTGTAGTATCTAAGATACTTTAAGAGTATCTAAGATATTTTAGGAGTATCTAAGATATTTTAAGAGTATTTAAGATATTTTAAAAGTATCTAAGATCATTGAAGCGTATTTAAGATATTTTAAGAGTATCTAAGATATTTTCAAGTAGATATCTAAGATACTTTTTAAAAAGATTTGTATCTTAAAAATTTACACTTAAAGTATCTAGATATTTAAGTATCTCTAACAAAATTTATGTAAGTATCTTACAAAAATATCGAAGATACTTTTTCAAAGTATCTATCCCAGCTCTGAGCCCCACAAGACTTCACTGACGTTCACCAACACATAATTACGTTTATTTTGCATCAATATAGGATATTCTGTTTGAAATAATAGTTGTATAATTAGAAATAATGAGCCGAAGACTGTTGCTGCACTAAACTTGAAAAAAAACACACTTTTTCGTTTTTTTTTTTTTTTTTTGTAAATTACCCCTACTATATTGCATTGGTCGTAAAAAGAAATTGATCAATGGATTTTGTAGATAATTAAATTCTCTACAAGACAGATTATGAGGACTTTTACGCTAAAATGAAGTGTTACGGAGTTATTGCGATGTAAAGTGGAAAGAAACTCAAAATTTTCATACCAAATTTTTAGAAAATTTCATCCTCTACAAGTCGGCAAATAACTTTTTTTTCGCTAAAATTCACCAAATAGAAGTTATAGGCGAAAAACTGAAAAAGTGCCGATTTATGGTGGTTTTTACAAGATGGCGGAGGAAGGGGATTTGTGGAAATTTGGATTTTTCATTAACCAACCACCTATACAACATAATATCAAAAATTCAGAAGTACCCGACCTTTTGTAGGGTAAAATCCTTCATTTACTGAACTAATATATAACTACAAATTTTGTATGTTGCATTTTAAAATGGACAAAAAAAATTACATTGCTGTCATTTTTTGAAAGAGATAGTGTGTAACCATGGAAGTGATAGACCATTGTGTTGCATGTTAAAATAAATTCCCTGTATAATAATTTAACTTACGTTTTGACAGATAAAACGTCAAGCATTTATTTATTTTTTGTTCATTCCATGGCTGTCGATATTTCCCAACGTAATTTTCGACATTTTCATATTTAATTACTGTCGTTATAAAGGATGTAAAGGTAATTCTGTTTGTTGACTTAGATACAGATTTTTATGCCTTAAAACTTTTATTTGAGACGTTTTTGCTTAAAATAATTAGGCAAGCAGTAAATTGCAAAAATACTAATTTCCCATGTTCATCTCCTATGTACAGGTGTCTCATTTTCGATGTTTTTTTAAGGTATCTCGGGTAATATTAACGATAGATCAAAACTGTTTGCACATTGCAGAGTCAACTTTTTGAGAAAAGTTTAATAGTCACCACAGGAATTTTCGATCTTCTTTTGTTTCTGAGCTACAGGCAAAAACTCGTTTTTCGCTCATTTTGAAAATGTATCATATCTTATTTATTATGATAGTTGGAGAAAAATTATTTTTACAAAATATTTACCGTTTATTAAATAGAATAAAATGGCGTAATTAGATTTTTTGAAAACTTAATAATTCTCGAGATATAACACAAACTTATGATTTTCTAAATGGGAACTTATGTTGAAAATAGTCTCGTTTTTTTGCTTAATTTATAAGGTTTTCAATGATATATAACAAGTCTATATTCTTTTGGAAAATTGGGAAATGATCGGACACGCAGTCTAATGTAAATAATTTATTTCCTGGCCTACGTTTCGACTGTTACTACAGTCTTCCTCAGGACTCTAAAATGTATACATGGAAATACAAACATGAAATTTACACTATTAACAAGGTACACTTATTTACATAAAAAATTACAATAATATATGAAATACTTTTTTTACTTACAGAAATGGTCAATGATTATAAACGGTAACGTGGGGATCCCCCATATGACCCAATGGAGATAACAAATTGAAATTTATTAAATATATTGTATTTATATAATATATCAAGTCAAATAATTTTAAGCTGGAACTCAGAGAAAACTCAAACAACTTCTCTAAAAATTTGAAACGTTCTGAATTTGAGAAAAAACGTGTACTCAACGATGTAAAAAAAACAAGGACAAGCAAGTAAAGTTAAGTCATTTTTAGAAATTAAGCAAAAAGACCAGACTATTTTCAACATAGGTTCCCATTTAAAAATCATAAGTTTGTGTTATATCTCGAGAATTATGAAGTTTTCAAAAAATCTAATTACGCCATTTTATTCTATCTATAAAACAGTAAAAAATTTGTAAAAACAATTTTTCTCTAACTATCAGAATAAATAAGATATGATATATTTTCAAAATGAACGAAAAACGAGTTTTTGCCTGTAGCTCAGAAACAAAAGAAGATCGAAAAATCCTGTGGTGACTATTAAACTTTTCTCTAAAAGTTGACCCTGCAATGTGCAAACGGTTTTGATCTATCGTTAATATTACCCGAGATACCTTAAAAAAACATCGAAAATGAGACACCTGTACACCCTTAAGACAGACACACGATATAATATTTTTTTAAATAAAATTTATATTTTTACATAAGATTTCAACATAACTTTAGGTATACAGTTTGTCCCATTTAGAACTGCCACCATTGGGATCTCGAGAACTATAAGAGATACGATGTAAGTTTAATGGAACTTTTTGTGTACATTCGGGGGGGCCATCTCAGATGTGCTTGTTTTTCCAAAAATTCGTATAGGGCACTACATAATGACGAAAAACTGAAGTTTGAAGTAGAAGTTTTTCATTTTGCCATTACTTCTTACCCATCAGTAATCGAGAAAAATGTTTCAAATAAAAGAGTTAGATCTTTAGATATTTTTATTTTCTATCCAGTGGCGTACGAAAGTATTTTTTTATGAGTAAATTTTCGTGATATAACACAAACTTACATGTTTTTAAAAGAAATCCATATTTGATTTTTACCTTATTTTTTTCTTTTTCGATTGGTATAAGGCTTATTGTTTTAAATAATTTTTTAGATCATAACTGATATATCTACTTACGTTAACTTAAAAATATATAATAAAAATTAAATAATAAAGCACGGTAGGCGTAGAATAAGTTATAAGTTACTGTATACGCCAGCAATGAGTGCCCGTGGTGATACAAGCTAAGTAAGGTGTTCAACAACGGTTCTGCGTTCCGGTTTTCAATTTTTTTGCACAAGTCTAGTACTAAATCACGCCTCATAGTAATTTTAATTGATCCCGAACGTTGAGCATCGCCTTTTCAGGATTCCGCCTTCGGGACTCTAGCCATGTCCATTTTTACTCGTATGTATTGAAATAGATCAATTTATGTGATTCCAATTATTAGCGTACCGCAGTGTTTAAGAACAAAATGAGTTTAATATCTACGTCATAGAATATTTTTAAAAATTAACACGGCTTAATGAACAATTAATACTTCCCAGAACTATACATTACTTTTAATTTAGATTTAAAAAAGAACACTTAATTATACAAAATTTCTCACCTGGAGTCGAATTTTCCAACTCTAGCAGATGTGGTTGTTACATCCATCGCATCTTGACCACCACCCAATACTACATGGTATAAAATTGGACTAAGAGCTGCTGAATTGACAGGTCGCTCCGTTTTATACGTCTTCAAAAGCATTAAGGAATCTGTATCGAATAGCTTAGCCGTGTGGTCCTTTGATGCTGTGATGAACATTGTACCATCTTTTGACATCTGCATATCGTTGATTAGTTGTGAGTGGTCATTTACTGAATTTAATTCTTTTCCTGTCTATAAAAAAAGGCTAATTAAGAGAATTCCTGCTATTCATTTTCAATACCAAAATAAAATATACTGTAGGTATTATTAGAAAATGTAGATATAGCGAGTATAATTATGAATTTCAAATTATATCTCTAATCCGATATTACATTAGTCAACTTTGGTTGATGGAAACTGGAAATCTTGGTTGAAGTAACTTAAGTTTCTTCAACCAAAGTTGCAATAATTAATTACACTAGTCTACTTAAATATCTACAGCCAGTTAGTTCAGGTATTTATGTAGTTGCACTATCTGAAAAAAATTCTTCAAATTTGTATGTGTGTAGTAAATGCTAGTTTAATCCACAAAATATCATTTTACTTATATCGCCCGCACTTTGCCATATTTAATTTTAAAGCTAAACCGTCTGAAAACGTGAATAACTCTATTTAAAAACACGGACTAAATACTGCAGTTCCAATACGAATGGTTGCAAAATACAAGAATATTCTATATTACATTTCTCAACTACGTAACTGCAACAGCGAGTTGAGGGCAACTTGCAACTGAAGTTGGCTGTTGTTTAACTTTGGTTCATACGGTTGCCGGTTTCCTATCAACTGTCAACTACTAAATTACATTAGTCAACTTTCCGAAGTTGTCAGTTGCCATCAACCAAAGTTGATTAATGTAATATCGGCTTAAGATATAAGTGTAAACTATCGTATAATAAATATTTTCTGTTATATGTAATGTACTGACAAATACTCAAATAATAATTTATAATTGCCTCAAATAGATAAAGCTAATAGTAATTTTTTATTAACTTACGTATGTAATGAAATCACATATATTATAGGTAAAATGACCGGTTGCACCAATATTTAATTGAGAATTAAACAAAAATTAAACTAAATCAGTATATACGTATAAAATATATTATTATACGTGCTGATTTTAATTTCTGTTTAATTCCAAATTAAAATATTGGTGCAATTAGCCATAAAAATGTTTTTGTTTAATTCCAGATTAAATATTGGTGCAACCGCCAATTAGTGATTGATGAGAAAGTATGATGTATTATTATGCAATTATATATAATATAAAATGATTTATATTTGCACAATTTGTACTTACACGAAGATCCCACTGTTTCAAATCTCCATTTTCGTGGCCTGTAATAAGAACTTCATCTAAAGTACCCCATAAGAGAGACGAAACCCTGGATCCATTGATAGGAATCCGTAAGATTGGTTCACTATTATTAAAGCTCTCATCAGCATTCCTCACGTCCATAATAAACAATTCACATTGGTATCCCATAGCTTTGTCAGTAGCATAAGCAGCCATATTCGCCGAATAACTGAAATTGCATGCTCTTACGGAAGAATTTGTTTTTATTTGACCGGTTTCTTTCCCAGTCTGAACGTCCCATATTCGAAAAGTATTGTCACCAGCACCGGAGATGAATCTGGTAGTTTCCCAATCAACATCAATGCACCACACAGCACCCTGATGGCCATTAAAAGTGCCTAATCGTTCGCCGTTTAAAGAATACCAAACATTTGGAATTGGATCTTTCGATGAGCTAAACAATAGATCTCCTTCTCGGCTATATTTAATTTGAGTAATAGCACGCTCGTGCCCATGTAATAAGATCGGTTTCTAAAAAGAATAATATAATTTAATCATGAGATTTTGAGGAGTAGGTTAAATATTGTCATATGGGAACACCTTGTTGTCTATGAATAACATCCTGTAATATTAATAACTAGGTAATAAGTTATGAAATGTATTTTATATAAATAATGAATTTACTAACCATTTTGTTGTAATTCAAGTACAATACACATATAATTAAAATGTCACGTTTTGCGTGAAACTTGGTTACTTGAAAAATGGCCGAACTGTCAGCGAACAGATATGAAGAACATCAATGAGGTTAGAAAATAAAATTCCCTAACTTTTTGTAGTTTTTCGAATATATATTTTTCTAGAAATTTACTAAAGGCTTTTTAATGTTTGTTTTTAAAGTTAAAAATGTCATTTTTTGACACCAGTGTTAAAAAGTGACAGATCATTGTTACTTCTTTTAACACAAGCGTTTAAAAGTAAATGAGGCGCGGGCGAACACGGACAAAAGTCTGTTTGTTTGTATACTACAACATGTACTGAGAACTGAGAATTTGTTATTAGTGCAGTTTAAGTACAAAATAGTACACATTTTCTAACACCCGGTTCCATAATATCACATGAAAGTCTCCGTTTTTTAAAGCTTACTTTTTTGAAAAGTCGACTTTCAAAGCCGACTTTATTTGTTTCTGTTCCATAAAGGGAGTATCAGACGTATGCACGTATCTGCAACTGTTTTGACAACAGTTGCTGCTCATGAAAATGGACAACTCTTTTGGATAATTAAATAATTTATTAGAAATAATACTTTATATATTTAATACAATTCTTGGACATTTATTTTTATGTCATATAAAAATAC
Source organism: Harpalus rubripes (assembly GCA_963082715.1). Lineage (NCBI taxonomy): Eukaryota > Metazoa > Arthropoda > Insecta > Coleoptera > Carabidae > Harpalus > Harpalus rubripes. The sequence continues at coordinate 38,479,053 of OY720451.1, read as the reverse complement.
TAAATTATAACATCTGACAATAATTTTTCAAAACTACTTGATCTGGTAGGGTCATCATTAGAAAAAACACTTGATCTAATATTTCAACACCCTCCCTCAAGTATAAATTTACTATTTAAATTTATAATTGCAACATTACAAATTTTTAACATTTAATAAGTCTCTAAATTTACAATGTTTAATAAACGATAACGATTTAGTAAATATGTCGGCTACGTTTTCATGTGTAGAAACATACTTCATGTTTATTATATTTTTAGCGACAAGATCTTTTATAAAATGAAAACGTATGTCGATATGTTTACTACGTTTACTATTTTGAAAACTTTGAGAAAGGTCAATAGCACCTTGATTGTCTATGTAAACGGTACTGTCAGTTTTCTTCATGCCGTTGATGTCCGTTGATACTCCCTGAATTGCCAGTAATTCGGTGGCGGTGTTTGCAGCGGCGATATATTCTGCCTCTGTGGATGACAGCGCGACGGTCTTCTGCTTTCGTGCCAGCCACGAAACAGCATTTCCTTCATAGAAAATTACACAGCCGGTCATACTCTTTCGATCTGTGGTGTCCCCTGCCCAATCAGCATCGGAGTAGGCGACGATTTCATTCTTCGATGAATTTCTGAAAAAAGTAAGAGACAAGTTTTTTGTTTCTTGGAGATATCGAAGCACTCTTTTCCCAGCTTTCCATATTTGGGCTGTAGGTTTATCTAAAAATTGGCTTAAGTATGAAACTGCATAAGTAATATCTGGACGACTTGCTATAGACAGATACATAATGCTACCTATTAGTTCGCGAAATGGTACCTGTATTACTTCTTCTTCTGAGTTGGCTTTGAAATTTACTTCTAGAGGTGTTTTCGCACCTTTACAATCATTCATATTAAACTTTTTAAGAATTTTGTCAATCATTTTTATTTGGGTTATTTTCAGACAATCGTTACTTCTTTCTATTTCTAATCCCAAGTAATTTTTCAGTTCTCCAAGATCTTTTGCTTGAAATTTATCTTTTAAAGATTTTACTGTTTCATCTATTTCATGTCCTGTTACTAATATATCATCTACCCATATTAGCATGAATGTATTACTTCTTACATAAAGACAAAAATCATGTTTAGAACGTTCAAAATTATTTTCTTCGGCAAATTTATGAAATTCTTCATTCCAACAACGGGGTGACTCTTTCAATCCATATAAAGATCTTTTTAATTTATATATTCCTCCTTCTAATCCTTCAGGAGCATTTATATAAACATCATTTGTCAATTTTCCATTTAAAAAAGCAGTTGGTATATCCAATTGTCTTATTGGCCAATTTTCTTTTATAGCCTTCGCTAATATCATTCTGATGGTAGAAAATCTGGCAACTGGTGCATATACATTCATATCACATGTTGATTGATAGCCTTTTGCTACAAGTCTTGCTCTCTTTGTTCCATTTTCTTTTGTCCTAAATATCCATCTTGTATCTATCACTTTCTTCTCCTTTGGTAATGGTACTTTAACTTCTTCCCATGTTTCCATTTTTCTAAGTGCGTCCAATTCTTTTTGTATCGCATCTTTCCATTCTTTTGTTTTACACGCTTCAGTGTAAGTATGTGGATCTTCATCTGTCAATGAACAATATGCTGTGTAGACTTCGTATTCATTCAAATAATTTGGTACTTTTACAACTCTTCCTGACCTTGTTTTTACTTCATTTTCTTCTTGCTTATTTATTTGAGTATCATTATTTATTTCAGTATCTTCTTTCTCAGTGTTCTCTGTATTTTCAATTATTTTAATATTTTCGTGTTCATATTTTACATTGTCTTCGTCAAATGTTACATCTCGAGCACAAATTACCTTGTTCTCTCTAAAATTCCATAATCTGTAACCTGAACCTGAATATCCTACCATTATGTAAGATTCTGCACGAGCATTCAATTTATTGTCTTTTGGAAGAGTTACAGCCCATGCGCGGCTTCCGAAAACTCTTAATTTTTTTAAATTATTATTTCCGTGCCATCTAGTAGCAGGTGGTATTCCTTGATTGGCTCTTGTTGGACATCTATTCAATTCGTATGCTGAACATTGTATTGCTTCGCCCCATAATTCCTTCGGAATATCAGTTTCGGCTAGTTTTGTTCTAACTTTATCCATTAAAGTCCTATTCATTCTTTCTGCAGTGCCATTCTGTTGCGGACTATATGGCGTAGTATACTGCATTTCTATTCCTTTATTCTTGCAAAAAATTTGTAAATATTTTGAAGAGAATTCTCCACCATTGTCCATTCTAATTTTCTTTGTTTTCTTTCCATGTTGTGTCTTTATAAGTTTTATGAAATGTATTAAATTCTCTTCAGCTTCATTTTTTGTTTTTAGTAACTTTACTACAAGAAAATGTGAAAAGTCATCTATTAACACTTGAAAATACCTGTGTCCTTCTGATGTTGGTGGTTTGATTGGTCCGGATATATCTGTGTGTATCAAGTCCCCTATTTGTGTATACTTCTTCTTTGCTTCATAGAATGGTTTTCTTGTTGCTTTTCCTTCAATACATTTAGCACATATCTTCTCGCTACACGGTAATCCTAATTTTTTTAATCCTGTACGATTTAAATGCCCTAATCTACGGTGCCATATATTTTCATTTTCATTTATCGCTTTATAACATTTTTCTTTTCTATATTCTTCAATATTGTCAGTTAGTAACACAAACAGATTATTTATTTTTTGGCACTCGATGGTAAAATTTTTTCCTATTATTTTTGCTTTGTCTTTTTCGAATATTACTTTTATTCCCTTATTTAGAAGTTGTGAAACAGAAATTAAATTGTGTTTCATACCATCAACTGTCATTGCTGGAATAGACAGTTTTCTTCCTTGGCAGCTTGTACGTAAAATTCCTTTATTTTTGGCCTCCATATTTTCTCCGTTTGCTACTTTTATTATTACTTTTCTTTCTACTGGTACAATGTCAGTCATATGTTCTTCAATTTCCTTTGTAAATAAATGCTGTGTTGCACCTGAATCTAAAATAAACATACTTTTATTATTTAATTTTGGTATGCAATTTAAAGCAATAAATGTTGTTTCATCTTCATCTTCTTCTTTAACTTCATTTGCTTTTTCGTAATATTTGTTTCTTTGATTCGGTATAGTATTTATTTTTCCTTTGTCACGTTTGAAGTTTCTTCCCTTGTATCGGTCTTGGTTTTGAAAATTTTTATATCTGTAACAATTAGGAGCTTTATGTCCTTCTTTTCCACATTTAAAACATGTAATTTTTGCAGCCTTAAATGCCATTTCTTCATTATTACTCCTTCTTCCATTTTTATTTGACAGTTTTATTTCTTCGTCGAGAAGTCTAGATTTAACAAAATCCATTGTTACTTCTGTATTTAGAGTCTCTATAGCAGTAATTACAGAATCATATTCTTCATTTAACGATAGTAACAAATGACATATTTTATCTGACTCATCAACTTTTGACCCAATATTTTCTAATTCTCGTACAGTGGTATCAAAATTCAAAAAATGGTCTTCTAATTTTTCTCCTTTCTTTAATTTTAATGTTAATAGCTTCTTTTTTAAAGTTAATTTCGTGAAGACACTCTTCCTTTCAAATACATCTTCCAACGCTTTCATCATTTGTTTGGCTGTTTTTGAATCTTTCACCAAATCTAAGTGCTTATCTGTAATACATTGGATTATTGTAGATTTAGCTCTCGCATCTTTTACTTGAAATGCACTCCTTTCATTTTCATCTGTGATATCATTTTCTTCTTTCTCTAGGGCCACCTTCACCTGTTTTTCTTCTAAAAGAGTTGTCACTCTAAATTTCCAGTTGTTAAAATTCCCTGAATTTAACTGGGGCAATTGCATGTATCCAGCATGCATTTTTAAATATTCCTTTTATCTGGATATTCGTATTCTTTACTTACACAGAACACTATGTCTGGGCCCATAACCTCATGAAAATGGACAACTCTTTTGGATAATTAAATAATTTATTAGAAATAATACTTTATATATTTAATACAATTCTTGGACATTTATTTTTATGTCATATAAAAATACTAAATTATAACATCTGACAATAATTTTTCAAAACTACTTGATCTGGTAGGGTCATCATTAGAAAAAACACTTGATCTAGGGTGCGGTCCGAATCATGCTATCATAGCTTACAGTGCTCAGACTGCTCACAGCTGGTCCGAATTGAATAAGCGCGCTGACGACTGTGAAGGCGATAACGATTCGGACCGTTCGTAAGCGTTCTTATTTCTTGCTTGTCATTTGTGAGTTTAACCTCGTACAATTCATTAGTTTCCTCTAAAAAAACCTTTACTGCGTTAACAACTTCATCTTAACACATAATTTCATTATTTCAGCAAGCACTGGCGTAAACAACATCAAACGTACGTACAGCGCTTATACTGCCTATCCTCTTGGGCATGAGCACTGTTAGCATGAGATTATGACGTCACCTCTGACGTCATACACCTCACAGCGCAAACTTTGAGCGTTGTAAGCATGATTCGGACCAGCTGTTAGCGCGCTGTCGGTACTCAAAGCGTGATTCGGACCGCACCCCTAATATTTCAACAGCTGCAACTTGCAACCTACGTTATCAGACGTACGCAAAGTTGCAAGAAATATAGAATTCTTTTAGTCTCGACGTTGGTACACATGATATTTAATTCCTATTGTCATTTTTTAAAGTTTGAATCATTTATTTGTATTTAGACGAATAATATCAGAAATGAACAACAAATTATTAGCTGCTACTACGTTATTTAAAATATGCATGTCTCGTATTCCACAGAGTTTCTTCTTGTCTTAAGAGATCAATCAGAGTTTGAAAAAATTCGTCTGATTTTATTTCAACTCCAGCTTCTCCAGCCATTTTTAAATATTTCGTACTGTTGACTAGCTCTTTACTAACAAATGTCAAACAGTTTAGGGATTTTTACTCCCTAAGCCCCTTTACTACGCATGCGTATCTTGATAGTTGCAGATACGTGCGACTAGTTTTCGAACAAGTTGTAAAACTAGTTGCAGGAAAATTGTCGCACTATCACACGTCAAAAGTTGCAGAAAATATTTGACAGGTTGCAGATACGTGCGTACGTGTGATAACCCCATAATAGTTTGTAAAGAATCTGCTAGATAAAGTGTCCTTTAATCAATTATTCGTTGGTTGGCAAAACTGAAACAGCGCCTTTGGTGTCAAAAATTCAAAGTGACAAATTTTGAATTTGACATTTACAATGGAAATTCACGCAAAAACGCGAAAATGCGGATCTCTAAGTGCCGAATAACAATTACGATTGATACAACTGATAGAAAAGGAGAAAGATATAATTGAAAACTACAAATAAAGTGGCAAATGAAGAAAAAGTAAGTGCATCAATTTTATGTTAACGTATCAAATTTTATGCATCACGGTTTGTAGGATGCAGTTTGGAGGCGTGTTACCACATCATTTAATACTGGAGCTATTCAGCACAGAAATGTTGAGCAATTAAAAACTAAATATGACAATTTAAAAACCAAGGCTCGTAAAATTGTCGCTGAGAAAAGGCAATATTTAAAGGGAACAGGGGATGGACCGGATTTAAGTTATGTTTTCGATCCAATTATAGAGGAAATATTACAAATTATTAATATGAAAACGGTAATTGGATTTCCCGCAAATGATTGCGACAGTTTAGATAATGATATCATTGGTTCAATTCTTTCTAGTAGTGCAATAACAGTGGATTTAGTTAATCTAAATCTATTAAAAAATTCAACATCATCGTATTTGTTCATACAGTCCTCCCTGTTTCTATATATTTTTGGTCTTCTTACAAAAATGAACATTTCGTCTTCTGATGAAGAGCTTGAACTGGTGTCACTTTCCATATTTCACTTTTGGTTCAAATCTGTCAACGAAATTTTTGAAAACGTAGCCTAGCTACGTGTCAAAAAAGCCGACTTTTCCACGCATAAAGGACAAAATTCGGGACTTTACAATAAAGGACACTTTTTTGTAAAGTGCTCTTTCAAAAACGATTATGGAACAGGTTTTGTCACAAAAAGGCTTCTTTTCGCTTTAAAGGAGACTTCAATATGATTATGGAACCGGGCATAAATACAAATGAACACAAATTAGACAAGTTACTGCATTGGAAAGGAATTTTTCATGTTAATCTCTTACAAGTAAAAATTTCTTTTGATTCATATTTAGAATAGATTTCGATTTTTTGAAAAATTATAATGCTAATAGACTCGGAAAGTGATGACGTCAAATCGAGCGGGAATGGGAGTGTTTGGTGGCTATTGTGCGAATTAATGGCAGCACTGGACTAGCGTATTTTCTGGAAGTGTGTAGTGAAATACGTACACGTAGTATAGGGCGCTAGCATAAAGTGTAACTAAATTTGCAGAATTTGTTAAGAAAATTGATAGTTCGCGCCAACACAAGTAACAGAGTTAAGGTGTTAGGTCCATAAATAAAAATGCGTTCTGTTGTGTTTTTAAAAGTAAAACAAACATGCATCGTTTGCCGAAAGATAAAATAGAAAGAAAGTTATGGTTAGACGAATTAAAATTAAAAAAATATGCTCCAAACTCGCCATTTGTTTGTTCTCAGCATTTTGAGAAAATAGATTTCCTCACAGAAAGTTATGATACTGGTAAGATTTTCGTGAAACTTATAAATATCTAAAACTTGTTTATGTTAATAATTTGTAAATCAAATTTTCAGGAATACGTAATACGAGGAGAATTTTGAGAAAAGGTGCAGTCCCAATAATATTTTCTCCGAAGTACAAAACAAACAAAACAAAAAAAAATTCAATTAAATTTCACCTTACATAGTCAAAACAAAATGACCTGCTTCTAAATTAAATCACTTTTTCTCCCTCGTACACTCGCACCACGGCATCTTCATTCAGTTTTCAGCGTTTCTAATTTCCACAAATTATAATTATCTTTATCCGACATTCTCAAAATTTGTAAATAACCTCATAACAAAAGTTTGTACATAAACAAACGAAGGTGCAAAATGAACTATTACAAACTAATTAAAGTGAAAAGCTAATATTCAACAGTAATATATATTGAATAGTTCACATGTTATAAAGTTATAACTTTGATGAAACCAATTCAAATATTCCCGGGCGTCGTACGCTAGTCGCTAGTCCATTGCTGCCATCTACGATAAGCTTTGCCCCAGTGATTTTTTACTTAAGTAAAAAATCACTGCTTTGCCCAAACGCTCCCATAGACTCCCAAAGCGTGAAGTTAAAATCGAGCGGGAACCCGGGAATTACAAAACCTGAAACACGCCGTGGTCACAGTATAAAAAGTATGTTAGGTGCGTTCGGTAAATCATACGGAGTTCGAGTATTTACGGAGCGGTGTTAGAGTGGAGTGGGAGTAGCGCTGGAGTTGGAGTGTATCGAGGAAACAAGGTACACTCCATTATTTGTTATTAACCGAACGAGTAGAGTTAAAATTTTGGCGCACGAATATCATAACCTTCTTTTTGACAATCTGATTTACTGCTAAAAAAACAATGAATCATTCACAAGTTATTTAGTTTGCAAAATAATTATTTTTTTCTTCAAGCGTATTATAATATGCATATTATGCTACTGTGCACACGCTGTAGAAGATATTCATTGTCTTACTAGTACAAAAATGTTGTTATTGTTGTACTAGTAAAAAAATGTTAGTTTCTTAGTTCACCGCTGGCGGCGGCAGTAGCCACAGCAACACAGATCATATTGAAAATTGTTATTTAACAGTTGAATCGTTTGTGTTTTGTAGTGTACACAGCAAGCTTTGACTAAAATTGCAAATTTTACAAATAAAAAAATTCCAAAAAAATGTCAAAAAATTATTTGAAAGGCTTGAAGAAAAAATAGTATATGTCATTCGGAGTAGAACGCCCTTTTTGTGTTTTACCCAGCTTGCCAGGCCTCGGCTGGCGCCTCGGCCGCAATAGCTGGGTTCAACACAAAAAGACCGCTTTCTACTCCTAATAACATAATATACTATTTAATGATTCTGAAGAAAGTACGATATAAGAAAAAGTAGAAAATTCTTCACTTTATTCAGTACAGTCTTCATTTGCATTCGTATTTGTGCTATTACACTCACCAGTGTTATTAATTACACTTAGATAGAAAATAAGCGATCATATTCTCTTGAAATTTATAAAATTTGAAATTAAACATTCAAAACGTAATATTTCCGCGTATTCACTCCATGTACGTTTGCATTTCGAGGTTGGGCTGATGGATTTAACACTTTTCACTCCACTTGACTCCATCCTGCATTTGCCGAACGCTCCATTTTAAGACGAGTATCACTCCATGTAATTACTGAACGATGTTAGGAGTGCGTAGAGTGAAAAGAACTCATTTACCGAACGCACCTACCGCGCAATTTAAATCGGTGTCATCTGAACTTGAGTTTGGTTGTGTATTTTTAGATAGTCTATTTTACGTTAATATACTAATGTAATGCACATGCATACTATAGATATGTGTGTAATTTAATAGTGTACGTATTTATGATATAGTATCATGGTTGAATATTAAGATATGTGCAGATAGGTAATTTACAAACCTCAAAGGTATTATAAGGTTATTCCTATGGTTTTCATTGTTATATCAAGATTGTTATAGTTACTCCTACCCTTATCTACAACAATAAAATGCTCAACTTTCCATAATTTTCATTCATTTTGGCAACAAAAAACAGAAACGTCTGCATCATTTTAAAATTCTAAGAATAAATAATTTACGAGGTGAAAATACTTAGAGAACGGGCACTTAACTGTTTCCGTGAACCTTCAAAACAGCTGATCTTGCTGCCCCGTGCGGTGTGAAGTTGTTACATTATGAAACGAAAATTTAAAATTAAAATAAATATCCATATTAAAGCATATTTTGAAAATATAATACCTATTTAGAAAAAAAAATTTTCATGAAAAAGTAATTTGTAGACTAATATTTATAATTCTAGACAAATTTTAATTGTTAGAGATCAATGACTCCGCAACAACTCTAGAAAAACTAAAAGGTTTATTTCATTTTATGAAATAAAGTTTGTATTTGGAATACGGAGAACGGGCACTCAGCTGTTTCCGGTAACCTTCGAAACAGCTGATCTTGCTGCCCTGGCCTGTATTTGACTTCATTGGCAACCAACTTTCTTGGCGCTAATTCAAAATCTGAAGTCAGTTAGCCTTACATTTTGGTGAAAACTGAGAATAACAAATTTTTCTAGTGTTTCATTGTGCGGGCTTAATAGGTGGTTTTTACAATGTCTATGTATTTCAAGAAGCTATCACCTGATATGCAACTTCGCTATTTAGCAAAATTCAAGTTAATTAGTAATATTGAACCTTATGATTGCGATGAAAGTGAGTTTTCATAGGATATATCGGATTTTCCGAATATTTTGCCAATGGATATAATCAATTATCTTATTACCAACAAAGTGTTTACACCCAAGTGTAATTAAACGCTTTTCGGAGTTATAAGCATATAAGTTTTATCAGAGCAGTTGACGATATAGAAATTTGAAAGAAATGTATTAATTAAAGGATAAGGGAGTAATTTAATATTGAAATGAAGTGAAATATTTATAACTTCTATACTCCAATACAATATTTTATCTCATAAAATGAAATAAACCTTTTAGTTTTTCTAGAGTTGTTGCGGTGTCATTGACCTCTAACAATTAAAATTTGTCTAGAATTATAAATATTAGTCTACAAATTACTTTTTCATGAAATTTTTCTTCTAAATAGGTATTATATTTTCAAGATATGCTTTAATAAAGGTATTTATTTTAAGTTTAAATTTTCGTTTATTAATGTAACAACTTCACACCGCACGGGGCAGCAAGATCAGCTGTTTTGAAGGTTCACGGACTGTTGCCCGTTGTCTATAATAACAGTCCTTACTATATGAACTTGTGCGTTTATTCGCTTGCCACATATACATTGCATCTGAAGTTAGCCCCGCATTGCTGCGACATGCAGGGTTATGATTTTGACGTCACATGTAAGAAAGAATGCGACGATGTAGAAGTTGAGATGGAAGATCAGATTACAAACAAACCATCGCCATTTTTAAAGTTCTGTCTTGTCACTTGTGTTTCGATATTTGAGTTTTACCATTGAATTTATAATACTCTTATAAGAATGGCAACGCAAAGCACTAACCAGTAAGCACGCGGACTTATATAGGAAATATCGAACTATACACATTATGAAGCGTCACACTATGTTAGAGAATTTTTCTCATTGCTTTCTATGGAGGGCGCTATATTGAAAATATATTAAATAATTTGCTGGAATGTATACTAATTGTTTATAATAATTTTAAAGCGGCATGCGGACTTATAAAGGAGGTATCTAAAAATATATTCACATAGGATATAACGCAAACTTTAATAATTATTTACAAATACCTTACTGGTGGCGCTATTACAATATATATATATATATATACCGGGTGTCTTAGGCCGACCGACACATGGGCGATTAACATGTAAAATTAGTTAATTGTGAATAGTATCTCCCCAGTGCAAGATATTAAGATGAAATTTTGCATGCTTATCCGGGGATACTATTTCTATGGATTTCAATTCAAATCAGTCAATTTACAAGTGTAATATTAGAATAAATTAAGAAAAATTGTAGAAGTACCATGAATGTTATTCATATCTTGAAAATAATAGTATCTAAGCAACAGCTCTGATAGAGTAGGGGTAACGTGCGCGCTTCACAATTTAGATTATTAATATGTTTTTAATCTTTTATTAATATTTAATTTAATAAAGTGGATACATTGTACGTAACAAGATTTATTTATTTAAAAAATATTAAATCGTACCTACTAATTACAACATTAAAATTTAAAAATTATAATAAATATTCAAAATGGCCGCCGTTTTGCGCTAAGCAAAATCCGAGACGATCGTAACATTGCTGTCTCACGTTGCTTAGCTGTCGATTAGAAATAAGCCTACATTCATTCCTTATTGCCGCTTTCAGGTCTTCTAAAGTGGTCAATTCATAATGGCCGTAAATTTTTGATTTTAAATGACCCCAAAGAAAAAAATCTAAGGGGCTTAGATCAGGAGACCTTGCCGGCCAATTAATTGGTCCATTTAAACCAATCCAAGAATCTGGAAATGAATTGTCCAAATATTCTTTGACAATTTGCACGTTATGCGCTGGACACCCATCCTGTTGAAACCATATCCTCTCCATATTTAATTCTGTAAGTCTAGGCCCAACTACTGTTTCCAATAAATCTAAATATTTTGGACCGTTCAATGTCCCTTCAATAAAATATGGTCCAATAATGTGTGATCCCAAAATTCCCGCCCAAACATTAACCTTCTGGGTATATTGGGTTCTTGATAAATTTTGAAGAGTTGGTTTATCTTTTGACCAGTGGCGAAAGTTTTGCACATTCGGTTCGTTATGAAGAGTAAATGTGCGCATTCATCGGTATAACAGAGGGAGTACAAAAAGTTTCTGTTGGCTTTATCCATAATTGTTTCACAATAAGTTGCTCTTCTTTCTTCGTCGCCGTCTCGCAATTCTTGATGGTTACCTACTTTGTAACTTCTAAATCCATTTTTCTTAAGTATTCTAGCAATTTTTGTTCTACTTATTCCACATTCCATTTGTAAACTTCTTAAACTAATAGTAGGCTCCACTTCAACCCGCGCAATTATTATTTCTTCAAATTCATTTTCAATTGGTTGTATTTCCTGCTTTGTGTGATTAGCAACACACCCAGTTTCTTCAAATCTGTTAATAATACGCCTTACACGGGATTTATTAACCACTTTTTCTGGATTTTCGGCAGAAAATACATCAGCAGTTTGCTGTAGGCTATTACCAATGTGAAATAATTTCACAATACGAATTTTATCTTTTGTAGTTAAATCCATATTATTTAAATAACACTAGCAACAAATAAAGATAGTACGATACAAATCTGCATTTGACGTTTGATTATTCAAATCAAATATTGTCGTTTTTTTGTTTTCGTCAGGGCTAACTATAATTTGAAGAAATTTAATTTATAATAAACCAATAAAGCAAATAATAAAATATTTTTTAAATAAATAAATCTTGTTACGTACAATGTATCCACTTTATTAAATTAAATATTAATAAAAGATTAAAAACATATTAATAATAAAAATTATTTTGAAAAGAAAAAATTAAAAAATAAATATTGCTGTCGGTTGGTTTCGAACCCGACTCTCTAAATTGTGAAGCGCGCACGTTACCCCTACTCTATCAGAGCTGTTGCTTAGATACTATTATTTTCCAGATATGAATAACATTCATGGTACTTCTACAATTTTTCTTAATTTATTCTAATATTACACTTGTAAATTGACTGATTTGAATTGAAATCCATAGAAATAGTATCCCCGGATAAGCATGCAAAATTTCATCTTAATATCTTGCACTGGGGAGATACTATTCACAATTAACTAATTTTACATGTTAATCGCCCATGTGTCGGTCGGCCTAAGACACCCGGTATATATATATATATATATATATATATATATATATATATATATATATATATATATATATATATATATATATATATATATATATGAGTATATTTGTTATAATACATACTAATTATTTATAATAATTTCGAACCGGCACTCTTAAGATATTTATTTATTTCATTAATTATCCAACAGGCAGTGCCCAATACTAGGATAATTTAGTACAAAAATATAAAGCAGTAATGAATTACAGACAATAAAACATAAAAAAGAACATAGTACATATCTAGCTGAAAGCAAAAGAAATTTGTATGACGTATTTAACTAATATTTTGGACTCTAGAAGGAAAATATCAAGGCTAGCAAATTTAGACTGATAAAGAGAACACATCCGATGAATAGTGGAAGCAAGAAAAAGATTAGTACGAGCAGTAGGAAGGTAGAAAGTTGTAGAGTTTCTGGTTTTAAGAGCAGGGACATATAGGGAATAAATACATTTGTTTATCTGCTACCATAACCTGTAAAATTTGAGATTAGTATCTATAATCAAAATTAATATATCCATCACTTACCTGCGTCTGATAATTTGTATTAATACTTTCTTTTAATGTATATTTTAGTGTCATTTATTCGTAAATATCCATAAAAATAACCATTGTTATAGCCCATAGCTGTTTACAATAGGTTACGTCAAAAGAAGTGGCCGCTAGAATCATTCTGGTATAAATAAATCTATTTTTGAAGATCTTATAATAGTACATTAAAACACAAGTATCATAAGGCAATCTGTTAACGTACGAGTCCAAGTTTGGAAAACGAGCCGCCAGGCGAGTTTTATAAAGGACGAGCGCGTCAACAGGCCTTATGATACATGTTTTTTATACTATTTTTTCTATTGAGGTAATTTTACAATTAGATTTTTAAAAAAAGGAGTTGTCAAAAATATGAGTTGGTGTTTTTTTATCAGTTATGTTGGTAGCGTTTCCCGCTAAAAATTGAAATTTCACATTTTGACAATTTGTGTATCTTGTGATTTTGTCTGATTGTTTACATTAAAACATTGTATAAAGCATTATACAATTATGAAAGAGGAAAACCAATACATACAATGAACTCCAAGGTTATTAATGAACCATCCTGATTTGACATATCGGTGTTTCGTGTTGGTTATCATAAATAAAACTTGAATATGGGATTGAAGGACGTTACGTGGACCATCAATAATAATAATAATAATAATAATAATAATAATAATAATAATAATAATAATAATAATAATAATAATAATAATAATAATAATAATAATAATAATAATAATAATAATAATAATAATAATAATAATAATAATAATAATAATAATAATAATAATAATAATAATAATAATAATAATAATAATAATAATAATAATAATAATAATAATAATAATAATAATAATAATAATAATAATAATAATAATAATAATAATAATAATAATAATAATAATAATAATAATAATAATAATAATAATAATAATAATAATAATAATAATAATAATAATAATAATAATAATAATAATAATAATAATAATAATAATAATAATAATAATAATAATAATAATAATAATAATAATAATAATAATAATAATAATAATAATAATAATAATAATAATAATAATAATAATAATAATAATAATAATAATAATAATAATAATAATAATAATAATAATAATAATAATAATAATAATAATAATAATAATAATAATAATAATAATAATAATAATAATAATAATAATAATAATAATAATAATAATAATAATAATAATAATAATAATAATAATAATAATAATAATAATAATAATAATAATAATAATAATAATAATAATAATAATAATAATAATAATAATAATAATAATAATAATAATAATAATAATAATAATAATAATAATAATAATAATAATAATAATAATAATAATAATAATAATAATAATAATAATAATAATAATAATAATAATAATAATAATAATAATAATAATAATAATAATAATAATAATAATAATAATAATAATAATAATAATAATAATAATAATAATAATAATAATAATAATAATAATAATAATAATAATAATAATAATAATAATAATAATAATAATAATAATAATAATAATAATAATAATAATAATAATAATAATAATAATAATAATAATAATAATAATAATAATAATAATAATAATAATAATAATAATAATAATAATAATAATAATAATAATAATAATAATAATAATAATAATAATAATAATAATAATAATAATAATAATAATAATAATAATAATAATAATAATAATAATAATAATAATAATAATAATAATAATAATAATAATAATAATAATAATAATAATAATAATAATAATAATAATAATAATAATAATAATAATAATAATAATAATAATAATAATAATAATAATAATAATAATAATAATAATAATAATAATAATAATAATAATAATAATAATAATAATAATAATAATAATAATAATAATAATAATAATAATAATAATAATAATAATAATAATAATAATAATAATAATAATAATAATAATAATAATAATAATAATAATAATAATAATAATAATAATAATAATAATAATAATAATAATAATAATAATAATAATAATAATAATAATAATAATAATAATAATAATAATAATAATAATAATAATAATAATAATAATAATAATAATAATAATAATAATAATAATAATAATAATAATAATAATAATAATAATAATAATAATAATAATAATAATAATAATAATAATAATAATAATAATAATAATAATAATAATAATAATAATAATAATAATAATAATAATAATAATAATAATAATAATAATAATAATAATAATAATAATAATAATAATAATAATAATAATAATAATAATAATAATAATAATAATAATAATAATAATAATAATAATAATAATAATAATAATAATAATAATAATAATAATAATAATAATAATAATAATAATAATAATAATAATAATAATAATAATAATAATAATAATAATAATAATAATAATAATAATAATAATAATAATAATAATAATAATAATAATAATAATAATAATAATAATAATAATAATAATAATAATAATAATAATAATAATAATAATAATAATAATAATAATAATAATAATAATAATAATAATAATAATAATAATAATAATAATAATAATAATAATAATAATAATAATAATAATAATAATAATAATAATAATAATAATAATAATAATAATAATAATAATAATAATAATAATAATAATAATAATAATAATAATAATAATAATAATAATAATAATAATAATAATAATAATAATAATAATAATAATAATAATAATAATAATAATAATAATAATAATAATAATAATAATAATAATAATAATAATAATAATAATAATAATAATAATAATAATAATAATAATAATAATAATAATAATAATAATAATAATAATAATAATAATAATAATAATAATAATAATAATAATAATAATAATAATAATAATAATAATAATAATAATAATAATAATAATAATAATAATAATAATAATAATAATAATAATAATAATAATAATAATAATAATAATAATAATAATAATAATAATAATAATAATAATAATAATAATAATAATAATAATAATTTTATTCCCAACAGAAACCATTTACAGGGAAATAATGAGTACAAAAAAATATAGGTAAATAACATTTAACAAATTATAATAAAAGATAAAAAAATTTAGAAAAAAATATCTTCATAAGTGTTGACGGCATTTCGGCACATCACGTGGACCGGTGAGTTGGCCAGGGCATTGGTGTTTGCAGTAGGCAGATGGAAAGACCTGTTTTGTCTGGAAACCAACCTTGGAATATATAAACAAATACACGATAATAACTGAGGGCAATCAATTTTGTTCGCTAGTAGAAATTTTAAAAATATAGCTGACTGTAGTTCTCGTCTGGTGTTAAGAGATGACATGTCGTGACGCTGCAATAACCTATTATGGTCTATATATATCAAGCCTTTTTATTGAGAAAACATATAAATAAAACTCTTTAAATAATGAAATACTTTAATGAACAATTTATTGCTCTAGACTTTTACTTTCCACCATTTTTACAAGACTCACTGCTCAGTTGCACAGATAACGGCAACAGCTTTTCTTACAATTTTTAATACAAAACATATGGCATATATTCGATTGTTCGCCACAACGTGGAACTGCAAATCATGGATTAAAACGTCAACTTTTCAGCCGCCACAAATTGAGTAGACAGTGTTAACATTTTCAAGTAACGTGCATCATACATTTCATAACCTGCCTGGAATAACAATACATTAGATCAGGGGTGGGGAACCTTTTTTCTGTCACGGGCCATTTGAACATTCACAACATCATTCGCGGGCCATTCAAAATATAACAACCCCCCCCCCCCCGTTTTTTTTAATGATAATGTAACCTTAGCTTTTTATTTGTGTACAAACATGTTTACATATTAAACAATTAAATTATTGCCTCTCCTCCCTAAATTAAAGTCTAGAATCCACCACCCCTAATGAGAGGGTTGGAACTGCTTCATTTTGGTAACTCGTGTGATATCAGTTGATATATTTGACGTTGCTACTCGCAACTGATTTTCCAGGTTTGTATCGGTCAACCTGGAGCGTAGTCGATTTTTTGCGATGGTGAGTTTTGAAAAAAAACTGTTCACATCAATAAGTTGTTCCGAACATAGATGCATATTTCAATGCATGTCTCCATGAAGTGGGATAATCATTATTACTTATATAACGTTTATAGAACTCAAGCAGTGGAAGGTTGTTGTACGTAGCTTTGTAGCTGAATATAATATAGTATACATATTTTAATTTTATCAAAATTTACATTACGAGTATTATTCAGTTAATATAAATTTATTTTGCTATGGAAAAAAATTGTACAATTTTTTGAATTTCAAGTCCCGCCCGCGGGCCGGTCTAAACTACTAGGCGGGCCGTATACGGCCCGCGGGCCGGACGTTCCCCACCCCTGCATTAGATTCAAAATTGCATTACCATAAATTTAAATTGTAATAAATAAAACTTACCGTTTTAATTATTTTGACAAAGTAAACCTGAGCGCATTGTTTCTTGTTTCATAATTTTTTAGACCGGGGTGAACCTGGCAGCCAAAACTTAGCAGCCATGCTATGAGTATAGTAGTTGCGAACAAACCCTATTCCTCTGGCGCGTAGTGCCGACCATGGCCAACTGTATCTCAGTTATAGTAATTTATGGTTAAAAAACAGAATTACCACTATGAGACAGAAGCATCAAAATGAGAAAAAAGGCATAGTGTCAAACAAAATTAAATGGCAAATCAATTATTGCAATTCAAAGTTAAATGTGTTTATAATATATTCAAGAATAAACAGCCATAAAAATAATTTTTTCTATCATTTACGATACTTATCTAGGAAATTTGAAAGCAATTATTTATTTATAATATAATGTAGCCAGAATTAAAATATGATATTACTGCATTTTGTTTATAATATATTTAGATATAATCTGGCATAAAAGTTATTTTGACTCTCTATTGTTTACAACAATTAAACCTATCTTTACTATGTCTTTTAGGTAATTTAAAAGTAATTATTTATTTATAATGTAATGTAGCCGGAATTAAAACATGATATTACTGCATTTTGTTTACAATATATTTAGGTATAATCTGGCATAAAAGTTATTTTGACTCTCTATTGTTTACAACAATTAAACCTATCTTTACTATGTCATTTTAGGTAATCTGAGAGTAATTATTTATTTATAATGTATTGCAGCCGGAATTAAAATATGATATTACAGCAATTTGTTTATAATATATGTAGCCGGCATTAAAATATGATATTACTGCATTTTGTTTATAATATATTTAGGTATAATCTGGCATAAAAGTTATTTTGACTCTCTATTGTTTACAACAATTAAACCTATCTTTACTATGTCATTTTAGGTAATTTGAAAGAAATTATTTATTTATAATGTAATGTAGCCGGAATTAAAATATGATATTACTGCATTTTGTTTATAATATATTTAGTAATAATCTGGCATAAAAGTTATTTTGACTCTCTATTGTTTACAACAATTAAACCTATCTTTACTATGTCATTTTAGGTAATTTGAAAGTAATTATTTATTTATAATGTAATGTAGCCGGAATTAAAATATGATATTACTGCATTTTGTTTATAATATATTTAGGAATAATCTGGCATAAAAGTTATTTTGACTCTCTATTGTTTACAACAATTAAACCTATCTTTACTATGTCATTTTAGGTAATTTGAAAGTAATTATTTATTTATAATGTAATGTAGCCGGAATTAAAATATGTTATTACTGCATTTTGTTTATAATATATTTAGGAATAATCTGGCATAAAAGTTATTTTGACTCTCTATTGTTTACAACAATTAAACCTCTCTTTATTATGTCATTTTAGGTAATTTGAAAGTAATTATTTATTTATAATGTAATGTAGCCGGAATTAAAATATGATATTACGGTATTTTGTTTATAATATATTTAGGAATAATCTGGCATAAAAGTTATTTTGACTCTCTATTGTTTACAACAATTAAACCTATCTTTATTATGTCATTTTAGGTAATCTGAGAGTAATTATTTATTTATAATGTATTGCAGCCGGAATTAAAATATGATATTACAGCAATTTGTTTATAATATATGTAGCCGGAATTAAAATATGATATTACTGCATTTTGTTTATAATATATTTAGGTATAATCTGGCATAAAAGTTATTTTGACTCTCTATTGTTTACAACAATTAAACCTATCTTTACTATGTCATTTTAGGTAATTTGAAAGAAATTATTTATTTATAATGTAATGTAGCCGGAATTAAAATATGATATTACTGCATTTTGTTTATAATATATTTAGTAATAATCTGGCATAAAAGTTATTTTGACTCTCTATTGTTTACAACAATTAAACCTATCTTTACTATGTCATTTTAGGTAATTTGAAAGTAATTATTTATTTATAATGTAATGTAGCCGGAATTAAAATATGATATTACTGCATTTTGTTTATAATATATTTAGGAATAATCTGGCATAAAAGTTATTTTGACTCTCTATTGTTTACAACAATTAAACCTATCTTTACTATGTCATTTTAGGTAATTTGAAAGTAATTATTTATTTATAATGTAATGTAGCCGGAATTAAAATATGTTATTACTGCATTTTGTTTATAATATATTTAGGAATAATCTGGCATAAAAGTTATTTTGACTCTCTATTGTTTACAACAATTAAACCTATCTTTACTATGACATTTTAGGTAATTTGAAAGTAATTATTTATTTATAATGTAATGTAGCCGGAATTAAAATATGATATTACGGTATTTTGTTTATAATATATTTAGGAATAATCTGGCATAAAAGTTATTTTGACTCTCTATTGTTTACAACAATTAAACCTATCTTTACTATGTCATTTTAGGTAATTTGAAAGTAATTATTTATTTATAATGTAATGTAGCCGGAATTAAAATATGATATTACTGCATTTTGTTTATAATATATTTAGGAATAATCTGGCATAAAAGTTATTTTGACTCTCTAATGTTTACTACAATTAAACCTATCTTTACTATGACATTTTAGGTAATTTGAAAGTAATTATTTATTTATAATGTATTGTAGCCGGAATTAAAATATGATATTACTGCATTTTGTTTATAATATATTTAGGAATAATCTGGCATAAAAGTTATTTTGACTCTCTATTGTTTACAACAATTAAACCTCTCTTTATTATGTCATTTTAGGTAATTTGAAAGTAATTATTTATTTATAATGTAATGTAGCCGGAATTAAAATATGATATTACGGTATTTTGTTTATAATATATTTAGGAATAATCTGGCATAAAAGTTATTTTGACTCTCTATTGTTTACAACAATTAAACCTATCTTTATTATGTTATTTTAGGTAATTTGAGAGTAATTATTTATTTATAATGTAATGTAGCCGGAATTAAAATATGATATTACTGCACATTGTTTATAATATATTCAGGACTAAAGATATCTTAACTATGTCATGCTAGGTAATT
Organism: Harpalus rubripes; assembly: GCA_963082715.1. Classification (NCBI taxonomy): domain Eukaryota; kingdom Metazoa; phylum Arthropoda; class Insecta; order Coleoptera; family Carabidae; genus Harpalus; species Harpalus rubripes. Next base: position 38,458,342 of record OY720451.1, on the reverse strand, counting down.
TGAATGTAATTATTTATTTATATGTGATGTTGGTTATTTACAAATTGTGAATCGTAAGATGAAACTTTTGCATTCTTTCTTATACTGTAAAGAATGTAAAAATATTGAATTATATTAATTTATTTACCATTAGTAAATAAATACAAATTGTTTACAAACTAAGGGGCTTGATGCTTTTATACCGTTCGCACCTGCTTTTGGCACAGTACCTACTAATAATATATTACTCAATCTTAACAAATTTTTACTTTGTTTTATATAGTATAATAGAGCTTTGTTACTATAATATAAATATATGTCGATATTTGCTTTTCTTTTACTCTTATAGTCATCATTATTGCATTTGAAGAATACATTCTGTAAAATAGTCTTCGATAGTGAGGTGAAGTGGTTGGCGTGCTTAATTAAACATACGAGTATATTATTAAATAATTTTATTTTACATTCTGCATTTCCGTAAGTATTAAAATTTACATAGTATTATTAGTAATAGGGTATTCTCTCATTTCTACCAATCAGGGGCGTAAACTACGTGGGTGCACGGACGCACATGCACCCACAGAAAGTAAAAGTGTGGGTGCACAGCACCCACAACACTTTCGCCCTAACATTTTAATTATATATTTCATACATTGTACAAATGAGTTGTCAATCTTTTCAAGTTGTTTAAGAGTAAGCTGACATTATTTAATCGTGTCATAATAAGGACAGTAAAATACTACTATTAAGCCGAACAAACGGATATGTTAATAATTATAGGATATTGCGAAGAATATTATTGGCAACCTATAAACAATTTTTACTGTCATTAAAAATTAGTTGTTTGACATTTGGATAGATTGCTAGATGAAATTTATTTTAAAAATTGCACTATGCAGTTATTTATATTTTATTTTTTTCAGCCTGAATCGTTGCAGATATCACAACTTAAACTTTTCTGTATCTGCTACAGAAAAGTTTACCATTGAATGTGTCGTGACACCAAAGTTTCACACACTAGTGGTTCACTAATAATAACAAATATCTTAAAAGACATCCGTATGGATTTCAAAGCAAATTTCATTCAAACCAAACAAAGCGTTCTGTCATTATAAGCAAAATTAATTTCTTTTTACTAAACGGTACAGTTTCGGTTTTTGGGATATTGGTAAATTAAGTTAAATCTTGTTACTTTGGGCCCAGGAATCTGTATTTAGGCCATGTCTACGTGTTTTATAGATACCCTGCATATAAATATTAGGAGTATTTTTTTTTTGTAATAGATATTAATTTTATTTGTTAAATGTACACATAATTTAACATATGTATAATAAAATAAGTATGTTATTTTTACTTTATTATTTGCATTTATAAAAACATATAGGTACTCATATTCAATATAAAAATAGTGCACCCACAGCCAAAATTAAAAGTTTACGCCTCTGCTACCAATACCAAAAATTTAAGGAAAATATTAAAGGTGACAAGTAAACAAGGGGAAAAAACAAAAACAAAATATAAATTGATGGAAAGATAGGCGCAGTTTGTACTTGTTTGATTGGATAATATTGGGACATTATCCAATCCAAAAACAAGATCAAACTGCAGCTATCTTCCCAACACTATTTTCTTACGAGAAATGAAGTATAGTTCTGGTACAGGAATAATTTATTTGTTTGTAGCACAGATAAATGAATTGTCTGCGTTTTTGTGTTAATTGTTATCAAATGGCTTCCATTATTGTTGTAAAAGGATTAAAAAATGATTGGTGCTGGCATGTAGTAATACATCAGTGATAGGGCAAAATAAAATTTTCAGAATGTCAAAATGGTTTTGTACTGCAAGAAAAAATATGTAATAAATTACTCATTTTATTTAGTTTTTTAGTAAACCTTGTTCAGCCCTTACTGAACTCATTCTCGAAACCACACTAATTGCACACCGGTAGTACTGTACAAGTAGTACCTGCATCAATATGACGTCACGCAATAAAATCAAACTTTAAAAATGTATACTTCGCTTATTAAATGGAATTTTTAACTCGGGTTTACATAGATGCTCTTAGATATACCTGTTCTTTAAAAAAAAATGATAGAATACCCTATTGTAATAAGGTATTTGTACTGAATTTTTAAATTGCGTTGCAGAATATGGTCTTACCTATTAAAGAATTTATCGACATTTTATTTCGACTTATGAATGAAAATAATAAATCTAATTTAGAAACTCCGGATAATATGAAATTTATGGGCTCTTATCGCCATGTTAATAGTTTCTGGTTTAAATTTGCAGAAAAATGTCAGAAATTTAAAACTATCGATGCTAATTTAAAATTAGCGAAAAATAGTTATAATTTTTACAGACGAAATTATCCAGCAATTTTAGATTTATTCGTACAGAATAAACTGTCATCGGAGTCGAATTATAAAACTAATAACAGTGTACTATTAACTCCAGAACCCAATCTGAATATTAAGAATAATTGCGAGTCAAATATAAGTGAATCTGAGAAAGATGTAATAAATACTTGTATTGCTGACAAAAATAATTTTGGAAAAAATGAAGATACACAACTCTTGTTAACAATTAAAAAGGATTTGGTCTTAAAAGTAAATGAACCTGGCATAAATGAAAATAAATATATAACCCTAGAATCACAAGCCCAAATAAATATTGAAATCGATTGTGATTTAAATGAATCAGGCACAGATATACTAAATATTAAGGACGTAAATAATTTTGAAAAAAGTGCCTACACACAAGCTGTATTAACAATAGAGAATGATTCGGTGTTACCTAATAACAATTTTAATATTATTGATGACCAAAATTATTGTAGCATAATCGAAAAAAATCCAAAGAAACTATTAATACCCGCAGAATTTTGGTTAAAAAATCTGAAGAACAATAAATTGAATAAAAATTGGACTGATGCATTTAATAATTATTTTGCCGAAAAATATCCTATTTGTGTTTTGAAATTTTCTTATTATAAAATTAATAATTTTCCGAAAAGAAAGAAATCATATACATTTCGAGCACATGCAATTTGCAAGCATTCTTCATGTACAAAATTTGTATTTTTTACTCGGAGACCCATATTTGAAGGAAATTGGGAAGATATCGAAATAAATGTTTTGCAGAAAGGTGCTATTAGACATAATGGTGAAAGCCACCGTAGGTTTATAAAAGGTGAGCAACGAAAAATATTAGTGGTTGAATTAAAGTCCAAACTGCCTAGTATTGTTGAATTAACTAAAATGAAGTCCGCATCACAAGACATAATCTAGGCAGGAAATCTTAATAATACCAAGTCGTTTACTTTTAAAGAAAATTTCAAGTGAAAACACAAAACAATTCAGTAAATAAACAACAGATTTGGGAGGGTAAAAAAATTATTGGTTACATACAAAATTTAAGTTTAAGTCCTTTTTATATATTTTTACAAACAGAACGTCAAATTCGACATTTATTGCAGATACAAAAATCTAAAATCATATTCTGTTACCTAGATTCAACAGGCAGTATTATAGCGAAACCTTCATGGATAGAAAAGAAAATATTTTATTATGCACTTGTATTACGCGGATACGACAAAGCACCGCTTCCTCTGGCAGAGTGCATCTCATCAAGTCACGATATTCCAACAATACAATATTTTTTGTCAACATTTGTAAACAATTTAACAAAAATTAGCGGCAAAAGAAAAGTACCTATAATCAAAAAAATTGAAACTGACGGAAGTATGGCTTTAATGCAGTCTGTTCAATTATCATTTAATAAAATGAATTTAAGCCAATATTTATATGAATGTTACTTGTACGTTATTGGAAATAACAACAGAATTGAAACTATGACGTTAGCTCATATTTGTAGTGCACATTTCATGCATTTATGTACAATTGAAGCTAAGAAATGGACTAGAAAGAAATTTATCCAATATTTAATAAATAAAGTCATAGCTTTCTTAATAAACAGTACTAACATCCTGGCAGTGGAGGAATATTTAGCAAATGTTATTGCAGTGTTTGGACAACCCTACAAACATTAAAATTTTTATACGTCTCTACGGTATATAAACCAAGGTGGAATTAGAAAATTTTTTGGACCTTGTAATAGAATTTGTCCTAAACCAATATTTACTGGACAATTAAGAAAATCATCTCCATTTTATATGCATTTTAAAAACATATTTTATGTAAAGCATTTAGAACCAGAAATGCCTTTAGATAAAAATGAATATTATCTACCAAAATTCATTATTTATTTGGAAAATCAAATTCTTCCTTTGTATCCGCTTTGGTCAGGCATTATGATTAAAAAATTTAAAATAATTAGAGATTCAAATGCGCCCGTGGAAAACTGGTTTAAAATAGTAAAGCAAGAAACATTTGGAAGGAAATTAAGGCGTCAACCGGCCCGTTTTCTGTGCATAATGTCCGATTTATTAAAAGCACGAATAGACATACAAAATATAGATTTAAAAACGACAAGACAAAAAACGAGAAGAAAAAACGAAAAGAAAGTTTTAAAAACTAATTCCAATATTCAAGCACAATCATTGCAAATAAAACCAGACTTAAATACACCAAGTAAATTGAATTCAACAACAAACATTGAATTATGTGAAGAAATATGGGGTAAAAAAGGCTCACCAGCTATTAAACATCCAGTACAATTTTCATATTTCCAAAATTATAATAAAGAAATAATAATATCTCCATTTTCTCCAATTCAACAAAATTTATTTAAAATTAGCACACCATTAAATAAAAATATATCGCAGAATTTTCGTTCAAATGTTAGTCCTGCTGAAAATAACATGGAAAAAGATATAACTGCAATTAAAAAGATTAGAAGAAATATATCCTTTGAATGTACACAAACATCCTCGCAAACATCATTATGTGTTTCTTCTAGAGAAATGAGTAAAATTACGCCATGGAACAACAAAACAGAATACCCAAAAATTAATAAAGAGGTGTATGGTGTATTCGGGTTTACTTTAAATAAAAATAATTTAGATACACTTTTACCGCACAATTGGCTTGATGATAATATTATAAATTCATATTTGCAAACGCTTGTTCATGTAGCAAAATCAAATTATTTAGAAGTATTAGCATTTGACACTTTATTTATCACAATATCTCAACTGAAGAAAAACACAATGAATTTATTATCTGGATTCAATAAATGGGCTCAAAATAATAAAGTTCTGGATAAAGACATTTGGTTAATTCCTATAAATGTCGGCGAAAATCACTGGGCCCTATTAATTGTATTTCTTAAATTTAAACATTTTATATACATTGATTCTCTTCATGGCAGGCCGCCAGTAGATATAATAAAATATATCTCCATCTTTATTAATAATCAGAATTACATTAAAACAAATAAAAATTTTGATTGGAAAGAATGGGAAATATACGCACCTCTTGATGTTGCATTACAAGGCGATGGATATAATTTCGGTATTCATGTTTGTACTTGGGTATATATAATATGCAGTGGGAAATATTGCGAATTTTCCAATAAAGACATGAACAGTATTCGTATCTGGATAATGGAAACTTTAATCGATGCAGACAGTTCACAGTGCGAAGAAAGTAGTCTAAGTGTTATAAGAAATAGGGATATAATATTAAACGACAACACTTTATGTAAAATAAACTTTAATATTATAAATATCAACCATATCGTTAGAACTCCACCAAAAAAAAAAAACTTTACTATATTGTTCATCTATTGTAAAAAATATATTCAGAGCGACATATTCCATGTGTGCTTCCGAAAATTGTCATAAACCATTCGAGGAAATGATATTTTGTGAAGGAGAATGTCGTGATTGGTATCATAAAACATGTTGCCAATTTAAAAAGAACTTATCAAAAGAAGACTTCGTGTGCCCAAACTGTTGTGGGTAACTTACTAAAAAATGTTACATCTTTCAAGATTTAGATATTCGTCCTATAAACTCCTAAACTCTGTTTCCTATTTTTGCATATTCCGTCTCACATTTTGATTTCTTCCATGAATACTATTCCCTACTCTATTTCCCTTTTCCTTTCCCGGCAAGAGAAGCTCCCACCTTCACATGGTTCTTGCTGGAAAATTACATAATAAATATTAATTATTTATTTGTAATTTACCAAGAGGAGCAAAACTGTATTATTTTTTTAATCCCAACTAAGTAACTTGCCAAAAACTTACGTCTTACATAAAGTAATATCATATTTTAATTCCGGCTACATTACATTATAAATAAATATTGATTATTCCTAAATATATTATAAACAAAATGCAGTAATATCATATTTTAATTCCGGCTACATTACATTATAAATAAATAATTACTCTCAAATTACCTAAAATGACATAATAAAGAGAGGTTTAATTGTTGTAAACATTAGAGAGTCAAAATAACTTTTATGCCAGATTATTCCTAAATATATTATAAACAAAATGCAGTAATATCATATTTTAATTCCGGCTACATTACATTATAAATAAATAATTACTCTCAAATTACCTAAAATGACATAATAAAGAGAGGTTTAATTGTTGTAAACAATAGAGAGTCAAAATAACTTTTATGCCAGATTATTCCCAAATATATTATAAACAAATTGCAGTAATATCATTTTAATTCCGGCTACAATACATTATAAATAAATAATTACTCTCAAATTACCTAAAATGACATAATAAACATAGGTTTAATTGTTGTAAACAATAGAGAGACAAAATAATTTTTACGCCAGATTATTCCTAAATATATGTTATAAACAATATGCAGCAATGTCTTATTTTAATTCTGGCTACATTATATTATAAATAAATAATTGCTTTCAAATTTCCTAGATAAGTATTGTAAATGATAGTAAAAATAATTTTTATGGCTGTTTATTCTTGAATATAATTATAAACACATTTAACTTTGAATTGCAATAATTAATTTGCCCTTTAATTTTGTTTGACACTATGCCTTTTTTCTCATTTTGATGCTTCTGTCCCTTCTGTCTCATAGTGGTAATTCTGTTTTTTAACCATAAATTACTATAACTGAGATACAGTTGGCCATGGTCGGCACTACGCGCCAGAGGAATAGGGTTTGTTCGCAACTACTATACTCATAGTATGGCTGCTAAGTTTTAGGTTATTTCACTACTTATTTATCCTTTCATCAAGTTCATTATAATTGTATTGCAAAATATTGGATGCCCTTCTTTTACATATTCCTTAAAACCTTTTTAATTGTTTTACCATACTTTTCCTGAAATAAGTAATGTATTAAATGCTAAATATTTATAAATACAAATAATAATTGAAATTCAGAATGATAAATTTAATCACTTACCAACAATGTTTATTAAATTCATATACCTAACAGGTTGTTAATGTCAACTGATATTCTTTTATTTTATATATTATATTAATTATTGATAAGTAGATATATTTGTATCAATTATTAATAATTCAATTTCAAAATTATAATTTTTCAGTTTTGAAAATAATAAGTTACTAGACAGGATCAAAATAAAATCTTCAGGACCAAACGAACGAACCATTACAGATTGTCAGCCATTTTTGTCGAACGGTGCATAAGTCAAGATTTGAGCATTTCGGTACGCGCCAACTTCATGGACTAGATTTGCGGAGTCGTGATTTGAAGAAGGCTATGTAACTTCATGGACTAGATTTGCGGAGTCGAAACAAGCATAAGTCGTGATTTGAAGAGGGCTATGTAAAAGTATTCGTATGTTTCATGCAATCCCACCAGTAACCTATATCTATCCTTTTCTATCGAAGATTTAACGTCGCGAGCTAACGATCTCTGCCGTCCAACATAGAATCTATGAGGAAAAATGAAGTGCACTGTTGCCAAGCACTACTAAATTCGTCTGGCGAGTGGCGATCTACGAGCAAGAATCCAATCGCTCCTCAGACGTCAGTAGTCTTATTTCCTCTTATTATTTTATATATATATATATATATATATATATATATATATATATATATATATATATATATATATATATATATATATATATATTTATACATATATATATATCAAACCTCTTGTTATATAACTATTTATATATATATATATATATATATATATATAGACACATGATAATATTAAATAGTATTTTATTATATTTATATACAAATATAAATATAATAATAAAATTATTATACATTGCATTAAATTACTACCTAAGCATTTTACTTTTTCTCTATATTTTAAATAATAAATATTTTTATTATATTATTTTCCATGTGATATGACGTTTTCCCTTTTCGGTAAATTGAATTGTCTATTTTCAAAATATCATACTCCTATAATATACGACTATACAACTCATTGGAAAATACACCAATCACATGGCTCAATTTTTCTTAGTTACGTTGTATAACATTGGTTATTTGTTATTTGCGTTGCTAAGTAGTGTTTCACGAAACTCGTGGTATTTCAGTCGCAAACAAATGAATCATATGTAACCTTATCATCCATGGATATAAATGAAAAAGTAATATTTTTGACATATCGTAAAAATATAGTTGGTTGATTTATTGTATAGTCTTAACATATACAACTCGAGCGTCGAAAATCATCTGCGGACTCGATGTGTTACCTGGGCAACACATCTCGTTCTCTCAACCGTATATTCGATTATTTTCAAACCTCTTGTTATATAACTATTTATATCATATTCTTCGCAGTTTATTTTAATTATCTGAAATCCTAACAATTTTTTAATCTGGTGAATAAAACAAAAATGTCTAACAGTCTAACTAAATATTAAGACTTGGGATTAAAAAAATTGCGAACTGAAGGCAGGTCGCCAATGGAAGGCATTTATGTATAATGGCTACAAAACAGGCATAAAATGACAAGTTCACTGCAAGTTCTTACTTCCATTCTATTATAGCAACTTGTTATTGTAAGTTCTTACGTATATTTTTAGCGGCATTTATAATAGTTAGCTGGTAATAACAGAGAAATGATTATAAATTTAGTGAATTCAAGCAGATATATTTGTTTTCTTTCAAAAGCGACAATAACACTTTACGCGCATTATTTTTTCTACGTTCGATCTACATAGCGATATTTCTAAAAAAAAATCTGACAAGCAGGAAGTAACGGAAAATTTATTTAATACAATTTTGAGCTCAAGAATTATAATAAAACTTGTCAAATTGTACAATCTATATTAATATTGTAAATAATTAAATAAAATAAATTTTTCTACAGCCTATATACAAAGTAGCCATTTGCGCTTTTTTTGTCAACGCAATATGTCACTTTGCCGCTCATGCGCGACAAAGTAGAAAAACGCTCGCTGTCCAAATTACTAACTATACAATGTTGAGATACATATGTCACTTGTCTACATTCTTAATGTAAACGTTTAGTCAAGAACTAATGGCACTGTAGTTACACATTTACCACTTTCACAAGTCAATATGACATAACTGCTCTGCCGGTATATTACATAATCAAACAAAATGGCGCACTACTGTGAAAATAAAATTGGGCATTCATTTACAAAACCGAAAGTATAAAATGCTTAGATTAGATTGAAGCAATAGCAAAAGTTTGGCATGAACGCTCCCAATAAACATCCACTTTTTCACTGCACTAGTTTAATGTACTTGCAACAAATAAATTATACGAAAAAACTTTTTGTTATGGTGGAGGACCCCATTGTGGCGACTGTAAAAAAATCTAGTGTGTGTTTCGAGCGCAAATGGACGTTGTCGATTTCGAGAGAATACCGCGCTCCTGCCTCGCGCGGCAACAACCTCTCAATCGAAAATGTCCCATCTTGCGCTCTTAATACACAAATAGCTATTATATTTTGCGAGCGAGCGAAAAAGCAAGAGACAAAAAATACTATTTTATACACGTGTTGCATACAACATTTTTCCTACAACCGAAATGGTATTGATGTTTCTCATAATACTGAGTGTACATGCAGGCATCCAGCAGCTTCAAATACTGTTAGTACTCTTTCTCATAACACTGTACAAAATGTATCTTAAACACTTGGAAGAATCTCAAACAGACCATAATTAGTCTTTTATAATGTACAAATTGTACATTTAATATTAATATTAAAAATTAGGTTAGGTTAGAATACATGTCAAAAAAATGTTAATATTCTTAAAAATTAGATTAGTACTCAATCTGTTAAAAAAAATATTAGATTTGTTTCATTTACAGTGTATATTCATATTTCTTAATAAATTTTATTACTTTCATTATTATTTACAACCTAATTATATACTAGACAGGTAAATTAACCGAATTTTAATGTTGCCTAGCAACGCTTATTTACTTTTCAAGCACTAGTGCGTGAAAAGTCCTGTCACGCACGGTTGTAGGAAAACAGATTTACAGCTTCGGCAGCATTCATTGCCTCGGCTTCGCCTCGACGATGAAACGGCAGCCTCTGCTGTAAATCTGGTATTTTAGTGCCTAATTAAACAAATAACTATTTTTCAACAGTCTCCCTTGGCAACACATGAAAAAGAACTTCGTTGCTCACTCATCAAAAAAGATCAACTTTACGATGACGAGAGTATAAATATCTATTTTTTATAGCACTCGTAGAAAAACATTTTTTGCAGGTAATAATAAATAAAATCCGAATTGGGGTCATTCATTGTCATCCTAAGGTTAACAAATTATTATGTTTTATTTCTTTCCCACTGGCATAAACGATTTTACAGCACCTGCATAGATGTCGAAAGGACCGGGGTGGGGGAGTTTGCTATTATTACTTGCTTTCGTTGTTTCATTATACTGTATCTGTGCATCTTGATAACATATTGTTTTATTTTCCTTCATTTTATACCGTGTTTTGCTCAGTTTTTGAATATTCTGTTTTGATTTATTTTACGACTTTTGGCTTTTTTTTTTCTAGATTTTGACTTTGGTACCTTCTATTACAATTTCATTTACTATTTTGAATATTCTGATAACAACTTTCTGCTGTATTTTTGTATATTTTGTTTTGATTTTTTATACAATTTTTGGCTTTGTTTTTGGATTTTGACTTTGGTACCTTCTATTACAATTTCATTTTCTATTTTGGATATTCTGATAACAACTTTCTGCTGTGTTTTTGTATATTCTGTTTTGATTTATTTGACGGCTTTTATTATTTATTTTGATTACTTTCATTAATTAGCAAATAATTTTATTAAATAATAAAATATCAATATTCTTTTTATTAATAATAATAAAATATGAAAAGACACTACCACTACACTACAATGTTTAAACAATTTACTTCGCATAATTGTACATATTACAAATTAGGAAACAGTCATTCTGGGTTAAGTATGTAAAAGACTCAATAAATACATATTGTAATTCATTACTATTTCCGCATGCACTCCACCTAGCTCCCCGACTGGTATCTGGTTTTGTATGCGCTAGTGCTATGTGCTGCACCGACTGTTTATTTGACAACAATGTTTGCTTAACATCTGGTTTCTCATAGTTCCTAGAGTGGCGGATAGATGCCGACGACATTCTCAAGGATTTAACTTAATACATTTGGTTGCCATTCTTATAGGGGTATTATAAATTCAATGGTTTTACATATTTCAATGTCTTCGGATGGATGTGGAAACTTAAAGAATTTCACATTTAAGAGAACGGGCACTCAGCTGTTTCCGTGAACCTTCAAAACAGCTCATCTTGCTGCCCCGTGCGGTGTGAAGTTGTTACATTAATAAACGAAAAATTAAACTTATACCTTGTTCCATTTAAGCCATTCAGTATTGTAGAGAATAGGGCATAGTTTTGAACTCTCTGATTGGCTGAAATTGGAGACAAGAGACAGGTTTACCCAATATAATTTCGGCTACTTAAAACTGACACTGATATCAGCGCCATCTGCTATAAAATAAATAACTTTATTTAAGCATATTTTGAAAATATAATATCTATTTAGAAGAAAAATTTCATGAAAAAGTAATTTGTAGACTACTATTTATAATTCTAGACAAATTTTAATTGTTAGAGGTCAATGACCCCGCAACAACTCTAGAAAAACTAAAAGGTTTATTTCATTTTATGAGATAAAATATTGTATTTGGAGTATAGAAGTTATAAATATTTCACTTCATTTCAATATTAAATTACTCCCTTATCCTTTAATTAATACATTTCTTTCAAATTTCTGTATCGTCAACTGCTCTGATAAAACTTATATGCTTATAACTCCGAAAAGTGTTTAATTACTCTTGGGTATAAACACTTTGTTGGTAATAAGATAATTGATTATATCCATTGGCAAAATATTCGGAAAATCCTATATATCCTATGAAAACTCACTTTCATCGCAATCATAAGGTTCAATATTACTAATTAACTTGAATTTTGCTAAATAGCGAAGTTGCATATCAGGTGATAGATTCTTGAAATACATAGACATTGTAAAAACCACCTGTTAAGCTCGCACAATGAAAAACTTGAAAAATTTGTTGTTCTCACCAAAATGTAAGGCTAACTGACTTCAGATTTTGAATTAGCGCCAAGAAAGTTGGTTGCCAATGAAGTCAGTTACAGGCCAGGGCTGCAAGATCAGCTGTTTCGAAGGTTACCGGAAACAGCTGAGTGCCCGTTCTCTATTCACAACTGACACCAAGCGCCATGACATCTGACGGCATAATTTGTAACTGTGTGATTTAGTACTGTGTCTGATTTGACATTAAAACTTGTATAGTAAAAATGAGTGTAAATAAAGGTAAAAGCAAAACTTATTGTTTGTTGCACGGTCGTAAGTCATAAAGTAAACTATCGGCTTTCAAAATTATCGTACCTTCGGTGAAAATATTAAGTTATGGGTAGTACAATGAGTACAAAATTAAACTTTGACGGGCGCAATAAAGGGTTTGTATTTCGAATTAAAATATCAATGAAATATATAAAATAAAGTTTTTAATACATTATCTTCGTGTATTGCAATTTCATCAGAAGCCGATTTTTGTGCACCAGTTTGTAAACAGCACAAAATATATAAAAGAATAGGTCTTGTTTCTCCCGCAAATTATACAGTAATATGTATATACGTACTCACCTAATTAAAAAATATAATAGACACATATTTAGTAATGTTCAATTTATTAACGTACCTTGGTACCTTTTACAAAACATCTTTAGGTCGGATTTGCATGTAGAAATTTAACCTCGGCAGTAGTTATCCTTATTTTCGCTTAAATATAACGTTTTATTTTTGTAATAATACCTAGTTTATTAAAATACCTTCTATACAAGATTAATCGGTTGGTTTTTTTGTATAATAATTTTTCAGAAATGTGTAATATTTGCAAAATTTCATAAGACGCCTGCAGATTAATACGAATGACAGTTACGAGTACTAAATCAAACGCACGTGTAGTTGGCGACGATGCTGCCACCAACGGTCGTGTCAGTTGTCAATAGCGGAGGTAACTGTTGCCTTGCAAATACACTTCATATTTGGCACCATCGTGCAGCTGTCACCATGACAGCGATTTGTTTGTAAAATAGTGAACTGAGTTACAAGTGTAGTTCAAGGAAAATATCAATATACCTCTCCATTACACAAATGATGGAGTGTTCATTTTACGTTTACATATCATTACATCCTCCTTGTTTAACAAAAAATAATATAATTACATTGTTATGCATATAAGACGTAAAATTAAATATTATTCAAATTACATTCTGTGTTTTTAAGTATTATACATTTTATAAATTTAATCTAGCAATTGGTTTAACGAATTACCTTTATTGGATTGATTGACTGGTGTTTTGTCATCATTACTAGTAGCTTTTCTGGGTGATCTTCGACTTTCCCCTGGTTGTGGGTCTTGATTTATCTATCTGTCATGATTCAGGGCTGACCAGGGACGTAACTACGGGGGGGCCTAGGTGGGCCGGCCCACCTCATTTATGTGTTGGCCCACCCAAAAAATTTAAAGATATTTAGTTCATTTTGTAAATGAGATAATTTTAGAACGTGTAATACAATTTGTGTGGATGTAAAACGTACATATTGCAAAATAAACATTTTAGATTGTACTCGTATGTGAGCCTACTGCCAAAAATGTCTATCCATGGAAAAAAATTGAAGTAACTATTTTTCAAGAAATCGCCCCAATTATGTAGCAAAATTATTCTTTCTTATCAACATTGCTATAGCAAGTAATCAATAGTAATTGGAAACACTGAATAAAATATGATACGTTACATTTGTTTTTATTGAAATTGATTAGAATTTTCAACAATGTTGCTAGTATTTAACAACTTTCTTACAGAATTGAGATGAATGTTGATTAATATGTAGCTAATTAATTTAGCGGATGATACCATACTGGAGACGCCAATGATATTTGTAATATGCAAGTGTATAAGAAAAGTATCTGGATTAATAATAGATATTATACCAACTATTTCTGATGAATTAACAAAACAGAAATTATTTTACAAAAATTTTAATTTTAATTATATTTCAAATCTATATCATTATATTTTATTGTTTTCAATTTTATTGTTTTCAATTTAGAATTTTTTAAAAATAAATTATTAAAATTATGGATTTAAATAATTTTATACCTACTATATATATATGTTGTATTTCATTTGTTATAATGTCAAATATTTAAATATTTATATTTATAATGGACCTTTCCAATTTAAGGGCTATCTCTTTCTATCGCTGCAAATAGTAAGAAAATGGCGCGAACAACTGCCAGTTGGGCTGTCAAACGAAACGTCAAAAATATTGCAGTCATTAAAATACCTGTATTCTCAGTGAAAATTTGCATCGTTAGACATTTTACCTTCAATAAAAGCTTTTGTAACTTATTTCGATAAGATTTTTTAAAGTTATCTTACATTTTACGTCTAATTTTTTAGAATCAAACGTCATAGATCTCAGTTGTTCTTACTATGCGCAGATCCCCATTGCGCATATCTTCTATCTCTTTAAATTGGAAAGGTCCATTTTTCTGTTCATGTATTTTTTCTCTGAAGATGGTTTAATAAACCGAAATCGATAAGAAGATTTTATTTTATGTGTTTTATTTATAATATATAATATCTATATTTAATTTGTGGTACTCGTCAAGAGGCAGTAATAATTAAAATAAATAAATATTTAAAATGTACCATCAAGAAAATGTAACAACTTATAATTTAATAAAAGAAGTACATATCATATCATATATTCTACATAACCTCTAAATGTATGTCATAATAATAATTGTGTATCTGTTAAATAAATTAATTTTTATTACCTTTATAAATTCACAGTGTGATTATTTAATATTATTTTATAATATATTACATTTATTACAAATAAATAGGATAATCAATTACCGACAATGGCGGCGATCTTGGCCCATGGCCATACCCTGGTTATAAAGGTACCCTAATGATATCTTAGTGTGTTTCTGGACATAAGGAGTGCCAATTGTACATCTTCACCACTTATGTCACATTTTTTTATCGAGCGTTTTGCAATGTCTACGTATTTCTCTGCAAGTCCATTTGATCTCGCAAAACGAGGACTTGACGTAATTAATTTGAAGTTCCATTCTGACGATCTGTGGGTAGTTTTGTTCAGTTTCAGTCAATGTTTTAGTAGCATAAGTTACTGGTTGGCCCTTTTGCATTAAGACCACACCTAATGCCTTTGAAGAAGCATCTACTGACAATGTTACATCTTTTTTGACATCGTAATATTTCAAGACCGGTGTATTGGAAAGTGCATCTTTGATTTCTTCAAATGCCCGCTACTGTTCGTTGTCCCAACTCCACGCTACTTCTTTCTTCTTAAGAGTGCGTAATGTTTCTGTTAGTTAAGATAGATTTGGAACGAATTTTCCCAAATAACTTATCATGCCCAATATTCTCGCCAGTTCGTTTTGGTTTGTTGGCACCTTGAGCTTTTTATTTGCTTCATGCTTCGACTTTGGTTGCGTTGATTTCCAATCCTTTGTCTGACAAAACGTGACCTAAAAAATTGATTCGTGGAACGTTAAACATACACTTTTCTTCGTTTAGTTTTAAACCTTTATCTTGTAATCTCTTCAGGACTAGTTCTGTAATTTTTTCAGATGTTTGATGTTACCTATACCCAAGTGTAATAGAGCATTTAAATAATCATCATCCTTGTGGACTTCTCGTGGACTATTGAGGGCCACTACTTAAATATTTTGGGATTTCAATAAAAAAAAATATGTCTGGGTAAATTTGGCTTCACGTATATTTACCCTGAGTAATACAAAAAAGTGTTCCTGTCTGGAAATAACAGCAAATATTTTAGACAATTAAGTGCTATCAATTTCAAATTTTAGGCTTTCATCTGAAATAAATTATTTTTTAAGAAATGGGTAAATACAACTTTACGTGTATTTACCCGAAAGGTTCGACAATTTCCTTAATTATTTATAAATATAGAATAAGATAAGGGCTACTAAGTGATACCACTTTCAAATTTTGTGCTTTCATATGAAATAAATTATTTTTTTAAAAAATGGGTAAATTTAACTTTACGTGTATTTACCCGAAAGGCTCGAATATTACCTTAATTATTTATAAATATAGAATACGATGAGGGCTACTAAGTGCTTTCACTTTCAAATTTTGGGCTTTCTTTTGAAACAAATTATTTTTTAAGAAATGCGTAAATACAACTTTACATTTACCCGAAGGGCCATAAAATCCTTAATTATTTATAAATATAGAATACGATACGGGCTACTACATACCACAAAATAAAATGACATTTTATCATAAATAGCTATTTTTGAATATTTTATGGCACAAGTTGCACAGCTTATAGGTAGTTAAAGCCTGAACTACTTACAAGTTTACAAAAACCTGTATCAAAACAATACATTGGCCATTATACTGCTGTTTGTAAACGATCAGATTGGTCGTAGGAACAATACAATGATCAAAATGACAAGGTTGTAAAATGTTCTAAAAGCAGCACGTTCATGATTCCAGTATTAATATACCTATAGCATATAATGTATTTTAATTTTGTTATGAATTATCTGTTGTTTGTCAATAAATATTGTATATCAAACCCGACAAAAATAAGAAGGAAGTTTTTATTTTTTAAATAAATTTTTCGACATTGACTATATTATTTTTATGATTGTGTGATCCAAAATCCTAAACCTGAAACCTTTTTTATTTATTTGGACCTTAAAAGGGGTCAAGTCGAATTTTAACCGGGCCGGTAAAGAGGTTCCAAATAAATAAATAAAAATTGTGCTGTAATGATTCCGCTTAATATTAATATTTGACCGTGATTAAATGCACTTGATTTTTTCCATTTAAATAACATTGGGTTTTGATAGAGTCAAATATAAATATTAAGCTAACTCATTGCCTGCACAATTTTTATTTATTTATTTGGAACCACTTTAGGGGCGGTCTGGATAAAATTCGACTTGACCCCTTTTAACGTCCATCCTAAATTGTATATTTCGTGCCATATACATTTTTTTCCTACTGCACAAATCTATTCCGTGAAGTTGCTGCGTATACAAAAGGTTCAAATATCGCGCATTCTCAGAGAAGGAGGAAGAAAAGTGCGTGAAGATACCCACACAATATATAATTTTAAAAAGCGGTATCCTTTTATACTTCTCTCGGGTTATTAAATTCAACTAATTATTATCTTTCTATTTTTTTCATTTAAACAAATTAAAAATGTATGGGAAATCCGGATTTACGCATATTACCCAAGTTGGCCAATATCCTTTTTTTTTGTTTTACGCCAAAAGAAAACATTTTAGGATTTTATGGACTATTACAAATTTTGGCTTATTATTCTAAATAATAGATCAGAAAAGTGTAAAACCGCGTTCACAGCCGAAATTCGGCGAAATTTGTAGCACTGGAATTTTAAGAAAATAATTTGACCGTTCACAGCTCGAAATTTGTGCCGTAATGCCATCTAGCAAAAAAAAAAAACTTTCTGATAATTAATCATTTGTTTGTCAATGCATTCATTAATGCTGGATTTATACAGCGTAAGCCGTAACGTAACGTACCGTGCCGTGGCGTAGTGTGACGTATCGTAACGCGTGATTTTTCTAGGCTATTTTATACAGAACTTTTAGGGTAAATTTTCGTAAAAAGTATACCAATGCTTAGTCGATACAAGTGTAGTGTACATCAGATTTGTATTTATCAGGTTCGTTAGTTTATTCGCAATGCACTATATTTCATATATATTTCCATTCAATATATTAATCTAAACTTTGACACATGACACATGTCACTTATGTCAGTCAAAGTCACACAAGACAGACTATTCGTAATGTAGTATTTTTTATATTTATTTCCATTTAATTTATTAATCCCAACTTTGACATGTTTAGCCACACAAAAACAGACTATAGCGCAAGGCAGTAGTAATTTTCGTAATATCGCAACGTACCGTAACGTAGAAAGATAAAAGTTGTCGATCTTTGGGTTTTTGACACGTTACGGCACGGTACGTCACGTTACGGCTTACGTCTGTATAAATTGTCACATATGTATGCATTGATTTATTCTTTACGTTACGTTACGGCACGATACGTTACGTTACGGCTTACGCTGTATAAATTCAGCATAACTCGTTAAAAATTATTAAAAAGCATGTCAATAAAATAGCAATCCTTCCCTTGCGATTTCTACACGTTATTAGATTGTCATATAAAATTAAAATTGTGAAAGTTATTTTATTTTTTGGTTATAATTATACTTAAGCATAGACAGTTCTATTTTAAATACATTATTTAGACCTTTACACTACTTCTTTTAGATAATAATACAACAAACATCAAATTAAAAATATTGAAATAACCACAACAACTTTGGTTATGACTTTATAAGAAAAGTGGTCTATGCTAAAAACATAAAATATAGATGTTGACAGTTTTGCGATCAACAATATTGAATAATATAATTTCTAAAAAATAAATACTGTTTTCCTGAATCTAAATGTGTATTGTTTATTTCCTAACACCTATTCAACATTTCGCCAAAACAAAAGTAACGAAAGTTGTTGTCTTTAAAAGAATTGCTCGTAAATGGACCTTTTCAATTTAACGGCTATCTCTTTCTATCGCTGCAAATAGTAAGAAAATGGCGCGAACAACTGCCAGTTGGGCTGTCAAACGAAACATCAAAAATATTGCAGTCATTAAAATACGTGTATTCTTAGTGAAAATTTGCATCGTTAGACATTTTAACTTCAATAAAAGCTTTTGTAACTTATTTCGATAAGATTTTTTAAAGTTATTTGGGATATTCTCACATTTTACGTCTAATTTTTTTAGAAACATACGCCATAGATCTCAGTTGTTCTTACTATGCGCAGATCTCCATTGCGCATATCTTTCTTTAAATTGAAAAGGTCCATTATAATAAAGAAATTATTTATCTTAATTTTCATTATCAAGTTCCATCTTCTGTTTTGTACTTTATTGAAAAAGGCAGATTTGAACATATAATAAAGAAAAACAAAGTAAAACAATGAAATCCATTCAAATCATCCAGACGTCAACAAAATGAGTTTATTCAAATCATATATATTTTACACAATTAGTAGTACGCACCCTAAATTAGCCCCAAAAGTTTGGAGCTTGCAAACTTTTCTACAAATTATAATTCGTGTACACCAAATTTCAGCGCTGTAAACGCAAGTACACGTTGCCATAAGACAAGCTCCACGAATTTCACCAAATTTCGGGCTGTGAATGCGGCTTAACGGTCAAATTTAAATTTAGTTCATAACGCTGAGAACATAATTTTAATCCCCGTGTCACAGACAAATATATCCAGAGGCACAACCTTACGGACAAACGCGTGCTCAATTTTTTTGTGTAGTTGTTGCAACTGTGGCAGATGTACTCAGTGTAGAGTGCTGATCACATTGGATTAAACAATTATTGTGTATTGACAGTGTTTACCTGGCTCACTCGAATTGTACACTTTTACTTTCACTTGGCTGGGGCGGGCACCCTGGGGTTTTGTTCCCAAACCAAGAACTCTGAGACTCTGACTATCACGCAACCAAATTTCTGATGGATATATATAAAAAAAAATTTGATTTAATTTTTTTGCTCTCCTTAACTATAAAAAACTCCCAAAGCGGAATAAGCCCAAAAATTGCATTTTTCGCAATTACATTGTAATATTTCAGGAACTATTAAAAAATTATTCAAATTTTACGTATTTAGAACATTAAGGCTTGATTTACATTAGCGGTACAATGAGAGTACGATGACGGTATGTCAATTATACGCGGCATTTACATTAGACGGTACCATGACGGTACGAACATAATAAATTACCATGACAATATAATTTTGTCTTTTATGCATTATGATGGTTTGTGGTAGATATGTCATGTTTCCTGTGATGTTTCCATCAACTGTAGAAAATATCGTGCAATGTTTAAAAATTCCTCAAATACCGGCTTGCCATAATTGCCCTTACTATTGATGAAGAAAACGAAGAAAATCCAGAAAATTTTACAAAACGATACTATTTTTTATGTACCCTCTGTAATAATCTGTAGTGTATACAGTGGCGTAACTAGGAAAATCCACAGGCGGGTTTTTTTCTCAGTAAAAAGGCGCCATAATAAATTCGTAATTTATTTAAAGTAATATATATTAATCAACATTAGTAATATGATATTAGTAATACAAATAAAAATGTTTAGCAAAAAATGTTATAAATAATTGGTATAGTATATAATTTTAAGTTTCTTAAATTCATCCAACACCAGGGTTACATCGACTTTCCCAACTATGTCTCTTTCAAAGTTTATAAGAGCTAATGAACTTAGTCTTTCTTCACCCATTGTTGACCTCAAGTAACTTTTAATGTTTTTTAATCGACTAAAACTCCTTTCGGCTGTTGCTGTTGGCACAGGAAGTGTCATAAATTTTTTATATAAAATGAACATATTCAGGTATATATCTAGCATACCATTTGATACAATAAATGGTAATACTTCATTAATACTATGCTTAGTTTCTGCGTTCGCAGTAAAATGGTCAAATTCAGTCAAAATAATGTCTGGTGTTGCATGCAAATCTTTACAATATTTTAAAATTAAGTTTTTCATTCCGTTAATTTGTTCCGGATCGGAAAAAGTAACTGGATCCAAGGCTTCGAATAAAGTTACCGTTTCTATAAAATATCTGATACGCTCCTCAAACGAAACATTGGTATTATCAATTAAAACATAGAAAATGTTAATTTTAAATGAAATTTGTTTTTCGTCCTCACAATTTTCATCATGGAAACGTTTCTTCTTTGTAAGTTTTTTTTGTTCGAAATTTGGTTCAATTCCACAATTTTTAGCCACTTTCTTTGCCTCAATTTTGTACTTTTCATCATTTTCCTCATTTCTTAAATTTTTATGTCTATTTTCGTAGAAGTTACCATTTTTGCAGCAATATTTATATTTATATTTGTTTTTTGTAAATATTGGGACAATTGGTTTAATTTGATCAGAATAGATTCCCAGACTATTAGAAGCAGTACAAATTCAAATTTATTAATTTGGACTAGCAACCCATTGCATCCCGATAATATTTTTGGCGTGGTATGAACTGAAAATTCAAATATTAAAAATATTAGGATGAGAGGATTGTAGATTGTATTAATAATTTTTTTTATTCAAAAGATCAAATTTAGAAAATATTAATGTATTTAATCAAATTATTGAAAAGGCGCCTAAATCTTGAAAATCTTCACAGGTGGGTGAGCGCACCCACCTAACCCCCCCTTAGTTACGCTACTGAGTGTATATTTCACGTTTTTGTCATAAGCCGAGAACTTTTGTTCAATAATGTATATAATCATTTCTCATTTCTAGCTTATTTTGACTACATTTTGGTTTAACTAAAAGACAAATATCAAAAAGTCAAAAACATGTCAGATATCATGTAATTACCTATGCTCTGCCATTCACTGGCAACAGCGCAAATCTGAAGTAGCCGAAATTACATTGGGTAAACTTGTTTCTTGTGTCTAATTTCAGCCAATCAGCGAGGTCAAAACTATTCCCTATGCTCCGCAATACTGAATGGCTTAAATGGAACAAGGTATACGTCAACGTAACGTACACGTACTCTTCAAACGCAACTTTCCACTTTCCCTTGCTTGCAAATACGACGTTGTTGCTATGATATAAAATATTTTTTCAATAGAAACAAAACTATACTGTACCGTGGTCGTATCGCTAATGTAAATCAGTGAATATCAATGTGCCGTCATTGTACCTTCATCGTACTGAGAACGTAGATGTAAATGGGTCCATTAAAATACATTGAAGCAAGAAGTATCGTACCGTTATTGTACCGCTAATGTAAATCAAGCCTAAGTATGTAGTATCTCTCCGTTTTATATAAAATTGCAAAATGTTTATAACACCTGAATTAAGTAAAATATTAATGGTAAAATCTCGTTTGTGAAAAAAATAATCTGTTAGTAAATCTCATTCCGTGTCCCGTTATCATATTGAATTTTGTAGTACATACAGGCTGTTCATTTTTAAGTGGCTACCATTACGATCTCGAGAACTACAAGAGGTACGAAGTTGGTTAAATTAGATAAATATCTCTATTTTACATGAGTATTTCAATGATAAACGTATGTCTCAATACACAGCATAGCTTGTGTTGCACTTGTCCTATTTACGGACGGGTATATTATAACAATTAAGAGTTTCAAACTACAAATCGCTTTCGGTGGTTTCTTTATACCTATATATATATATATATATATATATATATATATATATATATATATATATATATATATATATATATAAGTTATAGTGCTAACAAATAGACAAAGTGCTGATTTACCAGTATGTGACTCTATCATATTACATTAGTATAAAAACACATGTAACGCTTAAGATTAGTTAGTCTGTATTCCTTATTCATATTATCAAGTAGTTTATAGAATATTATAACTCTGTACTCACAAAAATAAACTTTTTAAAAACCTATTTGATCGAATAAGAAATTTAAGTGGCGCAGTCGATAGGATTGCCAAAACAATTTAGCGAATATAAATTGTTTCACCTTCGTGATTAATTTGGCAAATTCGAACATCTTCACACTTCGATCACAGTATCCTGCATCTGAAAGGACATCAGAAGCAAGAAACATCTCGACGAGCCGAGCGAGCCAAGCTGAACGGACATCAGTGCAACTCCTCAACTTCGAGACCGTGTACGACTTCAGGGCACATGAAGCCGACACTGCTATTTTTGTGAGTACCATATGTCACTTAGCGAGCAAGAATCTTTGTCAGATTCAAATAACTCAGGACCAGACTCCGATCTCGAAACAGAAGATCGTATAATTAATTCAAATAGAAATCCTATAAATAATATCATTTTAAAACCACCAGTATTAAACATGGTTACCCCCGTATTAAAAAAGGAATATTTGGACATGGTGCCAGAGTTCCATGGGGAACGCGAATTACTCCCAAGATTTATTAGTGTGTGCGAAAAACTAGTAACAAAATTTTATAATACTGCAACCCCAACCGATTTCCAAAATGATTACCTAATGAGTAGCATATTAGCAAAAATTAAGGGTGAAGCAGCTATATCAATATTGCAAGTTCCACTATTCAAAAATGGGAAGATTTAAAAGAAGCATTAAAAAATGCTTATTCGGACAAACGTGACTGGTTCACATTAAATATGGAAATAAATGAACTGAAACAAAATCCTAATGAAAACGTTTTTGATTTTTTCGGTCGTTTGCAACATCTCTTAAATTTACTAATTTCTAATATTTCAACAAACGCCGCTGCCGAAGCATCCGTTGTTATGATTGACTATTTCCAACATTATGCTTTGCGCGTCTTACTTAAAGGTTTAAAAGAACCTATAGGACAATTAATGAGGGCAAAAAACCCTACAGATCTAAATTCGGCTTTAAGTATGCTAGCGAATGATTTTCAATTTGAATATTACGCCAAATCCAAAAACGCTAATCAGCATACACCGAAATTAAATCAAAAACTACAGACACACCAACCAAGATACAACTTTCCTAAACCCATACACTATTTTAATTATACACCTAATAAAACTCTGCATCGTTCACCAATGCAACAAACCGCATTCAGACAACAATATACACCCCAACAAGCAAGACAATATACACCGCAAACACCACGTCAAGGTCCATTCACCAGACAAACCCTTCCTGCACCTACTCCGATGAGTATTTCCACGCGAAATACAACCCAATATCGTCCTACACCTGGCCCATCCAGACAAGTACAAAACTACTACGGACAAAACCGCGCTAACACAGCAGGAGAATTATATAATATCAACGAGTCAGCTGTACCTGCCGTTGACCCATATGTTTATTACGATAACGAAGAACAAACTGACCAAGTTTTAATTGATAACGATTATGAAAATCCACAAAATCCCGACAATTTTGAAGACGATAATTTTTTAGACATTGCGGCCTCGGAAACAATACAAACAAATTACCCAGAGTCGAACTAATGAACTTGACAAATAAAAGTAAATTACCTTATATTATATTCCCCGAAAATAATTTGAAGGTTTTAATAGACACCGGAAGTACGAAATCTTTTATAAAACCTGCCATAGCGCATAAATATTACAAAAATTCTATTTTTAAAGACCCATTCCAAATTTCAACCGCGCATGGAACTTCGATTGAAAATTACAGCACACTCGTACCTATCTCAAAATTATTCAATATAAAGAAAAATGCAAGTCTAAAATATCACATTTTCGATTTTCACGACGAATTCGATCTACTATTAGGATTAGATAATCTGAGTTCATTAAAAGTAATTATAGACCTGAATAAAAATTTAGTTACAACCCCTACCTGTCAAATAAAAATTCAACATCAAAATTCTGAAAATAAAATTAATACAAACAACATTAGCTATCCAAATATTAATGTAACATTAGATCCCAAAACGGAAAAGGTAATCAAAGTTCAAGTAACCCAACAAAACGGAACTATTCTAATTCCAAAACAACAACAGAATAATCTAATTATCCCCGAATGTGTCACCACAGCCAATAATTACCATGCACTTTGTACAGCAATTAATAATTCGGAATCACATATCAATTTCACACAATTACAACTAATTACTGTAGAAAACATCTCCAATTATGAAACGTACTCATCATCTAACTTTAATTTCATTCAATCAGAAAAAATTAAATTTGATATTTCCAAAATTCGGACAGATCATATGAATTCGGAAGAAAAATCAGCTATTACTGAATTAATTCAAAATTATTCCGACATATTTCACGTAGATGACAAGAACTTAACATTTACTAATCAAATTAAACATTCTATAAAAACAAGTGACGAAATTCCTATTTACACGAAATCCTATAGATACCCAGAAATTCACCGGCAAGAAGTACGTTCTCAAACACAAAAAATGTTAGATCAAAATATTATTAGACCATCATGTTCGCCATGGTCATCACCTATTTGGGTTGTCCCCAAAAAACTCGACGCAACCGGTAAACGCAAGTGGCGTATAGTGGTAGACTACAGAAAATTGAATGAAAAGACTATTAGCGACAAATACCCATTACCAAACATAACTGATTTACTAGACAAACTCGGACGCTGTCAGTATTTCACTACTTTGGACTTAGCATCTGGCTTCCACCAGATTGAAATGGACAAACAGGACATTCAAAAAACTGCATTTAACACGGAAGACGGGCATTATGAGTTCACTCGTATGCCTTTTGGCTTAAAAAACGCGCCCGCGACATTCCAACGCGTTATGGACAATGTTCTGAGAGGATTAGTAAACAAAAAATGCCTTGTTTACCTCGACGACATTATTGTGTTCAGCACCAGCCTACAAGAACATATTCAAAATTTAAAATTAGTTTTCGAACGTTTAAAAAATTCAAACTTTAAAGTACAACTAGACAAATGCGAATTCCTTAAAAAGGAAGTAGCGTATCTCGGGCATATCGTAACCACTGATGGCGTGAAACCAAATCCTGACAAAATTTCGGCTGTTCTAAATTTTCCAATTCCAAAAACTACAACTCAAATTAAAGGCTTCCTAGGACTTTTAGGTTACTATCGAAAATTTATCAAAGACTTCGAGAAGATAACTAAACCGCTGACTAGACGCTTAAAGAAAAACGCAGTTATTGACATCAACGACCCTGAGTACAGACAATGCTTTGAAAATTGCAAGAATTTGTTGACTAATGAACCACTACTCCAATATCCAGATTACGACAAAGAATTTAACTTGACATGCGATGCAAGCCAAGTAGCAATAGGAGCCGTGTTATCTCAAGGTAGCCTAGGCAACGACCTACCAGTAGATTACGCTAGCAGGACATTAAACGAGACAGAGATAAACTATTCCACCATCGAGAAAGAAATGTTAGCTATCATTTGGGCGACTCAGTACTTTAGAACTCACTTATTGGGACGCAAATTTAAAATCTATACAGACCACCGACCCTTGCAATGGCTATTCTCGTTAAAACAATGTAGCCAAAAATTAATAAGATGGCGCCTCAAATTAGAGGAATATGACTATGAGATAATCTATAAAAAAGGCAAACTTAACACCAATGCCGACGCCTTAAGCCGTATACCTATCGAAAATAATAAAATTCAAAATTCACAACCACAAACACAATTAAATGACACTCCACTAGCTCTATACAAAGACTATTTAGATAAGAAACATTGCCTTAATCACAATAACAACAACATTATAGAAGTAATAGGTAATCTATTCGACGCACCATCCGACTCTAGTCTAGCTCATTGCGTGAGCAAAGATTTAGAAATGGCATCGGGTATTGCCAAAATTTTCAAAAATAAATTTAATAATGTGCACAAGTTAAAATCTCAAAATCCTCAACTTCACAATCTAGTATATTTAAAAACCCCACAAAGATATCTACTATACTTAATAACAAAGGAAAACTATTACAATAAACCCACTAAACAAGACATATTTTATACCTTACTAAATTTGAGAAAATTCTGTTTACATCATAAAATCAGAAATTTAAGTATATCAAAAATTGCATGTGGTCTTGACAATTAAAATTGGAACGAAATTAAATTAATGTTAAAATATATATTTGATAACACTGACATACTAATAACCGTTTACAAACTCCCTGAAAACAAAACTACCCAGATTGAATTAAATATAAACGAAGCAGAAAACATGGAATACTTTCATAAATTCATAGAAAATTTTAACACAGAATTAAAGAATAAAACAGATAACAAAGACGATGATACTCAATCCCTTGCAGTCGAGGTAGGTGACTCACACTATAATGAGATAAACGATGACGACACAAGCGATAGTGATATCACAATACATTCAAGTAAAGAAAACCCTATCGTCGGAATACCGATAGTAGAATGCCCCGTAAACTACGGCAAAAACCAAATTATTATAACAGAAGTCGACCTTAACCCCAAACAGGTAGAAATTACAAAATTATACGATAACAAAAAATTACGATTGGAAGTAGAATTTTCAAAATTTAATTACAAAACTGAAATGATTGCATTTATTAAAGAATATCTTGTTCCAAAAGTAAAATATCACATTTATTTCAAAAATGAACTATACGAGAAATTCAGTTCAATCCTTCAAAATTATTTTAAAAATTCTCAAGTATGTTTAGTAAAATGTACAAAATATTTAAGTGACGTCACCAACGAGGAAGAAATCATACACACCGCGGCATCGACGAAACGGAAGCGCGTATAAAACAACAATATTACTGGCCAAAATTGAGGAAATCCGTTCAAACATTTATTAATACCTGTGAAATATGCCAAGTAACAAAGTACGACAGGAGACCCTTAAATGTAAATTTAAATATCACACCCACAGCTACGAAACCTTTCCAAATTTTACATGTAGACAGCATTACTTTAGAACAAGCAAAATTTTTAACTATTGTAGATTCATTTTCAAAATATGCACAAGCATACAAATTAAATACAGGACAAGGCATAGAAGTTTGTAATAACCTAGTTAAATATTTTACACATCACGGAATCCCAGAACAAATTATTTCAGATAACGGGTTAGAATTTAAAAACTCAGTCGTAAAAGAATTGCTGACACTACACAAAATCGACATACATTTCATAAGCTCACAACATCCAGAATCTAACGGCATAATAGAACGTTTCCACTCGACCCTTATCGAACACATCAGACTATTTAACAATCAAAATGAATACAAAACGGAGCCTATAGAATCCAAAGTAAATTATGCGTTATTAATCCATTCGGTCACAAAATTGAAACCGTGCGAAATTATTACCGGCCATTTAGACACTAACTCTCCATTTAATATCGACCTCGAAAAACAACTTATTAACAATTATATAGAAAGTCACAAGAATAAAACTAAATTACTTTACGAATCAATTAGAGACAAAATCCAGACGAATAAAGAAAAAGTAATAAGTAAATGTAATGAAAATAAAGAAGAACTGCCAGAAATCCCCAAAAGGGTATACGTGAAAAATAAACAGAAACAACAAAAAACTAAAAACAAATACAAACCCGAAAAACTAAGCAAAATTAATAAACATCGTAAGACAGGGAAAATCCAAACCACCCACGGTAATACCACAGAGAATATCCACCTCTCTAACATTAAACGCCCTAGACAAAAAACTTACAACTTTGAACCAATTCCAGGTTGTTCGCATTGGGACAAGGAACAATGATTAGGAACATAACAGAAAACCTCGGAACCTTCCTATCAACCTCGGTCCTGCCAAACTCGAAAAGACGACTCATACATTCGTACACTACTACAATCTCAAAGCTCTTCTTAACCAGTACAGCAGTCTAAACACACAATACTCAACACTAAAATCCACCATATCTAATAACTCACAGCATTTCAACGAACTTGAAAATTATGATAAAATACTAGAATTTATTCAGACAAATATCGACACAAAAATTAATAATATCGGAATTCATTCTGTTCACCATAAAACTAAACGTGGCTTAATAGATGGATTGGGGTCGATATTCAAATCAGTCACCGGAAATTTAGATGCCGAAGACGGCAAAAGATACAATGAAATGTTTGCACATATGCAAGAAAACGAGCATAATTTGGAAAGTCAAATCAAACTCTCATATTCGGTGAATCATCAAATTATTCAAAATTTTAATAAAACTATCTCGGATATCCAGCACAACGAAGAAATTTTAAAATCCAAAATATTACAACTTTTCGAAATAATAAAGGGTACGCACATTCAAAGTATACTATATTATGGCAAAAACATTTACGATCAACTTATTATATTATACAACTCTATATTAAATGTCTTACAAGACGTTGAAAATTCAATCACCTTTTGTAAATTAAGAACGCTGCACCCCAGTATAATACACCCCATGGAGCTACTAGCAGAATTAAAACAAATTTCAAAATTCTATCATTTACAGTTACCATTCGAACCTAGACAAGAGAACCTATTAGACTTCGAGTCGTTGTAAAAATAAATTGTAAAATAGAAGCAACTCAAATAATCTATTTCATTTCTACCCCCATAAACTTTGAAAAAACTTTCGACCTCTACTACATGTACCCAATTCCAACCAAACACGAATCAAAATTTATTACAATCATTCCCAATACTAAATACCTTCTTAAATCTGATAAAGAGATCGTGCCGCTGAATGACATGTGTGTTCAAGCAAAAATATTTCAGTGCCCTAATAAGTACCACGCCCATTTCTCAGCGATGTGCGAAGAAGAAATATTCCAAAATCAAACTTCGAGTCACTGTCATTATACAAAAATTAACTTAATTACAAATCATGTCGAAGTGATTCCAGAAATCAATAAATACCTAGCCGTTTTCCCAAACGAGGAGAAAATCACCATTAAATGCCATGAAGAAACCAACATCCAAACCTTAGAGGGAATCTTTCTAATTAATAATCAAAACAACTGCGAAATTCACTTCAGGCAACAAATACTAATATTCCAAAATGAAAACCATGGTCAACCCCTATTACTCCCCAAATTGAATTTAAAATCCCAGTCGTACAAAATTACAAATTTCTCCGTTAACCTAAATCCCTTGAAATTAAATGATATATCCTTCAATCCAATCGTCTCGATACCAGAAGAAAAATTCAACATGCACATCCCAAGTATATGGTCCATCATCCTGTATGCGATCGCTGCAATCATCGTTGGGTACTTCGTATACAAACACATAAAGAAGAGGAAACCAGCCACACAGAGGTCATCTCGCACCCCTGAAGACGTCGAACTTCAACTTCCGCAGGATGCTCGAATCTGAGGAGGGAGGAGTTATAGTGCTAACAAATAGACAAAGTGCTGATTTACCAGTATGTGACTCTATCATATTACATTAGTATAAAAACACATGTAACGCTTAAGATTAGTTAGTCTGTATTCCTTATTCATATTATCAAGTAGTTTATAGAATATTATAACTCTGTACTCACAAAAATAAACTTTTTAAAAACCTATTTGATCGAATAAGAAATTTAAGTTATATATATATATATATATATATATATATATATATATATATATATATATATATATATATATATATATATATATATATATGTTATATTTTCAAGGTTCGCGGAAGGGTTTTTAAAAAGATTTTTATTGTAAGTTAAAAGATTATATTCGCTAATCTTTTATTATGTCACAAGTTACAATATATTATTTACAGAGCTGGGCAAAGTACCGAAAAGTAGTACTTGAAGTACAAGTACCAAGTATCTTGATGTTTTTAAAAGTACTTGAAGTACAAGTACTTTTTTAGTTTCTAAAGTACTTGAAAGTACCAAGTACTTAAAAAAGTACTTGTATATTTGGGTGCAAGTACTTTTTAAGATAATTGATATTTTTCTGATTATATGGACCTTAAAAGGCGATTGTTAACAAAAATTTCAATATGCGATATTTATTTGGTTATTTACAACAAGAGTTCCTCGCTGGGACTGCCGTATCATCTAGCGATCTCATGACGTAAAATTGACGTCATATGATCGCCAAGTGATGCGAGAAGCTGTACCGAGATGTTAGAATGACGTCATTTTTACGTTATGCGATCGCCAGGCGATCCTAGCGCTGTAGTTAGGTAATACAAATATTTATGTGTATGCAATATGCGCAGATTAGAATTAATTTATTTATGCCAAAAAATTTGCAAATATATCTTTACTTTCACATTATCGCTGAAAATATATTTATTAATGAAATTCACATAACATCACAACTCTGCAAAAGAAACACTGACAGACAAACACAGTAATTCAAGTACATTTAAAGTAATTCAAATAAAATAAATATATCATCACGGCTTATTATCCATTGCTGGGTGTGCCAATCTGCTTTGTAAGCAGATATCAAAGATGATATATTTGCACCGTGCGGGCGCTTACCAGGCGTCATCTCGCGGGCACTCATTGCTGGCGTGGAGAGTGCACCATAGGGGTCAATTTTGTGCCATTTAAAATTGGAAATAATTGGCGTCGGTCGGGATCGAACCCGATTCCCCAGATTTTCGACCTGACACTCAGGCATGCGGCCACGAGACCCCGTAAAGTAATTCAAGTACATTTAAAATACTTTAAGTACATTTAAAATACTTCAAGTACATTTAAGTACTTCAAGTACATTTAAAGTACTTAAAGTATTTTTCATTGTACTTCAAGTATTTTTTCAAGTATTAAGTACCAAGTACATGTGAATAGATTTACTTTGTCAAGTACAAAGTACTATAAATAGAAAGTACTTCAAGTACAGTACTTGAAGTACTCAAAGTACTTGCAAGCTTAATAAAGTACTTTTCTTGCAAGTATTGCCCAGCTCTGATTATTTATTTAATTTTATTACATTTAAAGTTTATTTGTGTGAAATTTATGAATGGTTACATCAGACTGTGTAAAAATAAGTAAAGTTACAATTTATATAGTTTATGCTTTCCGGTATAGGAACTGCAACCTCAGCAATATGGGATGTGGTAACTCCTCTCTCCTTTGAATTGGGCTTCATCAGGAAGCTTCAGCGGCGACTGTGGACTGGTTTCTTCTCATGGATTTGAGTGGAAGTTTCCTCTTAAGATAGACTGTGACAGAAATAATAGCAACAATAATAATTATAACATATAATGCCAAAACGGGGTATTTGGTGCCATCTTCTTCGTACAGTGGCGGCTCGTGCATCAAAACTTTGATGAGGCATGGCATCTAGAAAAAAAATGCGTCGCAGGCGAAATTTTTTTCATTTAAGGTCAAATGTTTTATAATTGAAAGTTATATTTTTCAAGGGATGTGCAGCTGCATGTTTTTCCCCTCGTTTTTCCCCTTGCATGTACAAAAATAAATTGCTAGACCACAAAACATTTCTTCCATCTTCGAATTAAAATTTTGAATTTCAATTTTTCTTGCACTATCAATTGCGGTAGAAATATTTTGCTTCCTTAAAAGTACTAATTTACAAGTTGAAGCAATGTGATCTTTACGTATGTTCGTAATACTAGTAATGAGTATGCACGGCCAACCAAATAATTTATTAAGTACTTTACTGCCGACAAGCCAGTTATATTTATCATAGCAGGTGTTAGTTGCATCTTGCCTCCTTCTCCAATATTTATTAATGATGTACTAAGATCAGAACAAAGCAGAGATGGTCTGTTTGTTTTAATTCAGTCGATGAAATTGATTTTTGTTAATTAAAAAATAGTATATTAAAGAACGTGTTTTATAAGACATGTTTTTTTTCGCACGCGTCAAAATTTATAAAACGAGCGTTAGCGAGTTTTCTAATTGAAAAGTGCGAAAGAAAGTCTTATAAAATGAGTTCTTTATACTATTTTTTATATTTTGCGCCTTCTACAATTAACAACTGTTTCTTCATTAATATCTTCCTCCTGAACCAAACCTTTAATTTCATTTTCTATTTCTGATGCCGATTCTGTCTTTCTATGTGAATTTGACGTTAACGAAACCATTAATTCTGTATTCTGTACAGGACGAATAATTTCTGGCTTGAAAATTACATCACGGCTTACGATTACTCGCCTCTTCTGCGGAATCCAAACTCTGTAACCGTCGTGTTCACCATGATATCCAACAAAAATACCATTCATACTTTTTGGATCAAATTTTCTTCTATGTTGTTTCGGTATATGTATATAACATTCCGTGCCTATCACTTTTAAATGTTTAATATTAAGAATAGTTTTATTAAACCATAGTTCATACGGTGACTTGTGTTCTTCTGGAGTTTGTCCTGTTAAATTCAACAAATACACAGCCGTATTACACAATTCAGCCCATAAATGTTTTGGCATTTGATGTGAATGTAACATTGTTCGAGCTAATTCTATAATAGTTCGGTTCTCGCGTTCTGCGGCACCGTTTTGTTCAGGGGAATATGGTGTTGAGGTCCTCATTCTTATACCAAATTCTTTAATTATCTTCTGTACTTCATGACTCGTAAATTCACCACCATTGTCACATAACAATTCTTTTACTGCATGTCCATTTGTCTTAGCCTAATTTAAAAATTCTCGTAAATACTCCGCCACTTCATTTTTACTTCTTACAAAGTATGCTCGACGATATTTACTATAATCATCCTTGAATAGTATAAAATAACGATTTCCAGCAGTTGATTTACATTCAATAGGTCCACACATATCTGCATTGATTTGTTCTCCTACTGATTTTGGTCGATTTGGTCTGGATTTAAAGCTCTTTCTGTGAGCTTTTCCCAATGCACATCCATCGCAGAATTGTCCATCTGGCTTTACTGTAATTCCATATCGCGTCAAAATATTGTTCACATGTTGTTTATTCTGGTGTCCCAGACGTTCATGCCATAACTGTAATGTATTTTCAGCATTTGTTAAGTATACTACCGTTTCCTTTTGCTTCTCTACTTTCATATCCAATTCATACTGGCCATTATTTAATTTACCATATAATTGAATCTCACCATTTCTTATGAATCTGCAGTTTCTTGCATCGGCTTCAAAAATATAGCCTTTTGATGTAGCTCGACTCACAGAAAATAATCTTCTCGTAGCATCAGGTACATATCTGACATCTTCAAGATATTTACGAATCCAACATGAGTTCAATTTTACCATGACAGTTACGGTACCTTGTCCAAGAGCAAAGGATCTACTTTCTCCATTAAAACCACTCATTGGTTGTGGAACTGCGTATGGTTTATAATCGGTAAAATCATACTTATCTGACGTTATATGAGATGTTGCTCCGCTGTCTGCTAACCATTTTTCAGACGTATCAACACCATCGTGACACATAAATGACTGATCTTTTCCTTTCTTTATATCCACTTTACAATCACGTTGTAAATGTCCTTTCTTATTACATTTATAACATCGCATGTTGAATGTTCTCTTCTTTGTATCTTTAACGTTGCCATCATAGCTTCTTGTTGACTCCATTTTATTTAAAGTTCCTGCTTTATAATACTTCTTATTTTCATTCCTACTGCTGCTAGTCGTTCCACCAAACTTGTTTGAACCAGCTCTGGCGTAGAAAGCTGTTGACTTCAATTCATCCATATGATCTCGCTGTTCATACATACGCAGGCGTTCCAACAAAGTATGCATCGATCGATCAGTAATCGGTACTGCATCCCAAATGTCTCGAAAATTTCTAAAACCGGGGCCCAAAGTAGAAAGCACACGTTGTATTAGGATACACTCACCCATTTTAGCTTCCTTGGATGCAATTAAAGCGTCATTCATATCATGAAAATGTTTTTGCAATTTAGCAACATGACCAATAACATCTTCAGTCATATTAGGCCAATTAAAAAATTCTGCAAGCAATCTATCTCGACGTTGCTCATTACTTTGTTCATATACGCTCAGTAATTGTTGCCAAACATCATTTGCCGAAGTACAAGTAAGTATCAATTGACGTGGTTCATCACTCAAAGAGCTTACAATATAAAACATTGCATCAGCATCCTGTTTCAACCACAAGGATAACTTCCTTTCGTATTCCATTTTCGCAGTATTATCCCCATCAGAAATTACTTCTACAGGTCTTTTGAATATACCTGTTACTACATCTAAAAGAGCATGTTTACGCAGTAACAAAGTAATTAATAACTTCCAACTTGACCAATTCGAAGAATCAATAAGTTTTTCAATTTTAATCACGGGGTCATCTGACATTTTTTTTTTAAATTCAAAAAATTTTTTTTACTGTGTATTTCCAACACTTCTACAATATACAATCCAGAGATTAAGGCGTTACCTAGGCCCATAACCTATTATTATATTATAGAGTAATTAATGAACAAGATTACTGAGAAAAATATATTGACATTCA
Organism: Harpalus rubripes; assembly: GCA_963082715.1. NCBI lineage: Eukaryota > Metazoa > Arthropoda > Insecta > Coleoptera > Carabidae > Harpalus > Harpalus rubripes. Next base: position 38,422,866 of record OY720451.1, on the reverse strand, counting down.
ACATATACACGTCAATCATTATCTATATATTATATATATATTTTTTTCATGGCAAACTAACAAACTATAAAATGCATTTATTTACAACAATATTATTATCATTTATTTCGAAGTTCTTTTTTTTAAAGTCCCAGTCGAAGCCATTACACTTGTTTTGTTGTTAACTAAAATTCAAAATACAAAAACCCTACGTAGGTAAACTATAAAAACTACGAGAAAAATAAAAGAATTAAATACTTACTGCCATACGTATCAAAGTCGCAAACCAGGGCCTATTATAATAAAAATGCTAGACAGGTTATGTTATGTTTATGTCGTTAATATTATTTAAACTGGCTTGCAACATGTACAGTAGATGTGAACTTATTTACAAAATTTGTCAGCATGCCGCGTTTGATTGTACTCACGTACGGTCTCGGCCTCTATAGGGCCGTGTAGAACTGTAGAAAGTAAAGAAACTATCTTTTATCCTCTCATTGCATTTTGTATTTGAAGCAATGCCACGAACAGCGCTGTCCAGCGCACGTACAAATGAAAGCCATATCAAAAACATTAGGCAATATTAAGCATTAAACTACTCATTTCGAGAAGCACTTCAAAGGGTGAACAGCATTACAGATTAGTTATGGTGGTGGCTTAAATTATTCTTTTGATATTTATAAAAAGCATCCATTAATGGAATAAGTAGAAATTTAATTTACATACTTCCTTACATTATTTACAGCTTTATTTTTTTTCTGGTGCGGCACTGCCTCACCTGCCTACCTTGACAAGCCGCCACTGCTTCGTATGGTGTTATATCGTCGGACAGGATGTCTTCTGCCTTGTTTATTGGTCTGAGTTTGGAGATGCTATTCAATTCAATTGTAGTTTTGGGAATTTGTGTGTTGTTGAAATTTATTTCGTAATTCTCAATTACGGTAGGTTTGCCAAATGTATCATGTTTGAAGTCGAGTTCTTTATTTTGAATTTGCAATTCACATCCATCATCTTTGATGAGAAGTATACCTTGAAGGCTTCTTATATTATGGGCGTGACTGCATTTTACTTTCCAAGTTTTCGGGGTGCGGAAATATGGCCAAATATTGGTTGATTTCCTCCAAATATTCGAGATGGATACTCCTTATATTTAGTTTGACAAAATGACAGTTTTCGACTGTGTTCTTCGTTAGGAAGTTAGTCTCACAGGAGGATTTTATTAGGACAAGACAATGAACCAAAACGACTGGTGGGACAGAGAGTGCAAAGATAAACAAAGAGAAACAAGAAGATATCTAAGATTACTTAGAAAGGGACACATTACAAGCGATAAGTACAAGCAAAAAATTAAGGAATACAAAATATTTTGCAAAACAAAACAACAAACACAACAGCAAAAAGCCCAGGAAGAACTCTACAGCATCAACTCCGAAGCACAGGCTTGGAAGTATATAAGTAAAGAAAGAAAATAAATCCACGTAAGTGAGAATATTTCAGAAGAACAATGGGAATAATATTTCAAGAAATTACTACAAGGAGTAGGAGAAAAACCAGAATTAGCTGACTTTAATGAACACTCAAATCTAAACGTAGGAAATATCATTACAGAAGATGAAGTAAGAGCACAAATCCGCAAACTATAAAAGAATAAAGCGCAAGGTGAAGACGAAATACCAAACCAAGCTTGGATTCATGGAGGAAAGAAGATACTAAAAAGTATAACTCACATTATAAATATAGCCTGGAAAGGTAATAAGTTCCCAAAAAGATGGACTAAAGGAATTATTGTGCCGATACATAAAAAAGGAGACGCAAGTACAAAAAGTAATTATAGAGGAATCACCATCTTAAATACTTTGTACAAAATCTACGCAATGGTCCTGAACCAGAAACTTCAAGATGAATTAGAAACCAAATGCATCCTCCCACACACACAAGCGGGATTCAGACAACAAAGGAGTACTACGGACAATATATATATATATATATATATATATATATATATATATATATATATATATATATATATATATATATATATATATATATATATATATATATATATATATCTATGAAAAACGTATATAAATTTCCTTTTTCTTTTGCAAGCTGTTGTTCGACTAGGTAGTTTAAGATATATATATATATATATATATATATATATATATATATATATATATATATATATATATATATATATATATATATATATATCTTAAACTACCTAGTCGAACAACAGCTTGCAAAAGAAAAAAGAAATTTATATACGTTTTTCATAGATTTTCAAGCAGCATTCGACAAAGTAGACAGAGGAATATTATTCAAAACTATGAAAAACAAACGAATAGATGAACACTTAATAAAAAAAATACAAGCAATATATAGGGAAATATCGAATGTGGTAAGATCAAGTCATACGTTTACAAAGGAATTTTGGACCGTAGCAGGTCTAAGACAAGGATGTCCTCTAAGCCCAACTCTCTTTGCAATATACATATCGGATATAGAAGAACACTTCCAGAAAGCGCAAACAGGAGGAGTACTTGTTAGTAATACTAAATTCTGGACCCTCGCATATGCAGACGATCTGATACTATTGGCTAAAACGCATAAAGAGATGGAATCAATGATGAAAAGATTAGACACATACCTACAAAAAAAGAAAATTTCATTAAACATAAACAAATCAAAAATAATGAAGTTTAAAAAAGGAGGAGGCAGGGAGAAAGAAGATAATTGGAGATGGAGAGGAGAAAAAATAGAACGAGTGAAAGAATTCAAGTACTTGGGATACACATTTAAACAAACAGTGGGACAGAAAAGCATATAGAACAGATAGTAAAAAAAGACAATACAGCAGCAATAAAAGAAGTTTGGAGTATAGCAGAAAGAAAATTTAAAAACAACTACAAAAAAAGAGTAACGATATTTGACTACATCATTAAAAATATAATCATGTACGGAGTTGAGATCTGGGGTTGGAAAGAAGAAGAAAAAATTGAACAGACACAGTTAAAATATCTCAGATGGACACTAGGACTGGATAGACATACCTCACAATACATTGTTTTAGAGGAAACAAACAGAAATAAATTACGAATAGAAGCTGGACGCAGAGCGGTAAAATATGAAGAAAAAATTAGAAATTGTGACCTAAGCAGAATTATTCATCAATGCTGAAAGGAAATAAAGAAAAAAGAAGAAAGAAAACTGGCACCAACCAAATGGGAGATTCAAAGGAAAAACTACTTCGAAAGAAACGGTTACTCATCTGCGGAAGTGGAAAGGAAGAGGAGAGAATTGCAACATAAGCATCGAGTTAATCCACAGAGACCAAGACATACAGAAACAAAATCAAAATGAGAAGATCAAAGACTCAAGATTCAACAAATATTATAAAAATATCAAGGCAATAGGCTTGCCACAATATTTAACTAATAAAAATGGAAAGGAGATTAAACTTATAGCCAGATTAAGATGGTAACGAAGAAAATAACAATAAATACTGGATGAAGGAAGAAGACCGTTTATGCAGATTATGTAAAGAAAATGAAGAAACCCTAATACACTTACTATATAATTGCAAATATATGCCAAGTCAAACCTGCAGTCCACATCACTTCCTAGACGAGTCCGGGAAGGGGAATCATGGCTAAAAGCACTAAAGAGAAAAAGAGAAGAAATGAAATATATAAAAAAAAATTGTATTTACACAGGCATGAAATGTATATTAAATTCAACCAAATGTATTTTATGAACAGTTTGTAAGAATTCAAAGCTGAAAAGCAAGAATTAAATAAATAAATAAATATTAGGACATTGGAATATGTTTCTTTTATTGCGGGTATACGTACCACATAGAGATCTTATTTGACCAATTTCAGACTTCAGATTATAATCGTGATTGTGTATAATAATAATTAAATTAGAATTGTGTTTTGTGGGGGGATGGAATTAAATGAATTAGATCGAAATGTGTTTCATAATTTATTGGAATTTTAATAAAATATAAAATTTTGTTATCTGGCATTTTGCAATTAACTGAGAGTAAATTTTCGATTTCTGAAATATTTTCTAAATTTATGTCAAATGGCAATTCATCATTGTAATATTTCGAAATTTTGTTTAGTTCCTCATAAAGGTCATGTGTTTTGATTATACTGAGGTGTATAGTGTGAAGTTTACAAAATGTGAGAGAATTTTCAATGTCTTGAAAAGTGTTAAATGTTAGTGTATACAAAGTGTTTAGTTGACTATAAATATCTTTAATAAATAAATTGTCGTCATTTTTTGTGCCGCTAATAGCCAAATGCATGAGCTGTTCAATTTTTAATTTTAGAGTGACTTCGTTTTGTCTGATAGTGTAGACAGTGTTGTTAAAATATTTTTTATTATACATGCATCATAATCCCTCTTTAAAACACGCCAAAGCGTGTTTAAATCGACCATAAAAACACGCTAAATTTTTGAGTTACCTAGGTAACGAAAAATGACAATTAATATGAATAACAACTAAAACAATTATTATTATTGGTTTTTATTTAAATTTATATAAAAATTACAATTTTTGTTGTCAGCAATATGGAAATTACAGGATTTTAGCTGGGTATTTATAGTTTCGCTGTCGCCGTTTGCTGGAATGTCTATATTATCTTTTAATATAGTTTGTGTACTGGTAAGTGCCTCTCCAATGCGTTTCGTGACTGATATTTTGTTCTGTATGGATTCTTCAATATATCCACTCGCTACCGTTGATGATTTCCATCCTACTTGGCGCTTCAGTTCATCCACACTCATTCCGCTGTTTGCCATGATTGTGGCAGAACTGCGCCTGAACGCGTGTCCGGTATACTTTGTAGCGTCAGGAAGATTTAAGAAACGCGCCAGAAGAGAAGGACATTTTCCAAAAGTATTAATTCCAACGACTTGTTTAATGCATTTTCCATTGGCGTATTTCAAAAATACTCTATCCGTAGATATATTTTCTGGACGTAGAGATAGGTATTTGTTAAATAATTTGAAATACGATATGTCATCATTATCAACCACAGCAAACTTTCGACCTTTTTCGGTTTTTGATGGTCGAATATTAATAATTAAAACAGAACCTTCTTTTTTAATATCAGACAGGCGCAAATCACATAATTCATATCTCCTGCATGAGCCAAATATTCCACATATGGCTACCACCTTTAAAATAAAATATTTATTAAATTTTGTAAAAAATATCATAATCTCGCGCTTACCTTCAAAAATAAGTAGGTATTATCTGGGGCTTCAATAAAAAATTTCCTTAACTGTTCTTCCGAAAATACGAAAGATTTTTTCGGCTCGCAGCCTTTATTAACGCTTTTCATGAAAGCATGCAATTTATGAAAAGTAGCTATGTTTACTCCTTTCTTAAGTTTTAGCATTGCTTGTAATTTGGAATGAATGCACCATAATGATGAAGGTTTATACTGATTTGACTATAACGAAACACAAAATAAGTACAATAAATTTCACAAGTTACCGTTATACCATTTGGTTCATATAGGCCAGCATGAGTGTTTCATCCACAGTTACGGCATTTTTATTTTCCATCCATTTATTTAATTTTTCGTATTCCTTATAATACGCGTCTTTAGATTTAGGCGAAATTAATCTTAACTCCGCCTGTTCAGCTAATTCTTTAATTTCATTCATTTCTCACTCTCACAATCACGTGAAAAAATATTGACTTGTTGACAACTTAAACAATACGAATAATTGCTAACTGTCTCCTTGGAAACGCTTAAACTCACTGGATCAAAAATCAAAACCGTATGATTTGCAATAATTTTCAGTTTTAAATGGTTATGATGCATTTATAATAAAAAATAGCGTATGATACACGTGTATAAGCTAGCCTTTAAAGCACTACGACATTAAAGCCACTCCGCTACGCGTCGCGGCTTTAAACTTGTCGTGCGTGCTTTAAAGGCTAGCTTATACACTTATATCATAATATACTATTTCCTACAACCGTGCGTGAAAAGTACTTTTCACGCATTCATTACAGTGTGTAAAGTGTCACTTTTCAAGCACTAGTGCTAGGCAACTTTAAAATTCGATTAATTTACCTCTCAAGTATATAATTAGGTAGTAAATAATAATGAAAGTAATAAAATTTATTAAGAAATATGAATATACACTGTAAATGAAACAAATCTAATATCTTTTTTAACAGATTGAGTACTAATCTAATTTTTAAAAACATTAACATTTTTTTGACATGTATTCTATCGTAACCTAATTTTTAATATTAATATGAAATGTACAATTTGTACATTATAAAAGACTAATCATTGTCTGTCTGAAATTCTTCCAAGTGTTTAAGTTACATTTGTACAGTGTTATGAGAAAGAGTACTAACAATATTTGAAGCTGCTGGATGCCTGTACACTCAGTACTATTATGAAAAACATCAAAACCATTTCGGTTGTAGGAAAAATGTTGTATGTAACACATGTGTAAAATAGTATTTTTTGTCTCGTGCTACAATTTAAAACATCGCACTTGACCAAAAAAGTACTACCGTACACACTTGTTACATAAATAACTATTATTATTTGGTGACTAACGGAGTAATGATGTTTAATTTGGTTATTTAATTTCTTCATCTATGAGTAATGATATTTAATTTTGGTTTATTAGGATTTCTTTGATATTTTTCAGCCAAACATACTTCGCATTTGTTTATGTACTCTGTAATAGTTTTTAATTGGTTAGGCCAGTAGTAACGTTTTTTAATTTGTGTATGGGTCTCGTTTATTCCTCGATGATTTGTTTTTCCTTCGTGGTAATTCGTGATGACTTGTTGAATTTCGTCTTTGTGGTGCGTTCGGCTTGCTAACGCTTTTCACTCTTTTGACTCCAAGTGTTCCTATAATCGTTCGGGTATGTACGATGGAGTAAATAGATCTCACTCCTTGATCGTTCGGGTAAACGGAGTGGACTTAAAAGAGTTAACTCCATTTACTCTACCTCTTAGCATGGGACTCAAGGAGTGCACATGCGTATTAGGTTATTTTTTGACGGCTAATAGAAAGTTTGAGTATTAATTTTTACAGGGTTCTGTGCTAATCGTGATGTGTCTTAGAGCCTCGTTTGTTTAGCTATTTTTCTTAGCGGTATTGTGGTTGTAAATATTTAAAAAAAAAATAGTTACTCTGTATTCATGCTGAGAAAATAGGGAAGAGTGATTTATTATTATTTTTAATTTTTATATATAATTCATATGTTATCTGGATTATAAAATAATTTTATTATTTAAATGCAGTACCTACAATTATTTTTTTGTAAATTTAAAATGACAGCTGACAGTTAATTTACCACACTCCTATGCAAGCCGAACGCTTACTATATGCTCCGAAAGATTTAAGGTCACGTGACAACGCTCCGTACTCCACTCCAACTCCATTAGAGTTAACAAGCCGAACGCACCATTGTTCTATATCTATTAATTTTGTATTACATTTGATAAATTTAATTTCCGAATTTTTGAAATATTTTTGAAATGCATTACTGAATTGTTCATAAATGGGATCTTCAAAATAGAGATAATATGTAGCATTAGGGGCGATGTATTGTTTTATAAAATCAACAATGTTTGAACGTAAAGCCTCATTTTATCAACGTGAAATTTCTTTATCTTTGGTTTAGATGGAGCGTGTTTTACGAGAGATATAAAAATTTGATATTTGCTAAAGTTTACTGGGGATTCGGTAATTGTTATGCCAACAATGGGACTTTCTGGGTTTGAATGGATTGTTTGGTCAGTTTCGGGATCTTTTTGTTCCTCTTCATCGGGGTTTACTATTAAAGATTATGTGTCGTTATCAGGGTTAAAATTTTTATTAAAGTTTTCAATGTAATCAAGAAGATTTTGAGTGCCTGCATCTAGTGTGTTTACATTTAATTCTATTCTCGAAAGAGCATCTGCGTTTTTGTTCAGCTTGCCCTTTTTGTATACTACTTAATAATCGTAATCTTCAAGTTTAGTTCTCCAACGCATTAGTTTGGAATGTGGATTTTTTAATGAGTGAAGTTATTGCAAAGGTTTATGGTCGGTAATAATTTAGAATTTTTTCCACAAATGTAATGTCTAAAATATTTAGTAGCCTATACAACGGCAAGTAATTCTTTTTCGGTTGTGCTGTAATTTTTTTTCAGTATCGTTCAACGTCCTGCAATAGCATATGCAATAGGAAGGTCGGAACCGATAGTGCCTTGCGATAACACAGCGCCAATGGCGTAGTCACTCGCATCTGTAGTAACGTTAAATGTTTTTGTACAGTCTGGGTAATTGGAGTATTGGTTCATTCATCAGAAGATTTTTACAAGTATTGAAGCAGTGAAGCACTGAATGTACTCAGGGTCTTTGTACTTTACTTTGGAGTCTTTCTTTAAGCATTTGGTCATGGGTTTGGTTAGATGTACAAAGTTTTTTATGAATCGTCTATACTATCCCAAGAGTCCTAAAAATGCCTTTATTTGTGTAGTAGTTTAGGGGATTGGATAATTTTGAATAGCGCTGAGTTTATTAGGATTAGGTTTCACACCTTCTGGGGTTACTACGTGTCCAAGATACTCTACTTCGGTTCGTAAACAATCCGATTTGTCATGTTGTATTTTTAGGTTAGCTTTCTTTAGTCAGTTAAAAACTGTTTTTAAATTTTGAATATGTTCTTGAAGAGATGTACTAAATATAATTACGTCATCCAAATTTAGTTAACTAAATCTCTAAGAACGTTGTCCATTACTCTCTGAAAGGTGGCGGTTGCATTTTTTAGTCCGAATGGCATCCGTAAAAATTCATAGTGTCCGTTGTCGGTGTTAAAAGCTGTTTTCTGTATCTCTTTTCCATCCATTTCGATTTGGTGGAAACCAGATGCTAAGTCCAGTGTGCAAAATATTGGCAGCGTCCTAGTTTGTCGAGTAGGTCGGTTATGTTAGGTAAGGGGTCGTCAATAGTTTTTTCGTTGACTTTTCTGTAGTCAATAACTAAACGCCATTTCCGTTTACCTGATGCATCTAGTTTTTTGGGGACTACCCAAATAGGAGAGGACCATGGAGAGTTAGAGGGACGGATTATATTTTGTTCTAACACTTTTTGGATTTGGGTTTGAACTTCTTGTCTGTGAATTTCGGGGTATCGGTATGTTTTGGTATAGACAGGTATTTCATCCTTTGTGCGTATGGAGTGTTTTATTTCATTAGTAAATGTCAATGTCTTACCGTCGGAGTGAAAGATCTCAGAGTACTCCGTCAGCAGTTTTGTTATCTCACGCTTCTCTTTCTCGTTCATGTGGTCGAGTCTCACTGTTTACTCATACCAAATTATTATTTTCTATTTCTTGATTAAAATTTAGATTGTTTATTTCAAAATTGTTTAGAGAGTGAACTTGTACGCAATTTACAGTTAATGTTATGTTCTTTGGTAAAAGGAATATCTGGGTAACAACTGATACACAGCTTTGTACTTGAAGTCGTGCTTATATTGTAAAAGCTTGCTGCTTTTCAATCCTACACATGTGCTCTGCCTGGCACTGCAATCTGAATGTGGTTACATTTTTGGCGCGCAACTTTAAAAATACAATTTACCAAACAATTCCCTTTTACAAAAAAAAATATATATCTCTATATATATTTATATGTATACTATGAATTTAAATACAAACATAAAATTAAATAAATTCTTGAAATTATAACCTAGAGATCATTAGTCGTTATATCTAAGTGGACGTTTTACTATTCTTCCTGAGCGTGTTTTGGTTTGATTGGAAGTTGGTTCTGGGGTGTGAGATATGTTGTCTCGCTCGAGTAGTTTCGGACTAGCGGCCTTCTCTTCATGTTCTGGTGACTTGGGAGTGGATGAGTTGCTGCCTGAAGTGCCTACTTCTCTGTTTTTCCCCTCTTCAATTTCTTGAGTATTTTCCGGTTCTCCTGGGCGATAGAATGGTTTGATCCACGTTCTATTTCTTCTGTATGTCTTGTTATTAATTTGGACTTCGTATGATGTTCCTTGTTTAGATTTTAATTTACCTAGTGACCATTTTGTGGAATTTTCCACTGGTTGTTTCACTAAAACTTCTTGTCCAATTTCTAGTGGTTTTAGTATTTTGGAGTTTTTGTCATTGTAGTATTTTATTTTTAGTTTCTTCAATTTGAGTGCTTCTTTGACTGTTGGAATGATTTCAGGAGCTAATAAATGGTTCGAAATTGGTATTATTGTTCGAGTTCTCCTAGACATGAGTCGTTGAACTGGGCTGGAGTTCATCTCTACTGTCGGTGTATTGCGCCATTCTAATAGTGCTAGTTGGAAATCGGATTTGTCTTTATTACATTTCTTTAGCAGTTTTTTCGCAATTTTGACAGCAGATTCTGCTTTCCCATTAGACTTGCTATAATGTGGTGATGATGTACTGTGCAGAAATTCCCATTTCTTAGAAAATTCTGTGAATTGGAATCCTATTAGTTGAGGTGCATTGTCGGAGACTAAAACTTGAGGAGTACCATGCCTGGCGAAATTTTCTTTGCAGAATTTGATTATAGACTCTGCTGTGATGTTTTTTAAACGAGCGACTTCGAAATAATCTGAGTACGAATCGACAAGTATAGCGTAATTATCGGGTCCTAATGAAAATGTGTCTAAAGATACTCTTTGCCAAGGTAGTGATGGAATTCTGTGTGAAATCATGGGTGTTTTAGCTTGATCTGGTGACATCTCCTGGCAAACACGACATGTTTTGACTACTTCTTTGATTTCTGCATTCATTTGTGGCCAAAATAACGTGTCACGAGCTCTTCGTAAGGAGGCATTCTGTCCTAAGTGACATAAGTGTATTTTCTTTATCATTTCGGATCTCATCGACTTGGGTATTACGATTTGGTTTCCTCGAAATATGATTCCATCTTGGATATATAGTTCATCTTTGAAATCCCAGTATTGATAAAGACAACTGAGTAAACGGTCTTTTGTGTTCGGCCAACCTGATTTTATTGTAGCAGATAATAGATTCAGTATTTCGTCTTTACTGGTTTCTTCTTTTATTTTTGAAAGACTTTCTTGCATGATGTTTAGGTTGTCTGCAACTTTGATTGTTTCTAGTTCTTCATATATGGGATCTATACTATAAACTTCGTTCAATCGTAGATTTGTTGATTCAGGTAAGTAAATTCTGGATAGCACATCCGCTATGTACATTTTTTCACCTGCAATGTATTGAACTTGAATGTCGAATCTTTGTAATCTCAAAAGCATTCTTTGCAATCTAGTTGGTGCTTTTAAGAGAGGTTTTTTGAAAATATTTTCTAACGGCTTGTGGTCTGTTTGAGCTGTTATTTCTTTACTTCCGATTAGGTATTGTGAAAATCTTTCACATCCGAATAAGAGACTAAGACATTCCTTTTCGATTTGTGCGTACTGTTTTTCACTTTCCGTGAGGCTTTGTGATGCGAACGCTATTGGACGTCCGTCTTGTAAGATTGTAGCACCTAATCCTCGGCTAGAAGAGTCGGTCTGTAGAGTGGTTTTCTTATGAGGGTCGAAATATGCAAGAACTGGAGCAGTAGTTATTAATTTCTTGACTGTGTCCATAGCATCTTGTTGTTCCTTGTCCCATGTCCATCTTTGGTTCTTCTTTGTTAGTATTCTGATTGGCTCACAAATAGCAGAAAGATTTGGAACAAACTTGGCGACGTACGTGACTAAACCAAGGAAACCCTTTACTTCTTGCACGTTCGTGGGAGGACGCATATCAGTGATTGCTTTTGTCTTATCTGGATCTACTTTAAGTCCTTCTCTGCTCACAATATGTCCCATATATTTTACTTCCTTCTGTTTTAGTTTTATTTTGCTTTTATTAAATTTCAAATTTACTTCTCTTGCTCTAATCAGTAGCTTTTCCAGTGTGACATCATGATTTTTGGAAGCTTCTTCATCGTTTTCTCCGCAACCAAGTACTAGAATGTCATCTTGAATTATAATTATATTCGGAATATCAGAAAAAATTTCATGCAAACGTCGTTGATATTCGTCAGTAGATATCTTTAAACCAAATGGGAGTCTTTGCCATCTGAAGCGACCATATGGAGTCCAGAATGTCGTGAGTTTGGAACTTTCTTCATCGAGTTCTACATTCCAAAATCCATCTTTGGTATCTCCAAGAGAGAAAAATCTAGCTTTATTTAATTCTGGTGTGATGCTGTCAACAGTTGGTATTTCATATTCGCTTCTCTTGAGTGCTTCATTTAAATGTTTTGGATCTATACATAATCTGAGCTTCTTGGGAGTTTTTACTATTACTGAATTGCTAATCCAATCAGTTGGATTGTTTTCCTTTATTATTATTTCTTTGGCTTCTAATTCTTTTAGCTTGTCCTTGAGTTCTGGTCTGAGTGGAACTGGTATTCTTCTCGAAGTTTGTTTTACTGGCTTATACGAAGGATCTACGGTTAATTTACATTTCCCTTTCAAGCATCCTATACCTTTGAATACGTCGGAGTATTCCTTCAGTAGACTTTGACAATCATTGTCGCTGTTTTGCAATGTGTTTACATAATTTAGTTGAACTAGATTGAGAAGTTCACATGCCTTCGCCGATATTAGTGGTAGTTTCTGCTTATTTTCAGGTTTATTGTCTACAACTTGAAATATTAAATTTCTATCTATTTCATTTTTACTCACGTTTAGGCTTATCTGTCCAACTGGTTTGATTTTGTTTCCTCCAAAGCATCTTATTGTAGCTTTTGACGGTGTAAGTGTAGGCTTTTCCTTAGTAATAGATTTAAGAATGTCATATTCAATAACATTTATTGTAGCTCCACTGTCTAATTGACATTTTATGGCCTTTGACGTGTTGTTTATGCTTATTTTTAGCTTCGCCGTCCATATGTGCTTTTCAGAGCTTTGAGCGCTATTCACATTTTCCATAAACAGTGCTTCGCTTGACTCAGAGTCAGTAGTTTCTTCATTTAGGCATTTCACTCGCTGATATTTATGATTTGTGGATTTCTTGTTTTCTTTCTTCGCGTATTTGCCGTTCTTATTGTGACTGCAAACAGATGCGAAGTGGTTTAATTTTCCGCAACTGTTGCATGTTTTGCCGAAAGCTGGGCAAAATTTCCTATCGTGTTTATGTGTATTTCCACAATATTTGCACGGATTTCGATTTTGCTTCCTTTCATTCCTGTCATTCGAGATCTTGTTAACTTCTTCAGTTCTTGTGTTTGTTTTTAAATGTTTCATTTGATTTTCAGTGAGTTCGTTCGCCCTACATAAATCAATAGCTTTATCAAGTGTTAATTTGGGGTCGCTGATTAACTGCTTCTTAGTGGAATCGCTTACGATGCCTAGCACTAAACGATCTCGTATCATTTGACTTTCTAATTGATCATATTCGCAAGATGCACATAATTTTCTTAATCTGTTAACGTATTCATCAATTGACTCGTTCTCTTCCTGAACAGCTGATCCAAAAACATATCGTTCGTAGATGATATTCTTTTTAGGGACAAAATGATCATCCAAAGCTTTTATTATTGCGTTTACAGATGCTTTCTGCGAAGCAGTTAAGCCTAGATTTTCAATTATCTGTAGTGTATCTCTTCCCAGTAATACATTGAAAGTAGCTACAATTATTTTATTTTGCTTCTCTTCGAGTCCAGAAGCCACTAAATAATTTTCCCATTCCATTTTAAAAAATTTCCAGTTTTCCGGGGCATTATTCTTTATATCTATCTTAGCTGGAAGTGGAACACCTGCTGCCGTTGCCATTTTCTTATTGGTTTTCCCAACTCTTCAGTCCTGAAAATTTTCTGTATGAGGTTATGTTTACTTTTAACTTTGATTTTCTGCAAACTGTCCTCTAGCTTATTGGTAACCTGACACCATGTTATGTTCTTTGGTAAAAGGAATATCTGGGTAACAACTGATACACAGCTTTGTACTTGAAGTCGTGCTTATATTGTAAAAGCTTGCTGCTTTTCAATCCTACACATGTGCTCTGCCTGGCACTGCAATCTGAATGTGGTTACATTTTTGGCGCGCAACTTTAAAAATACAATTTACCAAACAGTTAATAATTTCTTCGTTTTCGCTTGAGTAAATAATGGGATAAATAATTTGGTAATTTTGTATGTAGCCAAACCTTCGAGAATAGTTATGTCGTTTATTTTTGTTTCTGGAATAAACACTTCGCCATTTTCGATGTTATGAATAAAGAGTTTAGATAATTTTTCGGAATTAGGGGAGATTTTTATATAGTGTGATTTGGGGAGAATTTGGTGATGAATTTTGATTTCTTGATTTGGTGTAGTTATTTTGTCATTTACCAAATCAATACTAGCATTTAATAGTTTTAAATTGTCTAATCCTAAAAGAATATCAAAATTTTTAGGAAAGTCGAATAAATGATACTTTAGTAACATATTAGGAGAATTAAATAATTTTGTTGCTGGTATTACAATATTAAAGTTTTCAACTGATGTTCCGTGAGCTGTAGTAATTTTAAATGGATCATTTTTAATTTGATTTTTGAAAGATTTATTTGCAATAATTGCGTGCTACCAGTGTCGATCAAAGCTTTTAAGTTTAATTCAGAGAAAACAACGAATAGTAATTCACTATGATTATGGATTACATTCATAAGTTCGATGTTTGTTCCGTGGCTAGTGTTGGAAAAAACTCGTCCTGATCGGGTTCAGTAACGTAGTAATTGAGGTTTAAATCATTTTCAGAATAGTCTCCATTATGATCGTCAGTTTCTGGCTCTACATTTACATAATCGTCTATTTCGGTTGTAAATAATTCCTCTGCTATGTAGTTAGGTCTGTTTTGAGACGGGTAGAATTGTTGTGGACGATAGGGATTGGATGTCGCGCGTAGTGTCATCGACTGCCTAGTGCTGATTGATACACATAGGTGTCGGTTTGGGGGCTTTATAGTTAGGGTTTGGTGTGAAGACGTTTTGTTGGAATTGATTATTGGGTTTAGATATCTGATTGTTAAGATATTGAGTATTGAATGGTTTCTTAAATTGTTGGTTTGTAGGGAATTGATTATTGTTTGGTTTATAAATTTGGTTAGTGGGTGGAATAGGTCTATATGTCAGTTGTGGGTGTTGTGTTTGTCTATATTGCGTGTGCATGTTCTTTTTCGTCTAGGTGGTTGAGAATGTTGTGTGTCTAGCGAGTATAGTAACTTGATTGTTTATGTAGGAAATTTGTAAGTTTAAGATATCTTGTACACGGTTATAAAATTCAAAGGCTGTTTCGTTTCCTTGTTTTAACTGGGTAATTTCGATATTTAATGTGTACATATCTCTTTTGTCAGAGTAGGTGTTTAGTAGGGCTTGTTTTAAATCTTCCCACTTTGTGATTGTGGTGCTAGCGATGTTTACTGCTGCATCACCTTTAATTTTTGAAAGAATGCTTGACATTAAAAATTCATTTTGGAAATCGTCAAGATCAACCAAATTATAAAATTTATTGACAAGTTTTTCGCATATTTCCAAAAATCTGGATAATAGCTTACTGTCGCCATGGAAATCAGGAATCATGTCTAAATACATTTTTTCTAGTTTTGGAGGGGGTACTAATGGTACTTCTGTTTGTGTTTGTGGTGGTGTCATTTTTGTGGATTTTTCTTAATTAAATTTGGGCTAAAAGTTATATGATAAGGGAATTTTGGTTCTGAGTCAGATGAGTTATTATTACTTTTAGTTGATTCTAAATCAGAATCTGAGTCTGGGTGGTACTGATTACTATGTGGCATGTGCAACTCACGATAGAAGAATGATGACTTTGTCCATGGGTCGTGCTGTTTCCTGCTGCTCTGTATTCGTCAGGGCCTGGTTCTGCTTCTACGATGTTCGCTCGTGGATGCGGATGAACTTGGATTGGCACGGGACGTCTTCTTTCTTCGTTCTTCTTCAGCCTTCCGATATTCGGTTAATCGTTTGAGAACGAACGCGGATTTCACTATTCACGGAAATCGCCCGAAAAATCCTACCGACTGCGCCAGTTATATTTTTAAGGTTCGCGGAAGGGTTTTTTAAAAAGATTTTTATTGTAAGTTAAAAGAATATATTCGCTAATCTTTTATTATGTCACAAGTTGCAATATATTATTTATTTCATTTTATTACATTTAAAGTTTATTTGTGTGAAATTTATGAATGGTTACATCATACTGTGTAAAAATAAGTAGTTACAATTTATACAGTTTATGCTTTCCGGTGTCGGGTATAAACCTGGGAACTGCAACCTCAGCAATTTGGGCTGTGGCAACTTATATATATATATGTCCCTATTGAGGCCACGTAGATTATCAGTGTTTGGTTTGTACGTTGCTCACTAGAGACGCAAGTGTTCTTATTTAAAATTTCGTGGTTAACATTAAACAATTTAGAAGGATTAATATTAAAGAAAAACCAACATGTCACTCACAAAACAAATACAAAATACACATGCTTCTACAAGGCATCTAGTGAGCAACGTTCAAACTAAATACTAGACTATACACTGACACTCTACATGGCCTGTAGTGAGAAATACTTGAACTAGACAAGACATATCTCTATCTCTAGTTTCTCTATCTGGCCAGCCGAAATCAAAACATTCAGTGAGGGATAGGGAATGTTTTGTCTAGTTATATTTGATCGTTGGTTAGATCGGTAGTTCCCAATAATCTTTCTCGCAATTTGTCATTTATTATGCCGCTGACTATTTTGTCCTTTAACATTTGTTTTTCTAGCTGAAAGTTACATCTTCACATTTGCGTCGTTATTCGAATGAGAAATTGCTCGAACGTTTCGTCTTTTTCTTACAATATTTGGTTAAAAATGTATGCCTCGTATGTCTCGTTTGTTTTGGAGACGAAATAGTTATAAATTTTTGCTAATATTGCCTGCATATCCTTTTTCTCGTCCTCTGTGAGGTTGAATGATTCGTAAATTTCTTCTGCTTCATAACCTAGCGTTGTCATGAGTGTGGCTACTTGGACTTTTGGTGGTTTTCTGTCCAACTGGATTGTTTTGAGTAGGTACCAGTTGTACGACACTTTCCATGTTTTCCATTCCTGTACCATGTTCTTACTAAAAACTAGCGGTTTAGACTGCCTGATGTGTAAACGATGGCTTAACATATTGTTTCCTTCGTTAGCACCGTCGTTAGTCATGTTCTTTAAATTTCTTGTTACTTCTGTTTACTTTCTTTGTTAGCCACATATACATTGCATCAGAAGTTAGTCGCGCATTGCTGCGACCTGGAATTACAAAAATGATGGAGTGCTCATTTTACTTTTACATATCGTTACAGTTAGCATTTAGCATCACATTTGATGGGGCGCCTTCAAACTTTGCTATGACGCGTTTGTTGGGTTGTGAAACAAGCCCAACAAAGAATATGATCACGTCATATTCTTATCCGGAAGACAGTAACGAAAAAGTGTTTATTTTCCCAGATCCGTGTCACATGATCAGTCTGATTCTTAATAGTTTCTGTAACTAAACACTTCAAGAAATATGTTGTAATATGGATATAAAAAACCTATAAATTCAAGCAATTATTTAGGGATTGCGGCATTTTCAATTGAAATGGAATTTTATATTTCAAATTTAAAACTTTTAAATGGAAATTTTGTGGTACATTCCAATAAGAAAACAGGATTTCTAGGTATTATTTTTTTTAGAAATTTCATCCTTTTACATATTTATTAATTTGTATAATTTTTATATGCTTTATTATATGCATGCAGAATATAAGGTCTTTTTATGAAGACATTTGCAAAGATAAGAAGTTATTAAAAATATATTCCAATATATAAAATGAGCCAGGACCAGATAGAATAAACCTTTTCAATTTAAAGAGATAGAAGATATGCGCAATGGGGATCTGCGCATAGTAAGAACAAATGAGATCTATGGCGTTTGTTTCGAAAAAAATTAGACGTAAAATGTGAGAATATCTCAGATAACTTTAAAAAATCTTATCGAAATAAGTTACAAAAGCTTTTATTGAAGTTAAAATGCCTAACGATGCAAATTTTCACTGAGAATACAGGTATTTTAATGACTGCAATTGTTCGCGCCATTTTCTTACTATTTGCAGCGATAAAAAGAGATAGCCGTTAAATTGAAAAGGTCCATTAGTTTTCGGTGTAATTCGACAACATGGAGGATTTAACAACAATCTGACGTCTCGACAGTTCCAAGCGGCACATAAAAAATATTAATCCATACGGAACTAAAAGAAACATCCACAGGAAATTGTCTTCCATTAGAGAATGATTATCTGTTTGATGCCAGTAAGATTACCGAATTTACGGAATATATTATTACATATATTGCTGGTTTTGTAGTAAGACGGTTATCACTTTTAATCAATTCTGATGAATGTATCAGAAGTTTGATTCAAGAATCCACCAGTAAAAATATGTATACTTTAATTAATGTTAAAAATAGAGGTGGATTAATTTATCATTCAGAGGACGTAATTAGAGTATGTTATAAAAGTGAATAAATTTTGCGCTCAAATGTCTATAAAATTTTTGAAAACATCTATCTTTAAATTATCTGCCATTTAAAAATATTTTATAAATGTAACCGTATTTTCAAATTTAAACCAGCATATTTTTCAGCTAACACCATTAGAAAACCATAGAACACATTTAATAAAATCTTTTTCCGAACAATACTTAAAAGTTCGTTATTTTTATATATCCCGTAAACAAATAGATAAATCAGAAAATATAAGAAATTTTAACAATAAAATGGTACTTTTTAAAGGCCAATAACTTTTATAATATAAAAGTTATTAAATTAAATACAGTGACTACATTTCGAAAAACAATCTCCAATGAAACTTTTTTATAAGGACACGTTAGCGAAAGACTTTCCATTTACTGAGATTGATAAAAAAAAAAACTGGATGTTCTGGGAGACCTCTACGAAACTATAATACTCTTGCACTCCTACCCCTTTACTGAGAGCCGCTCAAAATAAAATTGCCAAAGTACAAAAATTTACTAGAGCTGCTGCCTTTCATACCCCCTCCCCTATATATCACGAATTCTTTCGTGGACTAAGACATGAGGAAACTCAAAATCGACCAACCAGGTGGAAACGAAATCGAAGAATCATTACAAGAAGGTGAAGACTGTATTATATTATTTAATCAAATAAAATATACTAGTTTTATTATACAGTTTATTACTTCAGTGAACAGTATACAACAGAGATTGACAGTTCATTCATAATGATCTATTGTTTTTAGTGCCAACTATTTAATTATTTTAAACATATGTGACATGTCCCCCCAAAAATTTATTCATTATAATATGTTTTAATTAATCTCTAAATCTTAGAGGTTTCACGATGATTCGACCACGGGATGTCACCACTGGTGTGGAGCGGTCGTCTTTCTTGTTTATCGGAGAATTCCTAATCTCTTGTGTCTTACGTCCTGGCGTGAGGTTGATATCATTTGGTTTATCTTTGGTAGGCGAAGAGTCTTCTATATCTTCCTTTCCAGTCTTACCTTCTTTTGGTTGACCGATTGTAGTAGGGGTCTTTTCCAGAAAATTTCTTTCATTCTTTTCTTCTTGTAATTCTGGTTCTTGCATTTGTTGATTTGGTGTCTGTAACGGCCGCAGATGGATTCTATTTCTTCTGTATATGCCTCCATCTTCCCCAGTCACCCAATACGAATTAGGGTTTTCATCTAACCTTATTACCCTTCCAGGACTCCAGTTTCTTATAGACTTTTGAATAAGAACAGGACTCTGACTTAAAAGAGCCCCTAAGGGTTTTGCTCTAAGATTATAATATTTCTTGTCTCTGTTTTGGTTGTGTTTCAAACTCTGGATTATCTCTTTCGTATTATATTTTGGCTGAAGTGTTTTTCTTGAAACCGGTAAATTTTTTCGTAATTTCCTACCCATAAGCATTTCCGCTGGAGACGGTAAGTTCCTTTTTCCTGCTGTGTTGTATGTAAGTACCACTTCATATGGCTCTTCTTCCGATTTCTTGAGCAACCCTTTCAATGTTTGGATGTGACGTTCAATCAGGCCATTCGATTGGCTATGCCCTGGACTGGAAGTTGAATATTTTATATCGTGTTTATTTAAGAATCTTCTATATTCGTAACTATTAAATGGGGGACCGTTATCCGAAAATATTTCCGCGGGATATCCATGAATTGCAAATATTTGCTTTAATGAATCAATTATTGAAATAGCTGTTTTTGATTTTACTACATCTAAATGTAGAAATTTTGAGTGGTAATCAGTGATTACAAGACAGTCTTTATCTTTGATTTTTAGAAAATCTATTGAAATCTTCTCCCACGGTAGTCTTACGACGGGATGAGGTTGAAGTGGTTCTTTCGTATTTGCTCTGGAATATTTTTGACAAACCAGACAACTATTAACCATCTGTTCGATTTGTCATTGTGGCCAGTACACAGCATCTTTGGCACGTTTTATAAATGAATTAATGCCTTGGTGTGCACTATGAATTCTTTTTAGAATCTCTTTTCTTTGTTTCGTAGGAATTATTAATTGTTTCTGTTATGGTGTGCCTTGGAACGGGAACAAAAAAAGGAATAAATTTTGATTTATAAAAAATGTCATTGTACCGAATAGTAAATAAATAATAATAATCATTGAGTTATATTTGTGTACGATATAACAATTGGCGACGAGGAGTAAAATGGAAGATATTAAAACTCTTTTGGAAATGCAGCAGGCATTTTTCAACAAGTTGTTAGAAGATCAGGCCGCAAAATTTAAGGAAATGTTAGTTTCACAGGTTGAAAATACGAGTAGGATTCAAGGTGGTTACGCGTCAGTTGTGAATGCGCTAGCTTCAAGGATTCCTGAATTTCAATTTGATGCGGCGGAAGGTTTAACGTTTACAAAATGGGTTTCGAGATTTGAAGATATAATTGCAGTCGAACCGTCGTTGAGTGATGAAGATAAGTCACGTTTATTAGTTTCAAAACTAGACAGTATTACATATGCACGATTTTCAGATTCTATATTACCAAAGAATGCGAAAGAATTGTCATTTGCAGATATTAAAGCTATTCTTGAGAAATTATTTGGTGACAGAATAACTTTATTTCGGCGTAGATATGATACTTTTCGTCTTACCAGGAAACCAGACGATGATTATAGAACATTTGGAGCAACTGTTAACAGAAAATGCGATGCAGCAAAAATAAAAGAGATTAAGGAAGAAGATGTAAAATGTCTTGTATTTGTTTCTGAGCTCAATAATGCAGATGATAAAGATGTTCGTGCTCGTCTATTGTCAAGGTTGGAAAAAGAAGAATCACCGACATTAGAAATGTTGTTACAAGAATATGATTTAGTTACAAGTCTTCGTCAAGATATACAAACAATTGCGTCAAATACTGAATCTGAGATAAATTTCATTAAGAAGAATCGACGAGATGAAAATCGACGATATGAGAACCGACGAGATGAAAATAAACAAAATAGGACGCACAGCAAGGTGCCATCAGAAAGACAACCTGTGAGAAGAAGATTTTGTTATGCGTGTGGATCGCTAGATCATTACGTTAGAGATTGTAGTAAAAGAAACAAAAATGAGAAGAAGTTACAGAAAATTGAAGATAACAATGTCATTGCTTCGGTACATAATCAAAAATATATTGACGTCAAAATCAGTGACATTGACCCTAGTATGCAACTAGATACAGGAGCGGATGCTACGTTAATTGATTTACGTACATGGAAGCTGTTGGGGGCACCGCTGTTAGAAGAAACAAAGAATTGTTTAGGAGCTGCAAATGGTACTTCAATAGCTACGCATGGACGTATTCAAGTTGAATTCCAGTGTAAGGAATATAAAGGTCAAGGAATGTGTTATGTAACAGATGACTTGTTGCTAATGGGAAACGATTGGATTACAAAATTACCACCTTTCAAAAAAACCTTTGCAAAGATGTGTTGCACCGTTTCCGCTCAAAAAACTATTGAGAAATTAAACAATAAATTTCCAGAAGTTTTTAAGAAGGAGTTGGGACATTGCACTAAAATAAAAGCAAAACTTGCATTAAAGGTAAATTCAAAACCAATTTTCGTTGCAAAGAGGAAAGTACCCTTTTCTGTAGAATCATTAGTCAATGAAGAGTTACAGCGTCTTCAAGACATAAAGGTAATTTCACCGGTTAATTATAGCAGTTGGGCTGCACCTATAGTCGTTGTTCGTAAAAAGAATGGAAGCATTAGGATCTGTGCAGACTTTTCTACCGGGCTCAACGACTCATTAGAATTACATCGTTATCCATTACCAACCGCAGAAGACGTTTTTACAAAGTTAAATGGAGGTACAGTATTTTCACAGATAGATTTTGCTGATGCTTATCTACAAGTGGAGGTCGAAGACTTGTCAAAAGAGTTGTTAACAATAACAACGCAGAAGGGATTGTTTCGATACAATCGATTACCTTTTGGAGTCAAATCGGCACCTGGAATTTTTCAGCAAATTATGGACTTTTTGATCTGTGGATTAAAAGGATGCGCTGCCTATTTAGATGATATTGTTGTAACAGGTTCAACATTGGAGGAGCACAATGAAAATTTAACCAAACTATTTGAGAAGATTGCGGATTACGGTTTTCGTGTAAAACTAGAAAAATGTCGTTTCGCAGAACCTTCAATAAAGTTTTTGGGACATATTATTGACAAAGATGGACGTCATCCAGACCCTGAGAAAATTGAAGTGATCAAGGAGATGCCGTCACCCAAAAATTTGAAACAACTGGAATCTTTCTTAGGTATGATTACTTATTATTCATCTTTTGTTCCAAATATGAGTCAAATACGAGCGCCATTAGACAATTTGAAGAGAAAAGACTCTATGTGGGATTGGTCAAAAAATTGTCAAACAGCGTTCGAGAAACTTAAAAATGTTTACAGTCTGATCTACTGTTAACTAATTACGATCCAGAGCAAAGTATCGTAGTAGCAGCAGATGCATGTGAATATGGCATTGGTGCTGTCATATTACACAAGTATGCAAACGGATCAGAAAAAGCTATATCTCATGCCAGCAGAACACTTACAATAGCCGAGAGAAAATATTCTCAAATAGAAAAAGAAGCTTTGTCTTTAGTGTATGCTGTAAAGAAGTTTCATCGTTATATTTACGGGCGTCGATTTACGTTATTAACAGATCACAAGCCACTTTTGTCCATTTTTAGTAGTAAAAAAGGTATTTCTGTTCACACGTCAAACCGACTTCAAAGATGGTCGCTGATTTTGCTAGCATACGATTTTAGAATCGAATACAAACGAAGTGAAGATTTTGGCCAAGCGGACGCACTTTCAAGGCTTATTGACCAATCTCGAAAGTCTACGAATGAAGATGTTATTATAGCCAGAATCGAAGAAGATGTTAATTCTGTTTATGAAGGTATAATGAAAATCTTACCTGTATCACAAAAAGACATTGAAGCTGCTACAGCAAAAGATCTTGTATTACCAAGAATAATAGAAGCTGTAAAATCTGGAAATTGGCCACAAGGTAAGCCTGGATCATCATTTTATAACTTTTATAGTCGACGTATAGATCTTTCTATACACAATAATTGTCTGTTCATGGGTTTGAGAATTGTTGTACCTCAGAAGATGCAGTCAAAAATTCTCAAACTTCTTCATACTGGGCATCCTGGGTCTACCCGGATGAAAATGTTGGCTCGGTCATATGTATATTGGCAAAATTTAGATGCAGAAATTGAGAAATTAGTTAAATTATGCAACAAATGTCAAACAACATTAAAAATGCCAATCAAGAATGAATTATGTCAGTGGCCAACCCCAGAACAAGCATGGGAACGAATTCATATTGATTTCGCAGGTCCATTGGAAGGTAAAATGTTTTTGGTTGCAGTGGATGCCTTTTCAAAATGGCCAGAAATCAAAGAAATGACAAGTGCAACTAGTAGAGTTACAATACAAGAACTATTAAAAATATTTGCACAATTTGGATTTCCAAAGACAATCGTTACTGACAATGGTACTCAATTTGTCTCAAAAGATTTTGAAGACTTTTGTAAGCAATATGGTATTAAACATATTAGAACTCCGCCATTTCATCCGCAATCGAATGGACAAGTTGAACGTTTTGTAGATACTTTTAAACGAACTCTAGAGAAACTGAAGGGAGAAGGGATAATGTCAGAGGTTTTACAAACGTTTTTATGGACTTACAGAAGTACGCCTTGCAAATCTTCACCTAATGAGCGGTCACCAGCTGAAAACTTTATTGGACGACCACTTCGAACACCAATTTCAATGTTGGTATTAGACTTCGATAGATGTAAAAAAGTGGAGAGTACTATGGAAAGAAATTTTAACAGACATCATGGAGCCAAACTTAGGGAATTCCATAATAATGAATTTGTGTATGTGCGAGATTACCGTTTCCCAAATAAACCATCTTGGAAACTGGGTAAAATCCTACGAAAAAAAGGAAGCACTATATATGAGATTTTAGTTGATCAAAAGGTTTGGATCCGTCATGCAAATCAAATTCGCCCGCGTTTAAATCAAGAAACCTTATCTAATTTGTTAGATGATTTTGAATTGTCATTTATTCCAGAGCATTTACAAAGTACTGAAAAATACAAAGTTTCAGGTCAAGGCACGGGTCAAAAAGAACAAGAAATAGTTTCAGGTTCAACTACAAGTCAAGAACTATCAGCGCCAGAAAGAACAAGTCATGAACATCAAGAAAATATTGAATTTTCGGCACCAGACCTTCGGAGATCAACTCGAACAAAAAAGCCAACTCGTCACCTTGTTTGTAATCCCAGCCAACGACGATACTCTTCTAATTAATGGGGGAGGAATGTTATGGTGTGCCTTGGAACGGGAACAAAAAAAGGAATATATTTTGATTTATAAAAAATGTCATTGTACCGAATAGTAAATAAATAATAATAATCATTGAGTTATATTTGTGTACGATATAACAGTTTCCCTTTAAACAACAAGTTTTCATGATTGTATATTTCATTTCTTACTTCATAATACGGCTTGATATCTGGTTTTACAGATGAGCTATATCGAGGCCATCCAATCTCAACGTACGTTATTATTTGTTTTAATGTTTTGTCTAGTATCCTTAATTAAATTGTTAACTTTTTCTTCAATTGCTATTATAACTGAGGAGACAACCATTTCTTCCATAAAGTCCGTATTGCAATAATTCTTTAGCGGAGAACGTGATAACATGTCCGCCACATACATGAACTTGCCAGGTGTAAATGACAATTTAACATTATATCTTAAAAGTCGTAGCACCAGGCGCTGTAATCTAGGAGATATTTGATCTAAAGGTTTCTTCACGATACCTAGTAGTGGTTTATGGTCGGTTTCTAATTCAAAAGTTCTGCCATAAACGTAATAATTGAAATGTTCACAGCATAACACAGCTGCTAGTAACTTTCTATTTGAGAATATCTTGTTTGTGCTTCATTCAAAGAAGCTGAGAAAAATGCTACTGGATGATCTTCTTGTAACAAAACCCCTCCAATTCCATACTGGCTGGCATCTGTTGATATTTTTACTGGCTTTCTGGAATCAAAAAATCTTAAAACAGGAGCGTTTATTAATAACTGTTTTAAACTATGGAAACATGCTGTTTCAGTAGCACCCCATATCCACTGGGAATCTTTTTTTAGTAAGTTTCTGAGTGGTGCAGTCTTCCCTTGTAAATTTTGGCAAAATTTTCCCAAGTAATTAATCGTTCCAAGAAATGATTGGAGTTCCTTCACATTTTCCGGTTCTTTGACATTTAAGATTGCTATCAATCTCTCTTTGGTGATCGCTATTCCTTCATTTGAGATTTCATGTCCCAAGTAGTTTATTTTATTCACTGCTAATTGTAACTTTTCCAGTTTTAATTTAAGGTTATTATTTCGGGCAACTTTTAAAAAGTTTCTCAATCTTTCATTGTGTTCTTTTATAGTTTTTCCATATATTAGCACATCATCCATATAGGCCACGGTTCCTTTTAGATTATCGGTAAGTTCGGCCATAGCTTTTGAGAAAACTTCTGGCGCACTATTTATCCCTTATGGTAAACGTAGATATTGATAGCGCCCAAAAGGTGTGGTAAACGTACACAAATCCGCACTTTCTTCATCTAGTGGAATTTGGTGAAATGCGCTCGACGCGTCTAAGACCGTATAGTATTTTGCTTGTTGCAAAGACGCTAGTATGGATTCTAGAGTTGGTAATTCGTAATGTTCCCTCATAACATATTTGTTTAACGGCCTAGGATCCATACAAATACGAACTTGATTATCTTTTTTCTCAACAACCACTATCGGATGGACCCAGGCTGTCGGCGTGTCAACTTTTCTGATAATTTCTTGTTCTTCTAGCTTATCAAGTGCATTTTTCACGCGATCATGAAGTGCTATGGGTATTTTCCTTGTTCTCGCTACCTGAGGAATAGCATTTTCTGATAATCTAATATGATAATCCTTCTTTAGCTTTCCGACTCCTCTAAAAACGTCTTTAAACTCTTCTATTAATTTATACGTTTCTTCCAGGCTTTCTTCTATTCGCATTACTCTTTTAATTAGATTTAGCTCAATGCTGCTGTTTAAGCCTATAATTGGTTGGTAATTGCCCTCTACTACATAGAAATATAGGTCATATGTTTTATTTTTGTGTTTACATTTTAAAACGGATGTTCCTGCAACCGCTATTTTTTCTTTCGAATAGTTTAGTAAGGTCTTCTGAGCTTTCTTAAGTGTTGTTTTTGGTCGTTACTTATTATAAACTGTCAACGGAATTAAGTTTGCTCCGCTTCCGGTATCAATTTTAAATTTGATTTCTTTTCCATTTACTGCTATAGTCTCTGACCAATCTTTCTCCATTTTTCCTTCTAATTCTTCAACTTTACCACAAAACAGATACTCTCCTTCTTCCAAAGGATTCTCTTCTTCTGTTTCTTCAACATTTCCAACTGATTTCAATCTGCATTGACTTGAGAAATGGTTCTTTTTCTTGTAACTTTTACAGGTTTTCCCCCATGCCGGACATTTTCCAAACTCATGTATTGTATTACATCGTCCGCAAGTTTTATTAGTAAAGATTTTTCCGTATTCTTTCCTTTTTAGGTCTTTGTACGTTCTTTTTATTACATTTATTTTTTTATTTTATTTTATTTTATTTTTATTTTAGAATTCACTCAACAGGAAATTAATCCCAATTACAGAGGAATTATAACAAAGAATAAACATAATTGATATCGAACGAGAGACAAAAAATAATACATCAATACATATACACAAATATGAATATCTAAATTCTAGTTTCGTAAGAAATATTGAATTAGAGTTTTCTTGAATTTAGAAAGTGGATCACAAAATATATCTATATTATTTAATTTTTCTAGAATATCGTTAAAGTTTATACATAGCTGTCTAACAGGAGATTGTAGTTCATAATTTGTCCTAGGTGTAGTATAACAAAATACGGATTTGTTTCTGGAACGGGTTAGTCGAAAGTTTAAGCAGGCCAGTACAGTGTTATCGTCGATTATATGGTTTATAACTTTATACAAAAAAATACATGAAGACATAGTCCTTCTATTTTTTAAAGAAATTATCTTAAGTTCATGTAACGCATTGTCATAATTAAAATTGTAGGGCGGATAAAATCCATAATACTTAAAAAAACAATAACGAATAACTTTTTTACCTTCCGTCACCTTTAGGTAAGGAAGGTATTGTCTTTGGTCAAAAAATTCGATGATGAGTTTTTACTCAATAAGCACGTTTTAGAGTCCCTAGAATACGAATTTACTATTTTTACGATGATGTCTGTATGTGTGTGTGTGTGTGTGTGTGTGTGTGTGTGTGTGTGTGTGTGTGTGTGGATGTGTGTGTGTGTGTAACAAAATTTTCGTCTGCGATAACTCTAATACTACAGTTACAAAAATTATAATTTTTTCGTATACTTCTTCGTTACATCCATAGGAAGAGCTGATTAGATTTTGGTTACAATTGGTCAACAGGAAGTACCATCATTTGAAGATTTTAACAGTTTTTCTTGAAAAAACTATGTTAAATATAATTTTTTCACATTTGATGTTATTATAAATATTAAAGAATATTTTATTCTCTATACGATTTGACTGCATTTTATACTTAATATTAAATGGATATTGAGTTAAAAAATTATAAAGAAATTAAATTTCATAAAGTAGCCATACCTGTGGAAACAACTACTATATTAAGAAAATTCTGATTGAAGTGAAATTGACATAGTGTGTCTGTTTTATAATTTTACTGGAAATATAGGATCTTTTGCTTTCTCTATGGAATTTGTATAAAATACATACAACTGCTTTAAGGTAATGTACAAGAAATAATAATAATAAATCTTTTTTTTCTGCAGATACATTACACTGTATATAGAAAACGTCACAAAATAATAATTTTCTGTATGAAATTTGCATAAAATACATGCAACTGCCGGAAGCTAATGTACAAGAAATAGAATATTTAATTTAGCAAGGAACTTTCTGTATGAAATTTGTACAAAATATATAGAACTGACGGAAGGTAATGTGCTGGCCACATCAGATTTTTTTGAATGGATTCTAGGGCAACAATGTATTTTTTGTAAATGGGGTTCCAAATCAGTGAACAGTATTCTAACTTAGATCGCACATATGCATAATATAATGATATTATAGCAGTGATGCACTGAAATGGTCGTGTGTTTCTAATAACAAATCCAAGTATACGATGTGAAGAACTAATTAACTGATTAATATGAGAATGAAATGAACATTTGTTATCAAAAATGACACCCAAGTCAGTTATTTGCGATACTCTTTGTAACGTTACATTATCCATATTATAGTCATACTGAATTGGACGTTGTTTAACACTGTACGTCATGATTTTACATTTATTATAATTAAATAATAGTTTGGAGTTAAAAGACCAATTTAGAATGCTGTTAATGTCCGATTGAAGATTTAAGCAATCATCATATTTATCAACAATTTTGTATAGTTTTATATCATCAGCATATAATAGTATGTGGGAATTGGGGACTACTTCGGTAACATCATTTATGAATAGCAAGAACAGCAGTGGCCCTAAATTTGACCCCTGTGGTACCCCAGATGTGGCTAAGAATGCATCTGACTTATAATTATTATAATGAACTGACAATTGACGATTATGAAGATAGGAAGCTATAAACTGAACAATATCATTTGAGAAATTAAAATTAGTCCTTAATTTGTGTAATAAAACATTATGATTTATTTTATCGAACGCCTTTGCAAAATCCGTATATATGACATCGATCTGATTGTGATCTCGAAGAGAATTTAAAGTAAAATCTGTAAAGTTCATTAAGTTTGTGGTAGTGGATCGGCCACTAATAAAACCGTGTTGATGATCCGAAATGTACTTGTTTACATCCGCGTACATGTACTTATAAATAATTTTTTCAAATACTTTTGCAATGTTCGACAAAATAGCAATTGGTCGGTAATTCGAGATATCTGAAACATCACCTGCTTTAAAAACTGGACAAATTCTAGTAACTTTCAGTCTGGAGGGAAATGTATTCTGCGACAGTGCCAAGTTAAATAAAATAAAAAATGGTTCAGCTAGTATATCTGAACATGCTTTCAAAATATATGCTGGTATGTTATCAGGGCCAACAGAACGTGAGGATTTTAGTTCCTGTATGGCATTAAGTATGTCTCTTTTAGATATGCTAGTTAAAGAAAATGATTCGCGTAAATTAAATTCATCATCCTCTAATAAATCAGTATTGTTGTCTATCTCATATACACTTGAAAAAAAATTCGAAAAAGCATTTACAATCTTAGGAGTTGTATCAAAAGATTCATCGTTTAAATGCATCAATCCAGGAATACGTGACTTACGTTGTTACTGGAATATCTGCTGAGTTCATCTTTTGAATCTGTTTTTTCGACTCTTCATCAGCTCTGCAGGTATCTATGCACTGTGAGAGTGTAAGATCTTTGGTTTTTAGTAATTTTTCTCGCAGGTCTGAACTTCTTACACCACATACGATCCGGTCGCGGATAAGTGAGTCTTGCAATGTTCCAAATCCGCAGTCCTTCGCTTTTTGTTTTAAACTGGTAACAAACTGGTCAATAGTTTGACCTTCTTCTTGCGAAGTTGTGAAGAACAAATATCTAATATAAGTTTCATTTATGTAAGGCTGAAAATAGTAGGTGAATTCATTCATTATCACTTCCACGGTTAGTTTATCCCCTGTTTCTTTAAATGTCATAGTATTGTAAATTTCCATCCCTGTTTCCCCTAGTAAATGCAGTAGTGTGGCCCGCTGCTGTTTTACCGATTTCGTTTCAAGGTCTGCAGCTACCCAGTAATTCTCTATTTGTTGCCTCCACTTTTTCCATGCCTCCGCGGGGTTATGGCCCGGCTCAAATTCATTGGGTGGTTTTAAATTTGACATATTTTTGTACTTGTCTTTTATTCTGACACCATGTATTATATTATTTAATCAAATAAAATATACTAGTTTTATTATACAGTTTATTACTTCAGTGAACAGTATACAACAGAGATTGACAGTTCATTCATAATGATCTATTGTTTTTAGTGCCAACTATTTAATTATTTTAAACATATGTGACAAAGACAACAACGATGATTTGATAGACGCGGAGGAAGACAACGAATTATTCCTCTTATCGGATTATGACGAATAAATGTTTATTATGTTTTGGAGAATTAAAACTTTTGTAGTGTTTTCAGATGTTTTATTTTCAACCATGTGAAACATTGATTAAGAGGAAAAAGGGCCCAAATGCAAAGTTTGCAGCAAAGGGTTATAAGTGCAAACATTATTTTACTTACAACTTCATTTCATATTTACTTATATATATATATATATATATATATATATATATATATATATATATATATATATATATATATATTTAGCTCACAAACTCAGCAAGGGAAATGTGGCTAACTGTTTGCGGTTAACTGAAGTTATTCACTTTCTCACTCTTACAACAAAAGTACACATTGAAGTTTGGTTATATAATGTTGTTTATTTAATTAGTATACAATACATTCACTTAAATATATAATGTTTGTTAATTTGTACAAGGATTGCTTGCTCGTGCTGCTGCACGTTCACTCTTGCACGGTTTGTCGCAGACTTACTCGCCCTCGTCAAGCGGGAAGCCACTGCCACTCCCTACATGTCCCAGTACGCTTGCGCTAGCGACTGCGTTGCGTGATACGCTGAACTATGAAACCGTTAAATATAAACCGCGATGTTTGAATCGCAGACATCCCGCCCACCTTGAAGACTTCTGAGTCTTTAATAAAATTACACTGCTATTTCACTAATTTTTAGATTTCGATCGGTAACGGACATAATTTAGAAACAGGCCTTTTGTATGTACCACTCCCGGTTTTCACTGTCACTACCCGCACTACATTGTCTTTTCCTGGATGGATTGCCACAATTCGCCCGGTGATCCATCGGAGGGGTGGTAAGTTGTCCTCGATGAGCAGGGTTAATGTCCCTACTTCGACGTTGGGTGTTTTGGTATGCCATTTCGCTCGTACTTGGAGCTGGTGAAGATATTCTAGGTGCCATCTGCGCCAAAAGTGTTGTTTGACCTGCTGAATTTTCTGCCACTGGTTGAGGCGATTTTCAGGAACGTTGACATATGACTTGTCTACTGGGTCAATAAGTGAGTCGCCGATGAGGAAATGAGCTGGTGTTAACGGAACTAGGTCATTTGGGTTAGTTGAGAGTGGTGTGAGGGGTCTGGAATTTAAAATGCCTTCAATTTCAACTAACAAAGTATCATATTCCTCAAAGGTTAGCATAGAACTTTGAATGATTCTATATAAATGTGTTTTTACTGCCTTTACTGACGCTTCCCACAGTCCGCCAAAATGTGGGGCTTTGGGTGGAATGAATTTCCAATTTATCTTGCGCATCGCTAAATTTGACTTTATAGAATCGTCATTTTTCTCTAAAAATTCGTATAATTCCTTGAGTTTTGCATTAGCGCCAACAAAGTTGGTGCCATTGTCAGAATATAAGGTATGGCAAAATCCTCTTCTAGAGATGAACCGACGTAATGCTGCTATGAAACAGTCTGAGGTGAGATTGGTGACTAATTCAATGTGGATAGCCTTGGTATTGAAGCATACAAAGACGCATATGTATCCCTTTGTAGTGATCGGTTTACCTCGACGTCGCCCTTCTCGTATTTGCACAGGACCAGCATAATCCACCCCTGTGATTGTGAATGGTCTTGATGCTGCAACTATTCTAGCTTCTGGTAAGTCTCCCATCATATGCTGAATCTTCCTTGGTTTGACCTTGAAACATTGTAAACACTTTCTTGTTATGTTTTTTACCATTTGTCTTCCAGACAATGGCCAAAATTTGTGTCTAATTGCTGCTAACAATTGTTCATGACTACAGTGATGTAATTTCAGATGTTCTTGTTGAATGATCAAATATGTCACATGATGTCCCTTTGGTAATATTATGGGATGTTTTTGATCATTGGTCACATTTGCATATCTTATTCTTCCTCCAACTCGAATTAATCCTTGCTCATCTAGATATGGGCTTAGTTGTAAAAGTTTGCTTTTTGTAGAGACTGTTCCCCTTTTCTGCAGATCTTGAATTTCTTGTGAAAAACATTCATTTTGAATGACGTATAAAATTTTTAATGTTGCCTCTTCAAGTTCTTCAACTGTCAATTCCTTTGTTCGTTTTTTCGTGTTTTTCAAGTTGTAATAAAATCGTAAACAATATGCCATTGTTCTTTGAAGCTTGGTCCATTTTGAAAACTTTGATAAAACTTTCATTTCTTCTGTGCTTACTGCTGCTAGTGACAAAATATTTGATTTTGCTTCTTCCGCTGTTTCCAGTGTCTTATGTGGTGTCGGCCATTGGTTTGTTTCTAACCAATGCGGTCCGTGCCACCATATAGAATGGTTGATGAATTTATCCGCTGTTACTCCTCGCGAAATGATATCTGCTGGATTCTCGGAGCTGGATACATGGTTCCAGTGTAGTTAGTTCTTGGATTTCACCAACTCTGTTACTCACAAATGTTTTCCATTGATTGGGCATTCCATTAATCCATGCGAGGGTTACTGTAGAATCGCTCCAATAAAAACATTTTGTAAAATTTAGATTAGTAGCTTCTTGATATTTTTTTACTAATTGTGCTAATAATAATGCCGCGCACAATTCTAGTCGTGGTAATGATACACTTTTAAGAGGAGCTACCCTTGATTTTGCTGTTGCTAACTGTACCTTGACATTACCTTCAGAGTCTGTCGACCTGACGTACAAACATGCTCCATATGCCAACGTTGAGGCGTCTGCAAAGCCGTGTAGTTGAATGTCTACAGGTTGTATGCATAGAACATGACGTGGTATGTTTAGTTTGTTGAGTTCATGAAGATTTTTATAGAACTCTGTCCACATTGTGTGTAATTTGATGGGTACTGATTCGTCCCAATCCAACTTTAGTTGCCATAACTGTTGCAGAATTGTTTTCGCTATAATTATAGTAGGGCCTACTAGACCTAGTGGGTCAAATAATTTTGAAATTGTTGACAAAATAGTTCTTTTTGTTGTCCTGTTGCCGTGTGATTCTGTTTGAACCTTATATTGAAATGTATCTGTCCTCGGATTCCATAACAAGCCAAGAGTTCTTTTTTCTTCATTTTCTGAAATAAATGCATGTGGTGTATCTGTTTTAGAATTTGCTAGTTCTTGTAAGATGTCATTATTGTTAGAAGTCCATTGACGTAACTCAAAACCTCTGGTTTTCAAAATGTGCATTAAATCATTTGCCAATTGTTTTGTTTCTTCTATTGTCGTTGCTCCCGTTATTAAGTCATCCACGTAGAAATCCTTGCGTATAGTCTTACTTGCCTGTGGATACCAGCTTTCATGTTCATTAGCTACTTCGTGTAAACTGCGAATAGCTAGAAAGGGTGCAGCTGCTGTACCGTATGTGACAGTCGTCAGCTGATATGATTGAATTGGTTCGTTTTCGTCTTTACGCCAAACGATTCTCTGTAGATTTTGTTGTTTTTCATCAATGTATACCTGTCTGTACATTTTAGCTATGTCTGCTGTTATGACATAGTTGTGAATTCTGAAACGTAAAATTATTGACAACAAATCTTCTTGTATGGTTGGTCCAATATGCATGATATCATTCAGTGATACTCCATTATTTGTCTTGCAGGATGCATCAAAGACAACTCGCAATTTAGTGGTGTCACTTGTATTTTTTATGACCGCATGATGTGGTAAATAATAATGAGATGTTGACTGATCATCACTTGACATTGGTGTCATATGACCCATTTCTTCATATTCTTGCATAAACTTTATATATTGTTCCTTTAAATTTTTATCTCTGTTAAATCTCTTTTCCATTGCATTTAATCTTTGCACTGCTTGTGACCTTGACTCTCCTAAATTGGTTGCTTCTTTGCGGAACGGTATGTTGACTATGTATCGTCCGTCTTCTCTGATTTTCAATGTGTCCTTGAAATGGTTTTCACATATTATATCAGTTGGTGATTGCATAGCTCGATTTTCCACCGTTTCTAGTTCCCAAAATTTCTCTAATTGATGCTGTAAACTTAAATTCACACTTATTTTGGTTGCCTGTACTTGCGTAGTTTGAATTGGACCTGCTATTACCCACCCAAGCAATGTTTTCTGGAATGTTGGTTGGTTTTTTGCTGTTTTAAACTGTCCTACGCATAACAAATTCCAAAACAATTCAGCCCCCAATAATAAGTCTATTTTGCATGGGATGTTGAAGTCTGGATCTGCTAAAGTTATATTTTCTGGAATTTTTAAATCTGATGCTGTTATTTTAACATTTGGTAAGTCATCTGTGATATGTGAAAGTACTAAACATGTGATATTTTCCTGGAATGAACCGAATCTTGATTTCATCGTAACCTTTGTTTGTAACGATATGTTTGTTTTTAATTGATTAATACCAATCACGGGTATGTTGATTTGACTGCACGCTAATTGTAAGCGTTTGCATGCATCTTGTGTAATAAAATTACTCTGTGAACCAGAGTCTAAAAGAGCTCTAAATACGTGTGATTTACCATTGCGATCGATTAATAAAATCTTTGCTGTTGACAGTAAAATTTGATTTGTTGGCCGAACACAGTGCATGCTTGTCGAGATGCTTGTTGTGCTGGCTTCATCTGTGTTGCTATCATTCGAGTTGCTCCGTGTGTTTGTCGTTTCACCATGCAACAGTGTATTATGTTTTCCTTTGCAGATGCGACAACTTCCTGCGTTGCAATCTAGCGCGTAGTGTCCTGATTTAAAACAATTAATGCACGCCTTTTGTTTTTTGACTTCAGTTATTCTGTCATTAATTGATAATTTTAAAAAATCTCCACATTTGTATACAGCATGATTTCCTTTACAATGCATGCATTTTGCTGGATTATTTGTAACTAAATGTGATTTTATTCCCATAGAATTTTGTTTGTTTGTATTGGATGATTGTTTATGTTGTGGCTGCTTGAGTGTTGCAGTATTACTTGTCGATTGAATGTTCTCCAAAACTTGTGCTCTACCTTTTAAACAATCCATTAATTGCTTTAGAGTAGGGCTCTTGACATTTTTAATGCTTGCTTCCCATTCACGTTTTGATGTGTAATCTAATTTTTTTACTATTAGATGTATGAGCAAAGTATCCCAATGTTCGGTTGGTTGTTCTAACGTTTTTAAAGCGCGAAGATGTTTCTGTGTATGATCTATTAATTGTCTTATAGCTACATGCGATTCCCTGGGAATGCTGGGAAGTTCGAACAATGCAGTGACATGATTGTTGATTATTAATTTTTGATTGTCGTAACGCTCTTGTAATAATTGCCATGCTGTTGTATAATTCGCGTCTGAGATCGATAATGAATCAATGACTTGTGCTGCTTCACCGCTCACTGCAGATTTCAAATATTGAAAACGTTGAACGGCTGATAGTGACTGATTGTTGTGAATTAATGATTGAAACATATCATGAAAATGTAACCATTCGTCATAAGCACCGCTGAATGTGGGCAATGTGATGACTGGTAACTTTACTTGTGCTGAATGCTGTTCACTGTCGCCATGTTGTGTTTTGTTTACCACGGGATGATTGGCTGACCGATGCTGTGCTAGCACTTGCTTTGCTAACGCGATTGTATCGAAATATGACCCTTCAAATGCTAGTCTTTCTCGATTTTGCTCTTCAGCTGTATCATGCTCTTCAATTTGTCCCTGCACGTTTTCAAACCGATCCCATAGTTCTAATGCTTTTTCTAGGCGTGTTTGTAAATGTTCAACCGTTTGATTTGGTTGCTCTTGTTGTGAAGTTACATATGTTCGAAACCGTGTTAATTGCGCTTTAACTTGGCCGCGTTTGAAAATTAATTGTTGTAAAATAACATTCTCATTTGGCATTTTGAATGAAGGAGAACACAAATAGGTTTGATTTGAATAGGAATAAGAATGGATGACTCACTTACCTTGTTGTTATGCACGTGTGTACCTGCGTTATGTCGACGGCGTGTTGCTGCGTCTTGTTGTTTTGACCTTGTGTACCTTCGTTGTATTTTCGACGGCGTGTTGCTGCGTCTATTTGTTGTGTTTTCACTCGATTGTGCACTTGTATCTAGCACTGATATCCGGCTCGAAGGACCAAAATGTTTGCGGTTAACTGAAGTTATTCACTTTCTCACTCTTACAACAAAAGTACACATTGAAGTTTGGTTATATAATGTTGTTTATTTAATTAGTATACAATACATTCACTTAAATATATAATGTTTGTTAATTTGTACAAGGATTGCTTGCTCGTGCTGCTGCACGTTCACTCTTGCACGGCTTGTCGCAGACTTACTCGCCCTCGTCAAGCGGGAAGCCACTGCCACTCCCTACATGTCCCAGTACGCTTGCGCTAGCGACTGCGTTGCGTGATACGCTGAACTATGAAACCGTTAAATATAAACCGCGATGTTTGAATCGCAGACACTAACAATAAATGAAGATAAGACTAAGATCATGGCCACGCAAGTGTTATAAGTGCAAACATTATATTTTTACAAACGCTTATTTTACTTAAAACTTCATTTCATATTTACTTATATATATATATATATATATATATATATATATATATATATATATATATATATATATATATATATATATATATATACATATTTAGCTCACAAACTCAGCAAGGGAAATAACAATAAATGAAGATAAGACAAAGGTCATGGCCACGCAAGTGGAAAAGCGAAGAAGTGAAATTGGTCAACGTGTAGAGATCGAAAATTATATTTTTGAAACTGTCAACAGTTTTATATACTTAGGCTCAGAAGTAAATAACATAAATAACACTGCAGCAGAAGTTAAATGAAGAATTCTACTAGGAAATAAATGCTATTATGGGCTCATTAAACACCTACGCAGTAAAAATATGACTTGGAAAACAAAAGTCCTAATGTACAAAATGCTAATACTTCCCGTGGTAACCTATGGATCGGAGACATGGGCACTGTCAAAAACAGATGAAATAGCGCTTCTTACGTTCGAAAGAAAAGTCCTAAAAAAATATTTGGAGCGGTATGTCAGAACGGGTTATGGTGCAGGCGTTATAATTTTGAGCTTTATAGTAAATATGAAGAAATAAACGGTAAAGGAAGAGATATCGTAACAGTAATCAAAGACTACCCACGAAAAAAGATTCTGACGACAAGACCTGGTGCCTCTAGAAGTCGTGGCAGACCAAAACTGAGGTGGAAAGATGGCGTAGACAATGACGCAAGCAGCATAGGCGCAACAAACTGGCAGCGATTGGCCAAGGACCGGAACGACTGGAAGAAAAGGCTTGAGAAAGTATTGTAACGTTTTTATATTTATCTGGGTGAAGTGTAAATATTGGACAATTATTACTAATTAAAATTAAGTGTTTATTAAACTATAAAGAAGTTACTATTACTAAGATTAAACAATTATTAAAAACTAATTAACACTAAAACTATAATTAACTAGATAACACTAATACTAACACTATTTATTTATTTAACCAATGAACACTACTATTTATTTCCACGATATTACTAATTATTTATTTCACTACGCGTTCCAATCTTAGACTGCCGGTCTGTTGCAGATGCTTGTAGACTGTTTACGCGATATTTATATCACTATATTTATATCACTATATACTTATATCATGTTCAACTGTCCGCCTACCGACCTCCGCAGCGTCTATATACTCAACTGACTCAACAGCGTCTGTATATTCAACTGCTCGGACAGAAGTCACACCTTTCACCTCACTATCTGTCTATTTATGTAACTCTCTCTCTCTTCCACAGCCTCCGTATCACCGACTTTCCGTATGCCACAATTCTTCAAAACCAATGCCGAGTATTTTCTTCCACTTGTCGTTACTGTCCCCGTATACCTAGCTTCCCAATACTCTTCAACACTACTGAGTATTCACTTTAACAGCTATTCCAGTATACCAGTAACTTCCCGACTCGCCGTTACTGTCGTTGCACACTATAGCTTCCCAATACTCGTCAACACTACTGAGTATTCTCTTTCACAGCTATCCCAATATACCAGTAACTTCCCGAGTACCTACTCGACACCAACTG
The DNA here is from genome assembly GCA_963082715.1 of Harpalus rubripes. Classification (NCBI taxonomy): domain Eukaryota; kingdom Metazoa; phylum Arthropoda; class Insecta; order Coleoptera; family Carabidae; genus Harpalus; species Harpalus rubripes. The sequence goes on along the minus strand of OY720451.1, from coordinate 38,384,098 downwards.
CATACGCTCACTACGATACTGCTGTGCTTCTCACTAACACTTTACTCTCTAACACTCCATGTCAATGTCTCTATAACTGTATGTAAGTAACTAACTCTCGAGCATAGCTACGTCCCTTATATACAGCTGCCATTATTTTCTAGAACAGTCTAGAATATTCGAACACGTAATAACAATGAACACAAAAGGTTCAGGCGACCGGAAGTAATTAAACACGTCGCGACCAGTCTGTTTACATCGGCCGGCTACTAGCGCGATTACGTCACCGCTATAAATAGATACTCGCTTACAGTGGCGGCGACGGCGGACGTCCCATGTAACACTGCCCCCTCCTTAAGACTGTTTCGTCCGGGAACAGTTCGTGATGACGCAATCCGTGTGTTACTCTTGGCGTTTTTTAGAAGTCTTAAAGACGTGGCAATCGATGGTCAGTTTGAGTTATTATCTTTGGCCGCGAAGCGTTGTAGGTAACAGAACATCTTAGTCTTGAGACTATCCATATTCCTTCAGATGTTTTTCCAAGATTTGTGTTCAACCGGTCGAATAGATCGTCACCTAGTGCTTCATTCTCCATGAACAGCTGTAGATTCTTGAAAACGCGCTTTTCTAGTGGAACCTCCTTGTAACACCGGATAGTGTCCTTTCCGAGGAATCAAACACGACGACATAATACTTCTCATCCTCCTGTTCGTGTAGCTCTAAATGCTCCACTCTCAGTGTGCAACAACCCATAGTATCCGCCTGGTCTTCCTTTTTCATTACAAACCCTGAGCGTCAACTCAACAATGAAGTACGACGCCCCCGCCTTCTGTCAAACCCATTTCTCCTAGCTCTTCAAGTCTTGACAAGCGCATTCTTCCTCCCACCATTTCCACACGTCCGGTTCTTCTTGGGCTTCTTCTTCTTGACTTTCTTCTTTGCGATGAGAGATAATGTCATCGTCGTCATCTGTTTCGAGTTTTCATTTTTTTTTCACTCGAGCTGTCCACACGCATCTTCCTTGCTGTCTCTGACTTAGTTTTGAAATTACTTAGATTGTGATTGCAGCTGCTCGTCTGGGACTATTCATGTCTGGTTGGGTTCTCTCTTCTTCCTCCTCTTCTTCTTCTTCTTCCTCTTCTTCTTGTTCTTCTTAATTTCCAGCTGATCTTCATTGTTCATAATATCCTTATATTCTTCCTTTATCTCTAGAATTTCGTCTTAAATTTCTTTTTTTAGTCACTTACTTTACGCGCTCTCGATCTCTCTCTTTCTCTTCCTTTTCCTCTTTCGTCTTCTTTTGTAACAGCGGAGTTTCTTTCTTCTAATAAAGACTTTGCCTGTAGTTTGTTGCACTTTCTCTTCTATGACTTCGGTGTTTTTATTTCGCTCAGCATAATAATTTCGCACTCGCAATGGGTTGCGTGAAGCTTGTTTGGCAGCTTCATGATTGAATACGTATGACATTGCGTCACCAATCGTTGTTGGCCGAGCTAAGTGCAGTGCTTGCTGAGTTTTACTATCTCGAACTGCGTAGATGAGTGTTTGCGTGCCCAGGCACTCCAACTCGCTGTCAGGAGCCGCAGGATGTGCAAGATGAGCCACACGAGCTACGCCGGCCCCAAACTCCCGAAGGCCATCCTCAGTTCTGTTACGGATCAAAATCGTACTTGAACATTTTCAACCTATATTTCTATTTTACTATGTATACTTGCCCTACTCATCTAAATCTGTTTCTTCTGTTTCAATGTACTATTTCCTATTTGTCACATATCTTTGAATTTGTCAATTACATTCTGTTTTTTTCTTGCGTTCTAGTTTCATGAATAACTTTGGTTGTTTATTCATCTGTTTAGGAGATTATATTATGATCCAGTATTTCTAGAAGGATTATTTTATGTAACATATGTTTCACTACAGTTCAGTAACGTACCTTGTATTTAATTTGAATATTGTAGGCCTCTGTCTTATTTATTTTTTTATTCTAAAATATTTCGTTCTCAGTAACCTTGTGAGAATTTATTTAAACTTGTGTTTGACAAACAGTGCCGTGTGGTGTGTTCACCACCGCTACTTTCGTTGAACTTTCTGTGAAATATTATTTTATTTGCAAAAGCCTTCATGTTGATTAGGATTACAGCTTTTCGGGTTATCCTATATCAGAGGACTGGAGTAATCATATTTCTTTATATGGTTATTTATTCTGTGTTCATTTGCAGGGTCATTTCTCTTTTGTGGCTGGTTCACATGAATGTATATCTTCTTTTCGTTATTTTGTGTTAAGCGCCTCTCACTTCCTGCGGCGAAGTTAGACGGTGAAAAACTTCTGAAAAATCAGCAAGTCAAGTACAAGCATTGCTAAGAGACGGGTGTTTTCCGTCCTCCGTATTTAGCACGTGGCTAGAGTCGGCGTGATTTAACTTCGACAGAGAGTGCTCAATTGTTGTTAAGTACCAGTACATGGTTACGCATTGTTGCGGATTTATACGACATCGAGATTGCATAGACTATCCAGAGTGTGTACCTTGATGGATTGTCCACGTGTAGTGTCGTGAGCATCCGTCTTCGTGGGTCTGGAAGTCGTCTCCTCGTGAGGTTTTGGCCATTCTATCGTCGCATCTTTATTCTTGGGAACAACTACCAGCTGGAGTTCCTTACGCCGTGTGTCCTCAACGCCCATAAGATCCCGACTGCGTCACTCGAGATAAGTACTTTATTTTTCTACGCTGTTCTTTCCTATAGTGTGTTTATTATTGTTACGAGGAAGAACACGCATGTACGTTAAGTTATATTGTTGCCTAGCAGGACTGTGAGTACAGTGTTTACAGTGTGTTTTTTTATCTGGCGTTTAATTATTAAGATTAATCTATTAATTTAATATTTTTATTAAATTTATTGAACGTTGTTAATTACAGTTCAGTATTATATATTTTGTTGTAACTACTACTAGCAAAGTGGAGCCTTCAGCTCAGTATAGTCATATTGTTGTTGGAATTTTTTTATGTATATCCGCATTTTTATTCTATTACCTTGTTTCACAGTGTTGAAAATAGTAATCTTGCGTCGTCTACCTGCGTCAACTGGCCTGTATAGCCCGGTTTTGAACTGGATCCATTTCAACTCTCGTAGGTGTGTTGTGGGTAGCCGCGATTTGGGTCACGAGCTCAGGGTACAACAGTATTTTGTACAGTTCTATTTTTTTTACGTGTTTGTTCTTGCTAATATTGCATTTTTACAGTATTTTGTACTATACACATTTTACTTATCAATTTTGCCGTGTCTTACGAACACGTTACAACTTGCTTTTCTTATTAAATTATGTCTTACTTAATAATTCTTTTATTTATCAACCTCAGACGTTTTCAGGCAACAATTGTACGGTAGGTAAAGTAAACTTTAGTATCTCGTGTGTAAGTTCTTTTCGCAATTTTCTGGGAAAATTTGCGTGGCGCCTAACCAACCCTTTTGCCAATCCTGTGGTTTTCAACCCAGCCCATCTCCACTGTTATCAAAGCTGGCGGCCTCCCAACCGAATATCCAGGTGGAGTACCGTGACCCATTTGACCCATTACAGGGTTTAGAAAAATTACGTCACAAATTTTGGCGTTTAACGTGGGGCCATAAACGCCAGGGGGCCATAAACGAAAAAGGGTTTATTTTCTTTTTTGTTAATTTTCATTGTTGTGGTCATTGTTAAGGCCATCGATTGTGTATTCCTTTTGTTGTAAAAGAAAGAGGAAAATTATTTAATAGTGTTTTCTTCAATTCTTTGGGTTATTTGTTCACCTTTGGTTTGTTTGTATTTTATTCATTGGGTACCGTTAGTTTGATTCTCCTTGGTCATTATGGAGCCGCGTCGTTTGAGTAGGGATGAACTAGAGTACGAGTTGAATGTCCGAGGTCTCGCCAATACTAGTCATTTGAATGTTCATGCTATGCGAAGAGAATTTACAAAGAGAATAAAAGCGGAAGAAATTGGAGAGTTGGTCAATGCTCCTAGTGTTGCGTTGGATCCGTCCGAAGAAGTCGACCTGTACACAAAAAATTGTTGAACTTCAAGGGTTAATGACAGATTTTAGTGGAACTACTTCTAGTTATGAATTTATACGTTACAGCACAAAAATTCAACACATTCTTTCCCGATTAGCCAGAATTACGAGTGATGATGGTGACATTAAAGCGTCTGTGAGACAATTAGCTGACCGAATTCGCGCTGAAGAAGATAGGTTAATCGAAAAAGCGGATCGGGGCGACGAACGTCAACAAATGAAGGAGGCAGCTAGTAAGGCCGATAATTCTGCTGTTAGTATCCCGGTAAGTCACAGGAAACAGATTCCTGTTGCCCAATGGGGTCTAAAATTCTCAGGGGACAGTCACGAGATGAGTGTCAATGCCTTTCTAGAGAAAGTAACAGATTACCAGGTTTCTCGGAATGTATCATCGGCAGACCTATGTAACTCCGCAATAGAATTGCTGGAAGGACCCGCCCTCACTTGGTACAGATCGGTAAGGTCAAGAATAAAATCTTGGGATGATTTTGTCAAGCTTCTGAAGGAAGAGTATGAACCGTTTGACTACGGAGTGGTATTATGGGAAGAAATTCGCGCACGTACGCAGGGAAGCGAGGAGCCAGTAGGTGCTTACATGGCGTGTATGATTAATTTATTTAATAGACTCCGTAAACCGCCAACAGAAGACGAAAAACTGCAAGTTCTGCGACGAAATGTTCTACCGTATTATATTCAGGGCATCGGATTGACTAAAATCGAGACTGTTGATAGTTTGCTGACTGTGTGCAAACAACTGGAAATCAATAGGAAGATGGCAGAAAAATTTCAACCCCCACCATCTAGTAAGAAAAATTTATTGGAACCTGATTTAGCCTATCATTGTAGTACACGAGCTGTCAATGCTAGTTCTGCTGAAGCACCAACGCCCCGTCGTAGGAGTTTTAGATGTTGGAATTGTCAAGAGGAGGGACATCGGGCTCGAGATTGTGATCAAACAGAACGAAAGAAGTGCTTCGAATGTGGGAAGTTAGGCGTTACCAAAAAGACTTGTCCCCAAATGTTCGGGAAACGGACAAGCGAAAAGTTAAATGATCGTACGGCTTCTCGCGATAATTCAATTCCGGTCAAACAGATGGAATATGAGAAAAATTTAGCAGTGGTTAATTTTATTATTTCTCATTTAGGTAGAGACGAACAACCGTATTTAGAAATTTCTGTTTTTGGGTTTAAATTTTTGGGTCTCCTTGATTCTGGGGCTACTCGGTCTATTATTGGGATGAAGACGTGGAAAATATTACAGGGAATGACTTGTAAGCTGGATAAAGTGGATGCGCCTGTGTGCATTATGGCGGATGGAAAGGAATACAATAGTTTGGGGTCTGTAACGGTGCCAGTCTCTCTTATTGATCGGGTCAAGTTTATTAGATTTTTGGTAGTGCCGGAAGTAACTGGTGAAGTTATATTGGGTATGGATTTCTGGTGTGCTACGGGTATTGTCCCGGATCTGAGGAGGAATGAGTGGCATTTTACAGCGACATCCACAGCGCATACATCCACGGTCATGACATCAGACTTAACGAAAGAACAACAAAACACACTTCAGACTACGTTGGAGACAAATTGGAATAGGATTACGGAGAAAATAGGATGCACAACTTTAGTAGAACATAAAATTCAGACAGATTCGGATCCAATAAAGCAGCGATATTATCCAGTATCACCCGCAATGCAAAAACATATAGATGACGACCTGGAGCAAATGCTGAAGGATGATATTGTGGAGCCTTCATCTAGTCCTGGGGCCTCACCTATTTTAATGGTGCCAAAAAAGGATGGCGGCTATCGATTCTGTGTCGATTTCAGGAAACTGAATAGAGTGACAAAAAAGGATGCATATCCGATTCCATATGTTCCTGGTATTTTAGATCGTTTACGAGGAGCTAAATACCTTAGCTCCCTTGACATCAAATCTGCGTATTGGCAGATTCCCATGGATCCTGACAGTCGCGAGTATACTGCTTTTACTATCCCCGGTAGGGGACTATACCAATTCAAACGTATGCCTTTTGGGCTGACTAATGCTCCCGCTACGTGGCAACGCCTAATAGATCGTGTTTTAGGGCCGGACCTTGAACCTTTTGTGTTTGTTTATTTAGACGACGTGGTTGTTATTTCGGAAAATTTTGAGCAACATCTGGAGATCTTGCAGAAGATTTTTGATCGTATTTTTGCTGAGGGGATAACACTTAGTAAGGATAAATGTCAGTTTTGTCGACCGGAGCTCCGATATTTGGGCTACGTGGTGAACAAACAATGTTTGAGAGTCGATCCCGATAAAGTGAAGGCTATTTTAAACATACCCCCACCTACTTCTGTATCTGAAGTACGAGTTTTCTAGGCATGACGTCTTGGTATAGACGTTTTGTAAAGGACTTTTCGACTCTAAGTGCTCCTCTATCAAATTTACTGAAGAAAGGTAGAAGATGGGTGTGGTCGGACGAGTGTCAGAACGCATTCCAATCACTGAAAGAACACTTAATAACCGCTCCCATTTTGACTTGTCCGGATTTTTCCTTGCCGTTTGTGGTACAGACTGACGCCAGCGCCTTTGGACTTGGTGCTGTATTGACCCAAAATTTTCCTGAAGGAGAGCGTGTTATCTGCTTTTTGAACCGCTCGTTGAATAGAGCAGAGAGGAATTATTCAACGACCGAGAGAAAATGTCTGGCAGTAGTATGGGCCGTAGGGAAGCTACGACCATACCTAGAGGGCAGTCATTTTACGGTGGTCACCGATCACCACTCCCTAGTCTGGCTCAACAATTTAAAAGATCCGGCAGGACGATTATGTCGATGGGCAGTCAAGTTACAGCAACACGATTTTACCATTATCCACCGTAAGGGTAAAGACCATATGGTGCCAGATTGTCTATCCAGGGCTGTTCCGGTTATAGACTCGGTGAACGTAAGTCCAATTTCGAGGGATGGTCCCGTTACCAAGGATGTATGGTATAGTAAGATGCGGGAAAAGGTGCTAGCACACCCTCGAAAATTCTCAAAATGGCGAGTAGACGATGACATTCTTTTCAAATACACACCTGCGAGAATACCTGGGTTAACCACCGAAGAAGAGTCATGGAAACGCGTCGTTCCGAAGGAGTTGCGCCGACAAGTCTTGAACGATGAGCATGATGCGTCCACGTCCGGTCATCCGGGTATCGCAAAAACCTATCAAAAGTTGCGGCAAAGATTTTACTGGCCAAAGATGAGGTCGGATGTGGTTTCTATGTAGGACGTTGTGTCGTATGTACGGCCCATAAAGCCGTTCAGGATCGTCCTCCAGGGTTAATGGGATCCCGTCTACGCGTCGATCGACCGTTCCAACTTATTAGTTTAGACCTCATTGGACCGATACCAAAAACCAGCAAAGGATACAGATTTATTCTCGTAGTCTGTGTTTCTTTCAGTAAGTTCGTACTTACTTTTCCTCTTCGTACGGCTACCGCTCAATCCATTGTAAGACATGTGGAGAATGACGTTTTTCTGATGTTCGGAGTTCCCCAGTATTTGATAAGCGACAACGGAGTTCAATTTCGTGGCCATGAGTTCAGGAACCTGTGTACAAAGTATCATACGAAGATCTTATTTAATGCCTTATACCACCCCCAAAATAATCCGACAGAGCGGGTTAATCGCGTAATCAAAACAATGCTGGCCTCGTATGTTAAAGATAAGCAGCAAAAGTGGGATGTACACTTACCCGCAGTTAGTTGTGCGATTAGGACATTAGTGCACGAAGCCACAGATTTCACTCCCTATTTCGTCAACTTTGGCAGGGAACACGTAATATCAGGTGTCGAATATAAAAACGAAGCATTTACAGGTGACGGCAATGTGAATTTTGACCGTCGAGACATAGTAGAAAAGCGGCCACACGGATTCACCATATTATATGGCGAAGTACGAAAGAAACTAGACCGTGCGCAAGCTCGTCGACGTTACAATTTAAGACGCCGCCCGGTAGAATACCGCGTAGGCCAGAGAATATGGCGGAGGAATTTCAAGTTATCGACGACGGCAGAACAATACGCAAGCAAATTGGCTGCTAAGTATATTGGACCGTTCATCGTAAGGAGGAAAGTATCCAATTATGTTTACGAATTAGAAGACGAACGCGGACAACAGCGTGGTATATGGCATGTCAAGGACTTGAAACCCGGACGTAAGGAGACTGACGAAAATGGAATTCATGATGATGGACCGTATGAGTAAAATTTCCGCCGGAATTTTTTCTCACGGGAGGAAAGGGGGAGTTGGTACGGATCAAAATCGTACTTGAACATTTTCAACCTATATTTCTATTTTACTATGTATACTTGCCCTACTCATCTAAATCTGTTTCTTGTTTCAATGTACTATTTCCTATTTGTCACATATCTTTGAATTTGTCAATTACATTCCGTTTTTTTCTTGCGTTCTAGTTTCATGAATAACTTTGGTTGTTTACTCATCTGTTTAGGAGATTATATTATGATCCAGTATTTCTAGAAGGATTATTTTATGTAACATATGTTTCACTACAGTTCAGTAACGTACCTTGTATTTAATTTGAATATTGTAGGCCTCTGTCTTATTTATTTTTTTATTCTAAAATATTTCGTTCTCAGTAACCTTGTGAGAATTTATTTAAACTTGTGTTTGACAAACAGTGCCGTGTGGTGTGTTCACCACCGCTACTTTCGTTGAACTTTCTGTGAAATATTATTTTATTTGCAAAAGCCTTCATGTTGATTAGGATTACAGCTTTTCGGGTTATCCTATATCAGAGGACTGGAGTAATCATATTTCTTTATATGGTTATTTATTCTGTGTTCATTTGCAGGGTCATTTCTCTTTTGTGGCTGGTTCACATGAATGTATATCTTCTTTTCGTTATTTTGTGTTAAGCGCCTCTCACTTCCTGCGGCGAAGTTAGACGGTGAAAAACTTCTGAAAAATCAGCAAGTCAAGTACAAGCATTGCTAAGAGACGGGTGTTTTCCGTCCTCCGTATTTAGCACGTGGCTAGAGTCGGCGTGATTTAACTTCGACAGAGAGTGCTCGATTGTTGTTAAGTACCAGTACATGGTTACGCATTGTTGCGGATTTATACGACATCGAGATTGCATAGACTATCCAGAGTGTGTACCTTGATGGATTGTCCACGTGTAGTGTCGTGAGCATCCGTCTTCGTGGGTCTGGAAGTCGTCTCCTCGTGAGGTTTTGGCCATTCTATCGTCGCATCTTTATTCTTGGGAACAACTACCAGCTGGAGTTCCTTACGCCGTGTGTCCTCAACGCCCATAAGATCCCGACTGCGTCACTCGAGATAAGTACTTTATTTTTCTACGCTGTTCTTTCCTATAGTGTGTTTATTACTGTTACGAGGAAGAACACGCATGTACGTTAAGTTATATTGTTGCCTAGCAGGACTGTGAGTACAGTGTTTACAGTGTGTTTTTTTATCTGGCGTTTAATTATTAAGATTAATCTATTAATTTAATATTTTTATTAAATTTATTGAACGTTGTTTATTACAGTTCAGTATTATATATTTTGTTGTAACTACTTCAGCAAAGTGGAGCCTTCAGCTCAGTATAGTCATATTGTTGTTGGAATTTTTTTTATGTATATCCGCATTTTTATTCTATTACCTTGTTGCACAGTGTTGAAAATAGTAATCTTGCGTCGTCTACCTGCGTCAACTGGCCTGTATAGCCCGGTTTTGAACTGGATCCATTTCAACTCTCGTAGGTGTGTTGTGGGTAGCCGCGATTTGGGTCACGAGCTCAGGGTACAACAGTATTTTGTACAGTTCTATTTTTTTTACGTGTTTGTTCTTGCTAATATTGCATTTTTACAGTATTTTGTACTATACACATTTTACTTATCAATTTTGCCGTGTCTTACGAACACGTTACAACTTGCTTTTCTTATTAAATTATGCCTTACTTAATAATTCTTTTATTTATCAACCTCAGACGTTTTCAGGCAACAATTGTACGGTAGGTAAAGTAAACTTTAGTATCTCGTGTGTAAGTTCTTTTCGCAATTTTCTGGGAAAATTTGCGTGGCGCCTAACCAACCCTTTTGCCAATCCTGTGGTTTTCAACCCAGCCCATCTCCACTGTTATCAAAGCTGGCGGCCTCCCAACCGAATATCCAGGTGGAGTACCGTGACCCATTTGACCCATTACAGGGTTTAGAAAAATTACGTCACAAATTTTGGCGTTTAACGTGGGGCCATAAACGCCAGGGGGCCATAAACGAAAAAGGGTTTATTTTCTTTTTTGTTAATTTTCATTGTTGTGGTCATTGTTAAGGCCATCGATTGTGTATTCCTTTTGTTGTAAAAGAAAGAGGAAAATTATTTAATAGTGTTTTCTTCAATTCTTTGGGTTATTTGTTCACCTTTGGTTTGTTTGTATTTTATTCATTGGGTACCGTTAGTTTGATTCTCCTTGGTCATTATGGAGCCGCGTCGTTTGAGTAGGGATGAACTAGAGTACGAGTTGAATGTCCGAGGTCTCGCCAATACTAGTCATTTGAATGTTCATGCTATGCGAAGAGAATTTACAAAGAGAATAAAAGCGGAAGAAATTGGAGAGTTGGTCAATGCTCCTAGTGTTGCGTTGGATCCGTCCGAAGAAGTCGACCTGTACACAAAAAATTGTTGAACTTCAAGGGTTAATGACAGATTTTAGTGGAACTACTTCTAGTTATGAATTTATACGTTACAGCACAAAAATTCAACACATTCTTTCCCGATTAGCCAGAATTACGAGTGATGATGGTGACATTAAAGCGTCTGTGAGACAATTAGCTGACCGAATTCGCGCTGAAGAAGATAGGTTAATCGAAAAAGCGGATCGGGGCGACGAACGTCAACAAATGAAGGAGGCAGCTAGTAAGGCCGATAATTCTGCTGTTAGTATCCCGGTAAGTCATAGGAAACAGATTCCTGTTGCCCAATGGGGTCTAAAATTCTCAGGGGACAGTCACGAGATGAGTGTCAATGCCTTTCTAGAGAAAGTAACAGATTACCAGGTTTCTCGGAATGTATCATCGGCAGACCTATGTAACTCCGCAATAGAATTGCTGGAAGGACCCGCCCTCACTTGGTACAGATCGGTAAGGTCAAGAATAAAATCTTGGGATGATTTTGTCAAGCTTCTGAAGGAAGAGTATGAACCGTTTGACTACGGAGTGGTATTATGGGAAGAAATTCGCGCACGTACGCAGGGAAGCGAGGAGCCAGTAGGTGCTTACATGGCGTGTATGATTAATTTATTTAATAGACTCCGTAAACCGCCAACAGAAGACGAAAAACTGCAAGTTCTGCGACGAAATGTTCTACCGTATTATATTCAGGGCATCGGATTGACTAAAATCGAGACTGTTGACAGTTTGCTGACTGTGTGCAAACAACTGGAAATCAATAGGAAGATGGCAGAAAAATTTCAACCCCCACCATCTAGTAAGAAAAATTTATTGGAACCTGATTTAGCCTATCATTGTAGTACACGAGCTGTCAATGCTAGTTCTGCTGAAGCACCAACGCCCCGTCGTAGGAGTTTTAGATGTTGGAATTGTCAAGAGGAGGGACATCGGGCTCGAGATTGTGATCAAACAGAACGAAAGAAGTGCTTCGAATGTGGGAAGTTAGGCGTTACCAAAAAGACTTGTCCCCAAATGTTCGGGAAACGGACAAGCGAAAAGTTAAATGATCGTACGGCTTCTCGCGATAATTCAATTCCGGTCAAACAGATGGAATATGAGAAAAATTTAGCAGTGGTTAATTTTATTATTTCTCATTTAGGTAGAGACGAACAACCGTATTTAGAAATTTCTGTTTTTGGGTTTAAATTTTTGGGTCTCCTTGATTCTGGGGCTACTCGGTCTATTATTGGGATGAAGACGTGGAAAATATTACAGGGAATGACTTGTAAGCTGGATAAAGTGGATGCGCCTGTGTGCATTATGGAAAGGAATACAATAGTTTGGGGTCTGTAACGGTGCCAGTCTCTCTTATTGATCGGGTCAAGTGGTTTTCAACCCAGCCCATCTCCACTGTTATCAAAGCTGGCGGCCTCCCAACCGAATATCCAGGTGGAGTACCGTGACCCATTTGACCCATTACAGGGTTTAGAAAAATTACGTCACAATTCTTCTAGAAGTCTTCTCCAATTTCCGATCCAACATTTGCTCTATAAATCTTGAATTCTCTTCGACTTTTCTAGAACTCTCATCAAATTCCCGTTCCAGTGTTCTAGAATGTTCCATTACTTCCTCTTCCAGTGCAGCGAAATTTTCCTCCACTATTCCAGAACTTTCCTCCACTATTCTAGAACTTTCCTCTAATTCCCTTTCCAATGTTCTAGAACGTTCCATTAATTCTTCTTCCGGTGTTCTGGAATTTTCCGTCTCTTCTCCAGAGCTTCCCACCAATCTCCGCTCCAAACTTCTAGAACCTTCTTCTAATATTTGGTTTAATTTTGTAAAATGATCATCTACTATTTGTCCTAATCTTCTAAAATTTTCTGCCAAGTCTTCTTTTATAAGTTTACAAATGTCGGATTCGTCATACGGAACTTCAAATAAGTAATCTTCAGGATTTTCACCAACGTCGACTATTGCTTGACGCAGTCTCTCTTGAAGCTCTGATTTCTTTCCTGTTGCTTCCAAGTCACGTTCTTCCAGTTCCGTCCTGAGATCACGTACTTTCAGTTCACTTAATTTTAATAGTTTCATTTTATTTATTTTTACTTACACTTCACAGTTTATTAATCCCACTTCTGACACCAATTGTAACGTTTTTATAATTATCTGGGTAAAGTGTAAATATAAGACAATTATTATTAATTAAAATTAAGTGTTTATTAAACTATAAAGAAAGTTACTATTAATTATATTAAACAATTATTAAAAACTTATTAACACTAAAACTATAATTAACTAGATAACACTAATACTAACACTATTTATTTATTTAACCAATGAACACCACTATTTATTTCCACGATATTACTAATTATTTATTTCACTACGCGTTCCAATCTTAGACTGCCGGTCTGTTGCAGATGCTTGTAGACTGTTTACGCGATATTTATATCACTATATTTATATCACTATATACTTATATCATGTTCAACTGTCCGCCTACCGACCTCCGCAGCGTCTATATACTCAACTGACTCAACAGCGTCTGTATATTCAACTGCTCGGACAGAAGTCACACCTATCACCTCACTATCTGTCTATTTATGTAACTCTCTCTCTTCCACAGCCTCCGTATCACCGACTTTCCGTATGCCACAATTCTTCAAAACCAATGCCGAGTATTCTCGTCCACTTGTCGTTACTGTCCCCGTATACCTAGCTTCCCAATACTCTTCAACACTACTGAGTATTCACTTTAACAGCTATTCCAGTATACCAGTAACTTCCCGACTCGCCGTTACTGTCGTTGCACACTATAGCTTCCCAATACTCGTCAACACTACTGAGTATTCTCTTTCACAGCTATCCCAATATACCAGTAACTTCCCGAGTACCTACTCGACACCAACTGCATACGCTCACTACGATACTGCTGTGCTTCTCACTAACACTTTACTCTCTAACACTCCATGTCAATGTCTCTATAACTGTATGTAAGTAACTAACTCTCGAGCATAGCTACGTCCCTTATATACAGCTGCCATTATTTTCTAGAACAGTCTAGAATATTCGAACACGTAATAACAATGAACACAAAAGGTTCAGGCGACCGGAAGTAATTAAACACGTCGCGACCAGTCTGTTTACATCGGCCGGCTACTAGCGCGATTACGTCACCGCTATAAATAGACACTCGCTTGCAGTGGCGGCGACGGCGGGCGTCCCATGTAACAGTATGATGATGATGATGATGATGATGAATATAACCTTTAACAGTCAATAAATAAAGTATTCCTGGTAATTTATATTTCCGCAACGATAGAAAAATATATAAACTGCATTCTGTTTTGAATTTGGTAATAGAATGATGAACCTGCAAATATCTATGGTACATAGATTTGATCTTTTATGAACGATTAATTGGTGCACAAGCATGTTTGTTGTACTCGTAGACATAAAATAATAATTTAAAATATTAACTTTAAGTACCTACTCTAAGTATTCAGAAATACTCAGAGTATTTATAAGTACTTAGAGTACTTTTCATATACTCTAAGTACTTTTTAGAGTATTGAGTACGAGTATTTAGATGAAATATCGCAAGTGCAAATAAAAGTAACAGATTTTAAAATGTATTCGAGTACGAGGACAGAGTACAAAACTTTGACTATAAACAGTACTTTTGAGTAAATATCTCGAGTACGCCCAGCTCTGAGTGATAGCAATTTAGATTTTCAATATTTCATTTGTATCAGTAGGTATTTTGAAAAAATAGCACTCTTTCTCCATTTTACGGTTTTTCAAATGGTTTTTATTTCTCATTTATATATATATATATATATATATATATATATATATATATATATATATATATATATATATGTCGCGGGGTAGTATCACTCGCAAACTCTATGTCGACCAATACTATTTCAGAACCACAGCGATAATAAACGTGATGATCTCAGCGAGGCGGACATGCACTCTCCCTGAGCACCGCTACACACTGATTCCATCCAAGCATTGTAGCCAAGAATGCTTGACGTTTCGATTACGACAATACAATTAAAATATTATAAGTGATTCATGTAATACTTGATTCATTAAATGATCGTTACGACATGCTTTGATATTACAATCTCCGACACGGCCATTCTGACGTTTCACACGTCCTCGTGTGAACTATCTGAAAACAAAGAATTTATCCACAGTATTTTCGCTCGGCTATCTCTGACCAATAAGTGCTCAAATAGTTACAACTTTGTTCACATTTATATTAAGCTCTAAATTTACCTATAGTACACTAAATAATTTAATGGACGCCTTTTTTACAAGACGTCAAACAAAACATAATTCTGTGACAATACATTTCACCAGTAAATACATGACTACCAATATCAGTATTCAAGCATTGTTATAGCTTGTCCAACAGCGACAGACCATCATTGCTTAACCAGCAATCGATCGCTATTCCATCTTCGCTTAACCAGCGCAAGAAAACCATACCGTCATTGCTTACCCAGCAACGGAACACCCTTCCGTCATCGCTTAACCAGCTCGGAAAACCACACCGTCATTGCTTACCCAGCAATGGAACACTATTCCGTCATCGCTTAACCAGCACGGAAGACCACAGCGTCATTGCTTACCCAGCAATGGAACACTATTCCGTCATCGCTTAACCAGCTCGGAAAATCACACGACAGAGGCACCTAGTTAGCATGTTACCTTCGGCAGAGGTATCACAGTAGCATACCGAAACACCATGACAGAGGCATTCAGTAGCATGTCATCTTCCATCACGGTTAATAATTCTAAAGAATTTAACGAAAATATCTAATGTCCAGACCAACGCCTCAATTGCTCCTTAGCCACTTTTGTTATAAAAGTTTGTCGGCTCTTCAAAGTTTTAGTCACCCCTGTGGATTTTCAACGATCCACTCGATTAGCCTAACTAAATTGTGGTCTCAACCTCCAGAAGGTTCATTATTGTACGCATGAACCGCTCTACTTAAAAATTAGAACATGGATTCATGTGTTATGTAAATAGTACGTAATACCAAATCGAAATAATCCGGCATGCTTAAACTTAAAGCTATCAAAATGTTCTAAATTTGTTAAATAATTCAAACAGATAGTTCTTCTTTTCGTTTTCCTAACTGTATTTCGGCTTAGTGTTTTTTTAGTTAAATTTTTTGACAAGTTGGTTTTTGCTCTTATTGAAGGTTAGTAAGTTTTAGTCAGTTGATCTTACACTGTCACAGGTGATGCTGTCTTTTATAATGTTTCTCGTTTGGCCCACAAATCCTCACAGGTATTTTATAATAAAAATTGTTGTTTATTTAAACTTGTTGTTTATTATTGCTTGATTATACTCTGGAAAATGATTGTTGTTGATTTGTGTCGTATATTTTTATTGTAGCACTTGATGAAGGTAAAATAATATACTGAAACGTTTGCAAGAGGAGATGTAGAAACAAACTTTTTATCTTCCTTTATATCCATCATCCGATGAACTTTCTTCAATTAAATTTATCCTTGGATACGATCAAAATATTTTAAAGCAATTTGTTCCAGCGTCCATCACGCTGCACTTAGGCGTCCCAAACATTAAGACAAACAATTGAAAAGCAAGTCCCGTCTTGTCAGACTTCTCTGCTTCCAATGGCTGACAGATTTCTGTTGCTCAATTGTTTTTCAGGTAAAACAGTCGGCTTCGCAACCGTGGCAGGCTCCAGTCCGGGCACCAGCTGTCCTGTGCAACTCCTCTGCGGATGATCTAGCTTGCCACAATTTAAACATTCAACAAATTCACAATTTGACAAAACTGGCATGGTCACCCCGAAAACAGTCAAGAGGAGCCTGATCGGCCACAGCCCCATCAAAACCAAAACGCCAAGTTTTATAGCTACGACCATGCTCACCGGAAATTTAATAAAGTAATATAGTATGTTCTGGAAATAGACTCAGGGACTATTTCAAACCACTACCATATTTGTACCTAAATTTCAATATTCATGAAAGTTCCATCCGTAACGACTCAGGGTTTTGGAACATGGACGTGCAGGAACTTGAATAACTTCATACAAATTATACCATGAACAATTGATAAAAGTTCACTCAGATTTGAACTGTCTGCACAGCGCTATATTATTCATGCTAACACGGTACATCCAATACATTCTCTTACTATCAGTGCTACACATCGCCTCATTCGTAGATCTTAGGCAGGATGCTCGCCCATTCTGGCTTATTATTTCAAGACAGACTGGTACAGACTTCGTCCATAATTACAGCTCTCCCGCCACTGTCAACAATATTTTTCCCAAATAGCATCATCGTACGGTAACTGATCGAATGCATCGATCTCTCACTTCAATCACATTACCCTTAATGTCAACGCAGATACCTGAAACCTGAATACTCAAAAGTCCACATGCAATTTATACATTAACAAAATCATCAAAACAAATCCCGTAGCAGCCTCGGACACAAGCCGCTGTCCTTCTAGCAAAAACTAGAGATTGCAGGCAGAAATGAATCACTGGCCATACATCACCGTATTTGGACCAACAACAAAACACAGCACAAGCGTCTTTGTGGAAGCGCAACGATAGTTTTTCTTTGTATCACATACCACAGGCACTATGAATACCTGCCCAAGTGCAGTAATGGAATTGATTCTGGGGCCAACGTCTTTGCACTCTGCAAGACAAAACACTTCAAGTTTGGAGATCTCGTAGGCCATTCATAATATCTAAAACAAAAAGCTACACAAGAGAGTTTTTGGTAATCGCCTTCGGTGGACAGTAGTAAGGCCACTCTTCCAAATAGACTATCTGTCCTGGTTTACGGATATTTCTAAACTAGAGTCAGAAGAAACTGGATCGATTTTATTTGGTCCGTGCTGCCAAATAAAGGAATCCATACACAACGGTTTCATTATATCTCAAGCAATAAATCTGTGTGCTCAATAAACTTAAACAAGCTCTCAAAGGAGAAGCAATCTACTTAACGTCAGGTAACAAGGCTGCATTCACTTGTGAATCAAAGCTAAAATGGGTACCGTAGTATAAGTTAGTCTTAGGCTTTTCCTGTGGATACTTGAAAATCCATAATTCATAGCCTGGAGATATTCATTTCACCCTCGACGATAAACGTTAAACTGCTATTAGCTCTCAACAAAAGGGACTTTGAATTATGACAAGTATCTTTACTAGTCATTGTTCTATAAAATACCAAATTTCAGTTCATCAAAACTTTGGAGTGGCTTCCAGACATTCAGTCAAAACACGCTACAGCAGATCTTACTGGTCGCGGTGACAAAAGTCACCAGCGCTTAAAGCCCTCAACCTAATAATGATAATAACAATATCATCTATCTACAATTTGTAGCTCAGTAAACTTTATCTGCAGTTAATAAAATATTAATCTTTAACATAGTTTTCTAACATATTTCCACCTTTAACTATCTTCCCTGACGATCTCCAGTGAAATTTTCATGTTATAGTTTCTATTTCGGTACACCATGGTTCTGCACCCGCATCGGTCATATCTAGATAAAAAGTAAGTAACGATATATCAGGTGCCTCAAGGTTGCAGTGTACCTACTTAACGTGTCTGTTAGTTTGCGAAACTTGTACAATGAAAACATTTTACAATCTTTCTTGACATACCGAAACGCTTTAAGGAATTTGTATTAGTTCGTTTGTTATTTCACAAATAACTAACTAAATCGCAAACTGGTTGATACTCCCGATCTGTGACTACTTGACCTACATTCAGTTTAATAATATTGTCGCGTCGCAGACGATGTAAAGGAGTAGAATCAAGCTACCAAAAATGAAATACTTATTACGTCATACAAGCTCAATGACAAAACATCAATCAAAATATAACAACTGCCAGGAACACCTACTGTAATGAATAATATCTTAAATAACATATATGGAGATCGGTAATCCGGATCATCGGCCATCACAATATCATAAACAACAAACTCAACTTCGTCTCTCGTTTCTCAGCAAGCAACTGACCGAATTGCTTTTATTACAACAGCAACCCAATTGCCACCAACATAGCTCACAACGATATCTTGAGCTTTGTAATAAAATCTCTTACCAGTATTGGAAGACCGCTTAACATAAATTCAGTACTCATTACTCACGGTTCTACTTAACGAGCTCTTGTAATTGCGTCACCACTCTCTGGGTGGGACACAGACGGAATCCTTGTTACTGGTCAATGCCCTATGATGAAAACCTGCAAAAATTGCTAGACGGCCTTTCCATCTTAGTCTGCTTGGCCATTCATTAAATGATCGTTACGACATGCTTTGATATTACAATCTCCGACTTATATATATATATATATATATATATATATATATATATATATATATATATATATATATATATATATATATATATACCGTGTGTCTGTTTTAAAGGTGTACATAGGAGATTAACATGGGAAATCAGTTTTTTGCAAATTCCTGCTCGCTTAATTATTTTAAACAAAAACGTGTTTGTGTTGATAGAATCGTTTTTTGACCGGTTGGCATGTTTCACCCATATAAATTTTAGGACATCTTTCACAATTCGCTTGGTATACAACATCTGTACCATTTTCGATTGGTGTTTTATCATTCAGTTTGGAGAACAGAGTCTTTGTGGTATTTTGATTAATATTTGCAATTTTTATGTCTGTCCCCTTTAGTATTTGCTTAAGGCCTGCGTTTATCATTTTAATGTAGGGGATGGTAGTGTATGTGACTTTTTCCTTGCGTGCGCTCTCGCTATTTGTTTTTACCTCTCGCTAAGAGAGGTATTGTATTCATGCTAAAAATCGCATATCCAGATTTTAGTGAATAAGCACGTTTCAAGGTCCCTAGAATCCGATTATAACATTTTTACGATGAAGACCGTATGTGTGTGTGGATGTGCGTGTGTGTGGATGTGCGTGTGTGTGGATGTGTGGGTGTTGGATTCACGATTTCTCAAATACTATAAGACTTAAAACATTTTTAACTACGGATTCCTCAATCTAACAATAATGGAAAGAGTTGATTAAGTTTTGGTAACAATTAGACAACCGCAAGTAGTAGTTACAAGAAAAAAATCATCTAAATATTATTTATCGAAAATGTATGTAAATACTTATATTAAAGAACGTTAAATTCTTTATTCGATAAATATAAATTCATTATTATATCTTCTATAGATTTAGAGATAAAGAAATGCATATAAAATAATTTGATATAAAAAATCTCAGATCACGCTACTACAAGGCAAGAAATTCAAATGTTTGTAATTGACACTGTCAAAAATATTTGTATGCCACTGTCAAAAATATTTGTACATTATTGGGATTTTCAAATAAGAAAACGCTAACTAGCGGCGACTATTAGAACTACAAACAGTGGTACACATTTGACATTTACATGAAACTACAACTATATGATTACAAAAACTCTATTATACGTACTTGAATTATAAATAAAAAACTAAAGAAATACAATTGACAGAAATGCTACGTTGACACACGTCAACAAAAAGTGTACCAGTGTCTAATGCGATCAGCGCCATCTCTTGATACTTGAAAATCCCAATTATGAAGATTATGAAAATAAAAAAAAGTCAAGAACGCAAAAGAATATACGTAAAAATCGGTGTTTTGTCTTTTAGGTTGCTAAGGGCCACTTTTACAATTGATGGATAAACTATGGTATAGCTATCGGAGGTATAACATTCTAGCAAGTATACCTTCGATAAACAAGACTGTCTTTTACAATGCATTTTTATCTGTCAGATAGTTATACCAGGAATTACGTTAAATCACTTTAGAATATTTTTCTTCAATATTGTTATTATTTCTGCCTTCTAATTTGCATTTTTCACGATGTGAGATGATATATAAGTTATTTTTGATTCTGACCATGATGATGAAATACTTGATTGACATCTGTCAAACGTATGAATAACAAAACATCGTTTGTGTTTACGTGGTATCCATAAGAACCAGGGATAAAGTTATCAAAGGCTTATACGACCGATTTCCATGGGATAAGAAATACTGGTGTTTATTCTATCTGAGGTTTATCCGAGGTTTGTAAAATACAATTTCCAATTTTATACCTGGTATAACGTTATACGAGGTTTATCTAATGATTGTAAAACTGGCCCTAAATAGCGTTTTTGTAGTATCTTGATTATTATTTGCAATTTTTATCTCTGTTTCTGTTCCTTTTAATATTTATGTGAGACCTGCGTTTATAGTTTTATTATATGGAATAGTAGTATATGTAAATTTTTCCTTGGGTGCGTGCTCGTTATGTATTTTTACCTCCCGCTACCCTTGGTAAGGGAGGTATAGGGATCGTGCTAAAAATCGCATATCGAGATTTTGGTAAATGAGCACGGTTTATGGTCCCTAGAATCCAATTTTAATATTTTCACGATGATGTTTGTGTGTATGTGTGTGTGGATCCTCCACTCTAACTTAAATACTATCATTCAGAAAATTTTGAAATCTTGTATTTCGAACTTTTTCTGTATTGGTAAGAGCTAATTAGATTTTGGTGAAAATCGGATAACCAGAAATGGCACTTTACCAGAAGCTCAAAATAGTTTTTCTTCGAAAAATACCTTTAAATGTTATTTTTTCGGGATTAATGTTATTATAAAAATTAAAAACTATTAAATTTTCTATAGATTTGCATTGATACTTTTTCTATATATTTTACGGATAAATTTATAAAATTATCTATAATTTTAATCCCAGAGCCGCAGTTATTCAAATATATGTAACTGACAGATAAATATCACTATCAAAGAACTAATAATTTAAAAATAATATTAGTAACGTTTTAAAAAGAAAAAAGTAAATAGAACAATAGAAAAGGAATTCAATACAGTTTCCAGCATAAGTAAATATGTAGGTATGTATTTAGATGAATAAAAATTAACGATACACAAAAATATTTAAGCTAATCCTCATTTTTGGATTAGTGAATTCTATTCTATCCCGGTATTTAAAATTTAATCTTCATTTTATTATAGTTCCGGTGGCTCAATGGTTAGAGCAACGCCTCATGTCATGAGTGACCTCGGGGCTCTGGGTTCGAATCCCACTATGGCATGTGAACCCACTCTGTAATTGGGATTTAATCCTGTTGAGGGGTTTTAAAAAAAGGTAGTTACTTGAATTAGATTGGACTATATTTTAAGAAATAAACTGTGAAAATTAGAGTAAAATTCGCTAATCCAAAAAACATAATCTTTTTTGTGACTCGGGCTGTAAATGGCGGGAGGTATTGTGTTGGCCACACCAGATTCTTTTATTTAAAAATTGGGATAAAAGGCGTCAAATAGAAAAAAAACAGTATAAACAACTCATTTCATAATTGTCAATTATTTTGTTCGTAGGGTTGGGCCACTCGACTGCGTCGTTCTTTCATGTACTATTATAAGGTATCTGGTTTAAGATTGCAATGGTGTGAAAATATGAACAGTTTGATGGTGTTGTTTGGATAATATCGGGGTATTATTCAATCAGAAAACAAGATCACACTGCTCCTATCTTCGCACCACTGTAATATTAAACCAGATACAGTATATGGGGTGTATTCTAAAGGCATTCCGTTATTTATAAGCGGTCCTTTAAATGTAGATATCCGTTAACTAGATTTTGCTATTCTAAAGGCAGTGTCCGTTAATAATATAAACGATCTGTTTAAGTTTAGAAATAAAATTTAAGCCGAGAATGACACACATAGGCGCCGACTTTTGGATTTTCGTGTGGGGGCTAAAAAGGGGCAAGACAAAATTTTCCAAATAAAAACTTTATATCTTAAAATTGGTACATAAATAAATAAAATTGTACAAAAGATGCGAATTTATTGTATGACGTAAAATATCTAACTAATTTTTAAAAAATTCTTGCCTTTTTTTAAATTTACCGCGAAACTCAAACATAAGACAGATAAATAAATAAATAATTAATCATCACGGCTTATTACTCATTGCTGGGTGTGCCAATCTGCTTTGTACAAGATATCGGTAATGATGAAATATTTGCACCGTGCGGGCGCTTGCCAGGCGTCACCTCACGGTCACTTATTGCTGGCGTGGAGAGTACACCGCAGGGGTCAATTTTGTGCCATTTAAAATTCGAAATATTTGGCGTCGGTCGGGATCGAACCTAGTTCCCCAGACTGACACTCAGGCACGCGGCCACGAGACAGATAGAACATAAATTTCAATTGTATGCATGTTGAAAATATATAATATATATATATATATATATATATATATATATATATATATATATATATATATATATATATTAAATCGTGAGCGTGAGTGATCGTGAATCAAACATAACAAGTATTGCGTGATTGGTAGTGATTACATTTTTAGTTACGTGAGCGCACGTGATCGTGAACAAAAAGTTACTCACGCGCCCACCTCTAATTGGTACCCTTATTTTTAATTTCTGATATTTTGATTACAACAAAGAATATTTTGATTATAACAAAAGATATTTTGATTATATTCGAAGATTATTGATTACAAGAATAAATCTAACAAAAAAAAAAAAAAATCCATTAATATTTGCGAAGAATCAAAAAGCTTCCTTGTGCGAATGTGTGTTTTATGATTTGTGTAGATTTTAAAGTGCACTTAGTGGTGTCTCTCAAGATAAATGTTAGGTATCCATAACTTCCTTATTAGCTTATTATTACTTTGTTTCAAGTTCACAACAATATACAACGTGAAACTGACAATTTAGTATTTTGACATTTACTACAATAAAGTAGTGTTACCATCATTTGAAAAAAATATACATTACTATTATTTATTAATATAAATTTATTACTAAATAGTATTTCCAAATTTATATATTATAAATATCTGTTTAGATCTTAATATATTTATGAATAACTGTTTTTCGAAATAAAAGTAAAAGTGAAGGTAAAAAATTAGTGGAAAGCTATGAAGCTTCTAGAGTCAAGGAAATTATTGAAAACAATTCGCGAAAATTAAGGTGCTGTTTTAAGAGAAATTTCAGGAGCTCTTGGCAATAGAGCACATTAAAATATTTTTATAATGTCGAAATTAAGGTAAAATAATGTAGATATTACTAGTTTAAATAGTAATTAATTTTAAAATATGTTAGGAGAAGAATCATGTGACTGATAAGAAGGAAACTTCAGTGCAATTTTGTCAAATTTGCGGTAAGACCAGGACCTAATTTAGGCCAAGGAAACTATACGGGATTTGCCTAGGGCATGTAATTCCCAAAAGACAACCTTTTTAATTTTAAATCGACGAAATAACTGTTACAAAATATATATTTCGCAATAAAGAAAATTTGATTTCAATAATGAAAATGACTAATAATACAAAAAATTTATTATAATAGTTTTATGTTTTTATAAAACTATAGTTTAATCGGGCACATGTCTAATGTGTGTCATATGGCTGGAGATAATAGTGAATATGTGTCTCTCTGATTCAGAAAACGACTAATCACACAGAAAAATTATTACAATAATTGTATCGTTACTGTATATTTTTTTAATTTAATTGTGGCATATGAACATATATGTATATCAAGGATGTATACCTATGTAGATAATTTACTGAATATATATACTTACGTCTGATTAGAGCCCCTGTTTTCTTAAAAAAAAACATGAATTTTGATTTGATTACAATAAAGGAATACTTATATAATTACATCAAAGGAACTTTGATTACAATAATGAAAATGGCTAATCACGAATGTTTCTTTAATTCTAATGCAATTTAATTTGATATATTTTCAGCTGCATTGTCTTGTAAAATTGTAGATCCTAGTTTTTTGATGATGACCTGAGAAATATTTTTTGCCATAAAAGTCAAAATTAAACTCTGGATAAGACTGAATTATTATAATTTCAAGTTTATTTACAAAATATTTCTTTATTTATTAAAATATTTAAGTAGGTAATAGAAGTAATGTTTCTTGTATTAAAATTACTTATTAATATATTATTCAACTAATCAAAGTTCAGAATTCTGGGTTTTTACTTTCAAAATTTGAGAAATTTTGAGCGCAGCATACTCACCTTCTTTTTATCTTAATTATTTCTACTGAACCAAGTAATAATTATCGATGATAAAATCTTTTAAAGTTAAAATAACACGTAAATCCTATTGAATACACATACTTCTGTCAGCTCAAATATTGCAATTTCGGCCGATTGGCGTCGCCTCGAGCGTTACGGTACTAGGGTACCTATATAACCAGGGTATGGCCATGGGCCAAGATCGCCGCCATTGTCGGTAATTGATTTTCCTATTTATTTGTAATAAATGTGATATTATTTTATAAAATAATATTAAATAATCACACTGTGAATTTAAAAAGGTAATAAAAATGAATTTATTTAAGATATATACAATTATTATTAAGACATACATTTATAGGTTATGTAGAATATATGATATGTGTTGTTATTATCACATCTAATTTAATATCACTAGTTCTTAATTACATAATAATTATATATTCTAAACTTACCTTTTAAAAATTTAAATGATTGTGCTTAATATTGGTAATTTTTAGTTGTTTTCAGTGACAGTAATCGTGGTGGGTATCTTAACAAACTACACAAGTAAATAAGATAAAATATATTACTTACACTTTAAATACATATTAAAATGATAATTAAATGTGTTTTTCATTAAAATAAAACAAATAGCCACGAAAATACATAATACTTTGCGCAAGAACAACACATATAACAGATGTCCCGGTAATGGCGGACGAAACGTGAGCCACGCCATGGCCATACCCTGGTTATAAAGGTACCCTATACGGTACAAGCGTATAAACTATTATTTACGAAAGATGACTATTCAAGGTCATTTGTGAACCGTCTGATATAATATTACTTGCAGATAACTTCATCGCATTTTGTATACAAAGGCGTGCAACATGAAATATTTATGGACACATTTTAACTGAAAAAATAATAGTAATTTATTTGAAAATTATATTTCTTTCTAAATAATGCCTTTCTGAATGATTTATGTTCTTCACTTATGTTTTTGCAAAATACAAAAACATACACTTAACTATTAACCATGGATTAATAATTTGATTTAAACGTGAACGCCACTGGGTAAATATTAGCACAGGGGGCAGTGTAGTAGATAATTAGGTATCTGTAATTCTACGACATACGTCATTATTATTTATAGTGCGTTAGATAGTAATGCCACTATTTACGTATATCTGTCACACCACATAAATTAAATAGACATAGGTCAAATAATCTTTCTCTTTTTAATACAAAATGTTGCTAAGCTATTGCTGTAAAGTGATGTGTATTCTTTCTTCAAACAAATGACCTTGAATAGTCATCTTTCGTGAATAATAGTATACACTATTATTCACGAAAGATGACTATTCAAGGTCATTTGTTCGAAGAAAGAATGCACATCACTTTATAGCAGTAGCTTAGCAACATTTGGTATTAGAAAAAGATTATTTTGACCTACGTCTATTTAATTTATGTGGTGTGACAGATATACGTAAATAGTGGCATTACTGTCTAACACACTATAAATAATAATGACATATGTCGTAGAATTACAGATACCTAATTATCTACTGCACTGCCCTCTGTGCTAATATTTAAGTTAAGTCTATGTTTTTGTATTTTGAAAAAACATAAGTGAAGAACATAAATCTTTCAGAAAGGCATTATTTAGAAAGAAACATAATTTTCAAATGAATTATTCTTATTTTTTCAGTAAAAATGTGTCTATAAATACTTTATGTTGCACGCCTATGCAAACGAAATGCAGTGAAGTTATCTACAAATAATATTATATCAGATGGCTCACAAATGACCTTGAATAGTCATCTTTCGTGAATAATAGTTTAAGTTAGGTATGTGGTATTTAATACTTATAAAAGGTTTTACTATTTATAACAGTTTACATTCATTGTGGCATCTAAAATAGTAAATTATCGATGATTGTTAAATAATTTTTGCCAACGCTTTCCTACAAATTTTCATTTTTACCTTTCGTCACCTTTAGGTAAGTAAGGTATTGTCTTTGGTCAAAAAATTCGGTGGTGAGTTTTTAATGAATAAACATGTTTTAAGGTCCCTAGAATACGATTTTACTATTTTTACTATGATATTGTATTCTCTATACGATTTGACTGCATTTTATACTTCATATTAAATGGATATAGAGTTATAAAATTATAAAGAAATTAATGCCCGGTTTGTCCACAGCAACTTAAGTCGTTGATTATTGAAGTGCTACTTAATTGTAAGTCGGTCTTATATCCCAATTGCGTTGCACCAGCAAATTCAAATGCGAACTTAACTTATGTCACAAATTACATTGGCAACAGCGTAAAATATGTCAAAGCTGTCATTGTATATGTCAGTGTTTATATGCTTACATTTGTATCAACAGTATTCGATATGGATTTACCGGATTTCCCTAATTTTGACGACGTTAACATCGTGGATAATATGGACGAAGTTGATTTTGTCGATATTGTTGAAAATGTCAGAATTCCGCGACAAATATATAATAGGATTGATTTGTTTCGATTATATGACGACAAAGATTTCTTCTGTCGGTTCAGAATAACTAAAATCACAGCTATAGATATTCTGAGGCAAATCGAACCTCAATTGGAATATATTCAAGACAATAAGTAAGTAAATGCCAGCAATTTCTATACAATAGTAATGAACGGGCTTGTCCAAGAATCAATCATTACCAATTTCAACAGTAATATGAGCTGTTTAATCATATGTATTATATTTAACATATTTTTAGAAATAATTCCATAACCCCTATGAATCAATTTCTCCTGACCCTGAGGTTATATGCAGAAGTCATAATAAAATTGATATTTTAAACATAACACCGTACTTTGCAAATCCACAGCATCTGAATCAAAACAATTTTGTAAACCATGTACTGTTTTTTTATTAACCACTGCCATAATTAGGGCATTATCTGTATCATCATTTTTCGTAGGTGGACCACCGGCCAGTCTTATATAGAGAAACCCTTTCCTTCGCCGACGTCTTCCTGGCCTCGGTCTTCAGATTTGCCCATATTTTTCTTAGGCTGGCCACATCTCTATATACATTTAATACATTTCTATTAAATGTGGCGGCAATTAATTTCCATGTATTGTCCTTTTGGATATTTGAGACTGCATTAGTTTTTTATTTTCAATTATCGCCTTATATTCATCCACAATCTCTGTTAGCAATTTTTTTTCTTCTTTGCTATAATTAACACGTTTTTTGTCCATATCGCTGAAGACGCACCGTAACTTCATAAAATGAAACAAATTTACTGTGAACTGATATGACAACTGTCATATATGACACATAAGTCATTGTTTTTTTCGACTTACATTTAAGTGCTACTTACGTCTCACATTTTGACATTTTTGCGTGGTGCAACAGTTTACGCTGGAACTAAGGAATAAGTCACGACTTAAGTCTTAAGTTGCTCTGGAGAAACCGGGCATAATTTCATAAATTAGCTAGCTATGCTAGAAACAGCTACTATATTAAGAAAATACTGATTGAAAGATGTCAGTGTCAATTGACATATTCGTAGTATATTTGTGTTATAATTTTACTCGAAATATAGGATATTTTTGCTCGAAACTTTCTGTATGGAATTTGTATAAAATACATACAACTGTCGAAAGGTAATGTACATACAAGAAATTTAGAATATTTTGCAAGGAACTTTCTACATAGAAAATACATAGGCATTTACGAAAATTCTACCGGTAGGTACCGCATCTACTGTGTTCGAAAGCACGAGTGGTAAAACGATAACGTGTGTCAAAATTGTACAATATCTACCAGATCCATCTACCGGATTTATGAAGAATCTAATCTCAAAAAAAGGTAGTGATGCAAAGCGAAGCGCGCATGTTAAAAGTTTGTTAACTATATCAAATTTCTAACCTGTTTCAAATTTTCAATTTTTTTTATAGGTTATGGATCTACCCTGTTTACCACTTGCGTTATTAAAATATCGATTCCGGTAGCTATAATCTGATAAACAGCTGTTTACCGGTAACAGTTCACCGGTAGAATTTTTGTAAATGCCTCATATAACCGACGGAAGGTAATGTGCTGGCCATATCAGATTGTTTCTTACATCACTCTGATCCTGTTACTATTAAAAATAGTATAACGCTGTTTGAAAATTTTATTTCAGAATGAAATTAATTTTTATACAGGGTGTAAATGAAATAAGTGCATTAAATTTAACCAGTAATGTAACTCGATGAGAGGAACAATATTTCTTAATAACTTTTTTTTCTAAGTCTTTTAGATTTTGAGTTAAAATTCTTTAAAGATTTGCTGCATATTTCGTTACCCGCTCATGGAGAGCAAATGGCTGTTGCCGTATTCAAGTGGAATACAAACAGCACAAAAATTGTCGGTTATCGGCGAGGTTATCGGTTACACTTACAGTCACAGTAATTAATAAACGAATCAAGGGAAATAACATTATTATTAATTAATACGTAATGGTACAATTTTTAAAATAAATAAATTTAAATTTTGGATAACAAAATTATAAAGTTTTGTATTGAACCAGGCTTTTAATCACCTGTGAATAGTGTGAATAGAGGAAGACAAGGAGGGACGAGGAAGAGCAAAAGCATAGTTGTTAGGTTATGAGATGATTATTTATCGTCGACAAATCATAATAGTTTAAATACGTTATTCAAAAAATGTAAGTACAAACTTTTGCCCATTTAAAAGAGGTACATGAGTACCAATAATTAGTCGTCCATTTATTGTTCCCGCCCAAAATATTTTTTAATGAAAATTTTTACAGCATTTTCGTCTGTCGAGATGTGTATTGTGCATAATAAATACACCTTCCCAAGTTAATTCAGTGTCATTAACGAACATTATGAGCCATTCCCAAAATTGAAGTCTGTTATGTGCCGAAAACAAAACTTTTTGCACATGTTATGGATATAACTGTTGCTTTTTTTAAAATTGTCATATGTGACACTCCGTATTGTGATGTGATAAAGATGTACAAGATTAACAAATGTGCGAATATTAAGAACAGATTGATTTGGTGATGATTTGGAAACGCTCCGTGTAAATGCGTTGACAACGTTGACAACTCCATGACACTGTCTTTATGTTAACCGTGATGTCAAGTAAAATGTAGTACAGATACGAATAAACAAATAAATAAATATACCATAGGTAAGTAATTACAATGTCTGTGTACTTGCATTTTGACAGAATTTTAGCTTATAAACAAGTTTATTACTAATATCAAAATTTAATTGGAACAATTAACAGGATTGTCAATTGTTAAAACAAAATTTTTCATAGCTATTGCTACTGCATTCAATTATCACAAAAATATTTGGAACGACTCGTCAATTTACGGGGTGGTAAAAATGCTAAAAAAATATGCGATTTTGAGAAAAAGTTATTAAGAAATATTGTTGCTCTCGACGAGTTATATTACTGGTTAAATTTAATACACTTATTTCATTTACACCCTGTATAATGAATTCTACGATTTTTGTCGATGGGCGGTTTGCGAGTTATTAACAACTTAACGTCACATTAAATTTTTCTATAATTTTAAACATATGAAAATTCGAACAAGGTTCCCATTTTATCTGTTCCCGCCTGAAAATTTAAGATTATGCAACACATAATACATTTCACTAGCCACTTCTTTTAAATAAATACTGTTTGAGAACAAAATCACCTCTATATTCTACATCATAGAATATTAAAAACTTATTACGCCTTAAAAAAAACAATAAAGACTTTTTAATACTACGGATCGTTTTCGGTTTCATAAAAAAACTAGTTGAGGACGGGGTATACATCTCTGGATTTATTGTTTTATATATATATATATATATATATATATATATATATATATATATATATATATATATATATATATATGTCGCGGGTTGTATCACTGGCAAACTCTATGTCGACCAACACTATTGCAGAACAACAGCGATAATATAAACGTGATGATCTCAGCGAGGCAGACATGTACTCACTCCTGAGCACCGCTACACACTGATTCCATCCAAGCATTGTAGCCAAGAATGCTTGACGTTACGATTACGACAAAACAATTAAAAGATTATAAGTGATTCATGTAATACTTGATTCATTAAATGATCGTTACGAAATGCTTTGATATTACAATCTCCGACACGGCCATTCTGACGTTTCATACGTCCTCGTGTGAACTATCTGAAAAGAAAGAATTTATCCACAGTATTTTCGCTCGGCTATCTCTGACCAATAAGTGCTCAAATAGTTACAACTTTGTGCACATTTATATCAAGCTCAAAAATTTAGCTATAGTACACTAAATTATTTAATGGACGCTTTTTTTTACAAGACGTCAAAGAAAACATAATTCTGTGACAATACATTTCACCAGTAAATACATGACTACCAATATCAGTATTCAAGAATTGTTATAGCTTGTCCAGCAGCGACAGACCATCATTGCTTAACAAGCAATCGATCGCTATTCCATCTTCGCTTAACCAGCGCAAGAAAACCATACCGTCATTGCTTACCCAGCAATGGAACACCCTTCCGTCATCGCTTAACCAGCTCAGGAAAACCACACCGTCATTGCTTACCCAGCAATGGAACACTATTCCGTCATCGCTTATCCAGCTCAAGAAAACCACACCGTCATTACTTACCTAGCAATGGAACACCCTCATTGTACTATAGACAGTTCTAGTTTTAATTATTTTGTGTAGAACCTGGCTCTTCGTCAGTTCCTAGGGAAGAAATATCATTATTATCTGACATTTTTCTAATTTGGTCATGTGCGTATTTATAAGTGCGATTAGAGTCATGGGCCTTTAGAACATACAAAACAAATTATTACTGGTTTGCTAACATTCAGGTCCTAAATCAGAAATCCTATGGCAAATCGAAAACTTAGCTCGTCGTCTTAGACCACGCTTCCCAATTCATTTACTGGAAAACACACACGACAAAGGCACCTAGTTAGCATGTTACCTTCGGCAGAGGTATCACAGTAGCATACCGAAACACCATGACAGAGGCATCCAGTAGCATGTCATCTTCCATCACGGTTAATAATTCTAAAGAATTTAACGAAAATAACCAATCTCCATACCAACGTCTCAATTGCTGCTTAGCCACTTTTATTATAAAAGTTTGTCGGCTCTTCAAAGTTTTAGTCACCCCTGTGGATTTTCAACTACCCACTCGACTAGCCTGACTAAATTGTGGTCTCAATCTCTAGAAGGTTCATAATTGTACGCATGAACCGCTCTACTTAAAAATTAGAACATGGATTCAGATGTTATGTGAATAATACGTAATACCAAATCGAAACAATCCGGCATGCTTAAACTTAAAGCAATTTGTTCCAGCGTCAATCACGCTGCACTTACGCGTCACAAACATTAATACAAACATTTGAAAAGCAAGTCCCGTCTTGTCAGACTTCTCTGCTCCAATGGCAGACAGATTTCTGTTGCTCAATTGTTTTTCAGGTAACACAGTCGGCTTCGCAACCGTGGCAGACACAATTTAAACATTCAACAAATTCACAATTTGACAAAACTGGCATGGTCGCCCCGAAAACGGTCAAAAGGAGCCTGATCGGCCACAGCCCCATCAGAATCAAAACGCCAAGTTTATTGAGGTTTTGGAACATGGACGTGCAGGAACTTGAATAACTTCATACAAATTATACCATGAACAATTGATAAAAGTACACTCAGATTTGAACTGTCTGCACAGCGCTATATTATTCACGCTAACAAGGTACATTCAATACATTCTCTCACTATCAGTGTAACACATCGCCTCATTCGTAGATCTTGGACAGGACGCTCAACCATTCTGGCTTATTATTTCGAGACAGCCTGGTACAGACTTCGTCCATAATTACAGCTCTCCCGCCACTGTCAACAATATTTTTCCCAAATAGCATCATCGTACGGTAACTGATCGAATGCATCGATCTCTCACTTCAATCACATTACCCTTAATGTCAACGCAGATACCTGAAACCTGAATACTCAAAAGCCCACTTAAAACTTATTAACAAAATCATCAAAATAAATCCCGCAGCAGCCTCGAACATATGCCGCCGTCCTCTTAGGGAAACTGGGAACTGCAGGCAGAAACGACCCACTGGCCATACATCACCGTAATTAAACCAATGATCACTCATGCATCGTTAGTATGGTGGCCGGAAACACGGCACAAGTGTCGTTGCGGAAGCACAACGGTAGCCCGTCTTTGTATCACAGACCACATGCGCCATGAATACCTGTCCAAGTGCTGTAATGGAATTGTTAAAATACCCTTTAACAGATGGTCTAACTGAACCACGTTACACTATAGTGAGTACCGTAGTATAAGTGAGTCTCAGACACTTCTTGTGGACACCTGAAAAGCCATAACGTCATAGCCTGGGGAAACACTCTGGGCCTCAGTCAAACGAAGATATTCATTTCACCCTCGACGATAAACGTTAAAGAGTTATCAGCTCTTAACAAAAGGGACTTTGAATTATGACAAGTATCTTTACTAGTCATTGTTCTATAAAATACCAAATTTCAGTTCATCAAAACTTTGGAGGTGGCTTCCAGACATTCAGTCAAAACACGCTACAGCAGATCTTACTGGTCGCGGTGACAAAAGTCACCAGCGCTTAAAGCCCTCAACCTAATAATGATAATAACAATATCACCTATCTACAATTTGTAGCTCAGTAAACTTTATCTGCAGTTAATAAAATATTAATCTTTAGCATAGTTTTCTAACATATTTCCACCTTTAACTATCTTCTCTGAAGATCTCCAGTGAAATTTTATTGTTATAATTTCTATTTCGGTACACCATGGTTCTGCACCCGCATCGGTCATATCTGGATAAAAAGTAAGTAACGATATATCAGGTGCCTCAAGGTTGCAGTGTACCTACTCAACGTGTCTGTTAGTTTGCGAAACTTGTACAATGAAAACATTTTACAATCTTTCTTGACATACCGAAACGCTTTAAGGAATTTGTATTAGTTCGTTTGTTATTTCACAAATAACTAACTAAATCGCAAACTGATTGATACTCCCGATCTGTGACTACTTGACCTACATTCAGTTTAATAATATTGTCACGTCGCAGACGATCTAAAAGAGTAGAATCATGCTACCAAAAATGAAATACTTATTACGTCATACAAGTTCAATGACAAAACATCAATCAAAATATAACAACTGCCATGAATACCTACTGTAATAAATAATATCTTAAATAACATATATGGGGATCGGTAATCCGGATCATCGGCCATCACAATATCATAAACAACAAACTCGACTTCGTCTCTCGTTTCTCAACAAGCAACTGACCGAATTGCTTTTATTACAACAGCAACCCAATTGCCACCAACATAGCTCACAACGATATCTTGAGCTTTGCAATAAAATCTCTTACCAGTATTGGAAGACCGCTTAACATAAATTCAGTACTCATTACTCACGGTTCTACTTAACCAGCTCTTGTAATTACGTCACCACTCTCCGGGTGGGACACATACGGAATCCTTGTTACTGCACTGGTCACTGGTCAATGCCCTAGGATGAAAACCTGCTTGGCCTTACACTTCACTTTATAATTCACCAACAGAACACAAACCCACATACAATATTGTGGATCGCAGGCGATTCCCACTTCTGATGTCGCGGGTTGTATCACTGGCAAAGTCTATATCGACCAACACTATTGCAGGATAACAGCGATAATATAAACGTGATGATCTCAGCGAGGCAGACATGTACTCACTCCTGAGCACCACTACACACTGATTTCATCCAAGCATCGTAGCCAAGAATGCTTGACGTTTCGATTACGACAAAACAATTAAAAGATTATAAGTGATTCATGTAATACTTGATTCATTAAATGATCGTTACGAAATGCTTTGATATTACAATCTCCGACATATATATATATATATATATATATATATATATATATATATATATATATATATATATATTATTGCTTTGCTTAATTCCATTTGCAAGTAAAATATATAATATTGACATTACAGAAAAACAGTTTGAAACTTGTTTAGAACAGCGATACCTGTGCCATCTATTAAACTGATTTTTGCCGGGCCTTTCGTACTATGAATATACATCTGGTCTACACTACCAATACCAACTGTTTGGAAGGGGTACATGTCGGTGCTATGAACATTGCAATGTCAATACCTCGACATTTCGACGTATTGGACATTCCACTGTCTTCACTACGGACAATCCCATGTCGGTGCTACGGACATTCCACTGTCGATGCTATGAGCATGTCAGTGTCGGCACTATGACATTTCGATGGTTCGGACATTGCGGAGGGGGTACGTGTCGGCACTATGACATTTCGATAGTGTGGCTATTCGATGGTATAGCTTTTTGATGGTACGGTTTTCGCGAGTACGACATATATTTTATACTGCACTTTTCTGTAAGTATAACTCTGCGCAAGCGCCGAATTGCTTTGATTTTATTGGTGTAGAACAGAAAGGGGAAGTAGCGGAAGGGAAATTCTTACACTAACTGATAAGGATAGACAATAATGTTTGTAGCAGACTCCTCTTAAGTGAGAGATAGAACATCAGCAGTATATTTTAGTTTTATAGGTATATTAGTATATACGACAATTTTCAGCCATATTGGAAAATGGACATGTTTACTAGGCTGGACGTTAAAAGATGTCAAGTCGAATTTTAACCGGGCCGCCCTCCAAAGTGGTCCCAAATAAATAAATAAAAATTGTGCTGGCAATGATTCCGCTTAATACTATTATTTGACCGAGCCTAAATGTGCTTGATTTTTCCCATTTAAATAACATTGGGTTCTGACACATTTTGGAACTTTTGTTTTTTCCAAGCCAATAGGAGGTTTAAAAATCCACTCAATATTGTAATATATATGACCCGACAATAGCACTTTTCGTTGAAAATCGTGCCAGTACAGTGTAGTGCAGTGGCAGTGTAGTTAGCACGAGGATACACTGGAAATTCGGTGTCAAAAAACAAGAAAGTGCATGACAGTGCATGCTCTGTCACGTGGTGAATGCTAATTGATCAGCTGATCTTGCAAAAAAAATTGCACACGAAGTTTGAATTGATGTCACTGTTTAAAACTAACATGTTTTAAATGAGAGGAATTTGGAAAATATTAACCCCTTGAGGTAGCAACCCGCTGCACATGGGAATAGAACGGTTAACCCGCCCTGACTCTATTTAAATAAGTCAATAAATAAATAGAAATAACTGTTTCTGTTACTTTGAAAAATTAGTTATATATTTTTACGCGTTTAAGTTTAATTTTAGAATTGTTTGAAATAGCTGTAGTATCTTAAACTAATTATTAACATTAATATCACTGCATCTGGTTTCACGCGAGTGCGCGCGCACCCCCACGCCAAGTGCAGCTGCTACAGCACTGATCGACTGCGGGGAACTGAGAGTGTCTCTGGCTTGCAAACGGTAAACACGTATCGCGTCGTCGTCCGCGAGAGTGGTTTTCCACCATTTTGCATAAACTTTCTGATTTTCATATGGTCAGTAAAGTAATTGGTTGTTTAATTATCGTACGCGTAGCTTGATTAGCCTAGCACGACTAATTCAAGGAGTATCGTTCGGTTTTCATTTAATTTGGTACTTTATAATCCGTGAATACTTTCCGGCGCCAATTTATGCAGCTAATAGACACATCTCAGGAATCAATTGTAAAATCGAACTGTACAATTTGATTTCTCACGGGAATTCGTGTTGTTAGGGATTTGATTCATGTTTCCTTGGGTGAAATTATTATTATTTCTTTGTAAACCTGTTTACACACGTTCACCTTCGAGTGACGTCATCCACAGCGCATCTGCTGTTATTGTCGACTAGGTACAGTCAAGGCAACAAGTTTGCATTCTAGTTGGTTGTTATTAAGTTCATTTAGAATTCTTAATATTGTTTAACTAAATTTGTGTGTTCATACACTTATGAAATGATTTAGTTAATTTATACAAATATCGTATTTGTTTTATCTTTGGTTTATTATTGTTTATGTCACTTATATTCAATACGCTATCACATATCTCTCAGAATTGTTTTCAGTTGTTTGTTATTTTGTTGCAATTAGACTTAGCACGTTTGTTAGTTCGTAAACTAGCTGGTCCTTCGTTCGTTGTTAATTAGTACGTTTCACAAATTAGTATTATCCCGTTTATTGGCCAAGTCCAGTGATGTGAACCAGCTATCGAAGGTTGTAATTATTTTGGTTTACATATAGTTTTGTTTTATTCATTGAATTTAACATCAAACACATTGTTGGTGCTTCTAGACCGGATTCGCTGATCTAGAGACATCACATTTGGGCTTGCGAGCAGGATCAAAACATTTGGTTCTTCTAGACCGGATTCGCTGGTTTAGGTATTGAACATTTGGTCCTTCGAGCCATTAGGTGCTTATTACTTAGTCCTTCGCACCGGAGGGACGCAACAGTCACAGTGAATTTTATGTTTCATTTGTGGTTTTTGTATTACGATTCGTTGTTAATTTTTTTTTATTATTTTTTATTTTTATTGTTGCTTACAAAAGAACGGTGTTCAAGTAAATAATAAAATGTTTGCTATGTAATTTGTAACTAAATTATTACATATGCGCTCTGTACTCTTCACACTATCTCGGGAGCCAGTACAAGTTAGTTCTAGTTCTGAAATGGTTGTCAACGAACATTTAGCACGAAACTGCCAGATTTGTCAAAAAAAACACGCTAGTGTAAAAAAGTTAACGCTTGTGTAACATAGTACGTGTCAACGAATAGTGCTTATGTGGACAAAATTTGAAGTCCCAATCATTATTCTCAATTATAGATGGTTAAACTATCGCACAAAAGCCCAAAAAAGCTATATAGAATAGTCTTAAGAATATTTATTGGGACTTTTAATTTTGCCCACATATTCTCGGGTCACTCTAGTATATATTCCAATCACGGTGTGGTATCTTTAGGTGAGTGCACGACGTATTCCAATGCATTACGAAGAATGGCTAACTAACTGGGCTAGTTCATACAGTGTGCCGCTAGGTGTCAGGTTTTGTTGCGACCCGGTTTTTACACAAAATATTTAAAATATTAAATTATTCATATATAACGCATAATATTCTATATTTTCAATCATTACCTTTTATCTTTTGTCAGTTCTATGTATGTATTTTGTACAAATTCCATACAAAAATGTTTCTATACTTTCAGTAAAATTATAAAACAACATATGTCAAATGCATTTGACATTGACACCTTTCAATCAGAAATTTATTTTAGTACCTGTTTCTGTGATTATAGTGTTGCTGGCTGCCGCTAAATTGCACATTTTGGCACCTTAAAAAGACTAAATTTCTCTTTATTTGATCCATACCCTGTTGTGCATCTTGTAGCAAACATTTTTTGTCAAATGGTAACGGGTCGCGTTAGCGCCATTTTGTTTCCCAGTTACTTAGCCATGTCAATGCATCTCGTGCTCTCACCTATAGATACTACACCGTGATTCCAATATTGTGTGGATTTTTTAAACCTCTTATTGCCTTTGACAAAAATACAGTTCCAAAACATACCAAAACCAAATGTTATTTAAATGGGGAAAAATATTAAGCGGAATCATTGCCTAAACATTTTTTTTTATTTATTTGGAACCACTTTAGGGAGCGGCCAGGATAAAATTCGACTTGACCCCTTTTGAGGTCCACCCTAATGTATACCTTGTTCCACCTTACCAATTCAGTATTGTAGAGAATACGGCAAATGTACATATTTAAATATTTAGTTATGCTGGAAACTGTATTAAAATCCATTCCATATATAACTATGGTTCTATTTACTATTTTCTTTTTAAAACGTTACTATTATTAATTAGAAATGATTAGTTCTGTGACCGTGACATTTATCTGTCAGTTACATACATTTAAAATATGAACTGTGTAACCAAGGAGCACGCCAAGGAGTTTTGCTTGTTTAAAGCGTAGGTTCCGGGATTAAAATTATAGATAATTTTATAAATTTATCTATAAAATATATAGAAAAAGTATTTATGCAAATCTGTAGAAAATTTAATAATATTAATTTTTATAACACAAATCTTGAAAAAAATATGGGGTATTGTGGCCGCGTGCCTGAGTGTTAGGTCGCGAATCTGGGGAACCGGGTTCGATCCCGACCGACGCCAAAATTGATCCCTGTTGTGCACTCTTCACGCCAGCAATGAGTGCCCATGAGGTGACGCCTGGTAAGCGCCCGCACGGTGAAAATATTTCATCATTACCGATATCTGTGTACAAAGCAGATTGGCACACCCAGCATTAGGTAATAAGCCGTGATGATATATTTATTTATTTCTTTGAAAAAAATAACATTTGAAGGTATTTTTCGAAGAAAATCTATTTTGAGCTTCAAATAAATTGTCATTTTTGGTTATCTGATATTCACCAAAATCTAATGGCCTCTTTCCATATAAGAATAAGATAGAAATATATTGTTTCAAATTTTTTTGAATGATAGTATTTGAGTTAGACTGGAGGACACACACACACACACACACATACACACACACACGCACACACACACGCACACACACCCGCACACACACAGACACACACGCACACAACACGCACATGAACACACACGCGCACGCACACGCACACACACGCGCACACACACACGCACGCACACACGCACACACACACACGCACACATACACGCACATAAACACACACGCACACACATACACACACATACACATACACACAACACACAACACACAACACACAACACACAACACGCAACACGCAACACGCAACACGCAACACGCAACACGCAGCACGCAACACGCAACACGCAACACGCAACACGCAACGCACAACGCACAACACTCAACACTCAACACACAACACACAACATACAACACACAACACACAACAGACAACAGATAACGCGCAACGCACAACGCACAACGCGTAACACGTAACATGCAACACGTAACACGTAAAGCAGGGTACCCACTTGTAACACGCGACGCCATGCCACACTACGCAACGTCGATCGACGTGGGTTTACATTCCCGAATGAACGTGCACACTAGTAACACGTTATGTTACGTCTTGGGCCGGAAGCATCGCTTTAAACATTAGTGTTCACAGTTTTTTTTAGATATTTTCAATTCTTTTCCTATTTCCTCCCACGCTTCTTGGCGCATATTATTATCCCTGTAGTTTTTCAAGTGTTGGTTATAAAGGAACTCACACTGACGCACTTTCTCAATTCTTTGTTCATCCATGTTTTTTTTTTAAAAAAGAATTGAACATAATTGAAAAAATAAAATTTTAATAACTGTTGGTACACGCACACTTGCAGTTTGCAGTGAAAATAATATCTAGTGCGTTGATAAAAGGGTAAAGCAGGGAACCCACTTGTAACACGCCACACCACGCCACGCTACACCACGCTACGCGACGAAAGTGTAAACATAAATTTAACACTGGTTTCAATGCAATGCGTACACACCAGTTCCATGCTATCCCACAACACACGACGCGACGTGGGACGACGTCGGCTCGATCCAACCGTCCAGACATTTTGGTGCGCGTGTTACAGCGTGTTGTCCCCTCCCTTCCCCTTTTATCAACGCACTAGACATTATTTTCACTGCAAACTGTAAGTGTGCGTGTACCAACAGTTATCAAAATTTTATTTTTTCAATTATATTCAATTCTTTATCCAATGTATGAAACGCGCCATATTTTTCTCGCTGCCTATTTACGCTGTATACCCAGCACTTTCTTTTTCCTTTATCTGTAATCATGGCGGCAACACACTTCAATTCTAATTCCCACTCGTCGTCAGATGAAGAACTATCACACTCCATGTCGTTCAAAAAAATTGTAAACACTAATGTTTAAAGCGATACTTCCGGCCCAAGACGTAACATAACGTGTTACTAGTGTGCACATTCATTCGGAAATGTAAACCCCCGTCGATCGACGTTGCGTAGTGTGGCGTGGCGTGGCGTGTTACAAGTGGGTTCCCTGCTTAAGGGACGGGACAACACGCTGTAACACGCGCACCAAAATGTCTGGACGGTTGGATCGAGCCGACGTCGTCCCACGTCGCGTCTTGTGTTGTGCAGGGGACTGGTGTGTACGCATTGCATTGAAACCAGTGTTAAATTTATGTTTACACTTTCGTCGTGTAGCGTGGCGTAGAATGGCGTGGTGTGGCGTGTTACAAGTGGGTTCCCTGCTTAACACGTAACACATAACACATAACACATAACACATAACACATAACACATAACACATAACACATAACACATAATACATAACACATAACACATAACACATAACACATAACACATAACACATAACACATAACACATAACACATAACACATAACACATAACACATAACACATAACACATAACACATAACACATAACACATAACACATAACACATAACACATAACACATAACACATAACACATAACACATAACACATAACACATAACACATAACACATAACACATAACACATAACACATAACACATAACACATAACACATAACACATAACACATAACACATAACACATAACACATAACACATAACACATAACACATAACACATAACACATAACACATAACGCATAACACATAACACATAAAGCAGGGAACGCAGGGAACCCACTTGTAACACGCCACACCACGCCACGCTACACCACGCTACGCGACGAAAGTGTAAACATAAATTTAACACTGGTTTCAATGCAATGCGTACACACCAGTCCCCTGCTATCCCACAACACACGACGTCGGCTCGATCCAACCGTCCAGACATTTTGGTGCGCGTGTTACAGCGTGTTGTCCCCTCCCTTCCCCTTTTATCACCGCACTAGACATTATTTTCACTGCAAACTGCAAGTGTGCGTGTACCAACAGTTATCAAAATTTTATTTTTTCAATTATATTCAATTATTTCACCAATGTATGAAACGCGCCATATTTTTCTCGCTGCCTATTTACGCTGTGTACCCAGCACTTTCTTTTTCCTTTATTTGTAATCATGACGGCAACACACTTCAATTTTAATTCCCACTCGTCGTCAGGTGAAGAACTATCACACTCCATGTCGTTTAAAAAACTGTGAACACTAATGTTTAAAGCGATACTTCCGGCCCAAGACGTAACATAACGTGTTACTAGTGTGCACATTCATTTGGAAATGTAAACCCCCGTCGATCGACATTGCGTAGTGTGGCGTGGCGTGGCGTGTTACAAGTTGGTTCCCTGCTGAACCCACTTGTAACACGCCACACCACGCCACGCGTCGCCACGCTACGCGACGAAAGTGTAAACATAAATTTAACACTGGTTTCAATGCAATGCGTACACACCAGTCCCCTGCTATCCCACAACACACGACGCGACGTGGGACGACGTCGGCTCGATCCAA
The DNA here is from genome assembly GCA_963082715.1 of Harpalus rubripes. Classification (NCBI taxonomy): domain Eukaryota; kingdom Metazoa; phylum Arthropoda; class Insecta; order Coleoptera; family Carabidae; genus Harpalus; species Harpalus rubripes. The sequence continues at coordinate 38,341,789 of OY720451.1, read as the reverse complement.
CCGTCCAAACATTTTGGTGCGCGTGTTACAGCGTGTTGTCCCCTCCCTTCCCCTTTTAACGCCGCACTAGACATTATTTTCACTGCAAACTGCAAGTGTGCGTGTACCAACAGTTATTAAAATTTAATTTTTCAATTATATTCAATTCTTTTTTTTAAAAAAAACATGGATGAACAAAGAATTGAGAAAGTGCGTCAGTATGAGTTCCGTTATAACCAACTCTTGAAAAACTACAGGGACAATAATATGCGCCAAGAAGCGTGGGAGGAAATAGGAAAAGAATTGAAAATATCCAAAAAAACTGTGAACACTAATGTTTAAAGCGATACTTCCGGCCCAAGACGTAACATAACGTGTTACTAGTGTGCACATTCATTCGGAAATGTAGACCCACATCGATCGACGTTGCGTAGTGTGGCGTGGCGTGTTACAAGTGGGTTCCCTGCTTAACACATAACACATAACACATAACACATAACACATAACACATAACACATAACACATAACACATAATACATAATACATAACACATAACACATAACACATAACACATAATACATAACACATAACACATAACACATAACACATAACACATAACACAGAACACAGAACACAGAACACAGAACACAGAACACAGAACACAGAACACAGAACACAGAACACATAACACATAACACATAACACATAACATAACACATAACACATAACACATAACACATAACACATAACACATAACACATAACACATAACACATAACACATAACACATAACACATAACACATAACACATAACACATAACACATAACACATAACACATAACACATAACACATAACACATAACACATAAAGCAGGGAACCCACTTGTAACACGCCACACCACGCCACGCTACACCACGCTACGCGACGAAAGTGTAAACATAAATTTAACACTGGTTTCAATGCAATGCGTACACACCAGTCCCTTGCTATCCCCCAACACACGACGCGACGTGGGACGACGTCGGCTCGATCCAACCGTCCAGACATTTTGGTGCGCGTGTTACAACGTGTTGTCCCCTCCCTTCCCCTTTTATCACCGCACTAGACATTATTTTCACTGCAAACTGCAAGTGTGCGTGTACCAACAGTTATCAAAATTTTATTTTTTCAATTATATTCAATTCTTTCAGCAATGTATGAAACGCGCCATATTTTTCTCACTGCCTATTTACGCTGTGTACCCAGCACTTTCTTTTTCCTTTATTTGTAATCATGGCGGTAACACACTTCAATTCTAATTCCCACTCGTCGTCAGATGAAGAACTATCACACTCCACGTCGTTCAAAAAACTGTGAACACTAATGTTTAAAGCGATACTTCCGGCCCAAGACGTAACATAACGTGTTACTAGTGTGCACATTCATTCGGAAATGTAAACCCCCGTCGATCGACGTTGCGTAGTGTGGCGTGGCGTGGCGTGTTACAAGTGGGTTCCCTGCTTAACACATAACACATAACACATAACACATAACACATAACACATAACACATAACACATAACACATAACACATAACACATAACACATAACACATTACACATTACACATAACACATAACACATAACACATAACACATAACACATAACACATAACACATAACACATAACACATAACACATAACACATAACACATAACACATAACACATAACACATAACACATAACACATAACACATAACACATAACACATAACACATAACACATAACACATAACACATAACACATAACACATAACACATAACACATAACACATAACACATAACACATAACACATAACACATAACACATAACACATAACACATAACACATAACACATAACACATAACACATAACACATAACACATAACACATAACACATAACACATTACACGTAACATGTAACACATAACACATAACACATAACACATAACACATAACACATAACACATAACACATAACACATAACACATAACACATAACACATAACACATAACACATAACACATAACACATAACACATAACACATAACACACAACACACAACACATAACACATAACACATAACACATAACACATAACTTATAACACATACACATACACATACACATACACATACACACATACACACACACGCACACACAAGCGCAAGCGCGCGCTCGCGCCCACACACACACTACACACACACATACACATACACATACACACACACACACACACACACACACACACACACATTATCGTATTCCCGGGATCTTAAAACGTGGTCATTTACCAAAATCACGATATTCGATTTTTAGCACGATCCCTATACCACCCTTACCAAGGGTAGCGGGAGGTAGAAATGGAATAAATTGTAATAACCGAGATAGAAATATTGCACAAGGCTTTTCGGCGAGTTTGCTATAAAAAGTGTTTATGAGTGGCTGAAGCATTTCGAAGAGAATCGTGAAGATGTTGAAGATCTCGAGAGAACTGGACGGCCTAGCATATCATCTACCGATGGAAACAAGAAAAAAAAATTTGATGTGGCCAGCACATAACCTCTCGCCAGATATTTTACCTGGTTGTACGCATAAAACGAAAAATATAATAATTCTCACATATATTTGCTAAATCTATGGGATATTTTAATATAAATTATGTACAATACAAACATTTTCTTTATATTCAATATCATGAAATTTTCTTTTTCTACTTTCCTTTTCTTTTTCTTTATATTCATCATTTTTTCGCAAATTCCTTTTATATTCTTTTTTACGTATATTCTTTTGCGTTGTTGACTTTTTTTTATTTTCATAATCTTCATAATAATGTACAAATATTTTTGACAGTGGCATACAAATATTTTTGACAGTGACATTTATGTGTCAATTACAAACATTTGAATTTCTTGCCTAGTAGTAGTTTGATCTGAGATTTTTTACATCAAATTATTTTATATGCATTTTTTATCTCTAAATCTATAGAAGATATAATAATAAATTTATATTTATCGAATAAAGAATTTAACGTTCTTTAATATAAGTATTTACATAAATTCTCGATAAATAGTATTTAGATGAGTTTTTCTTGTAACTACTACTTCCGGTTGTCCAATTGTTACCAAAACTTAATCAACTCTTCCCATTATTGTTAGATTGAGGAATCCGTAGTTATAAATGTCTTAAGTCTTATAGTATTTGAGAAATCGTGAATCCAACATCCACACATCCACACACACATCCACACCCACATACGGACATCATCGTAAATATGTTATAATCGGATTTTAGGGACCTTAAAACGAGCTTATTCACTAAAATCTGAATACGCGATTTTTAGCATGAATACAATACCTCTCTTAGCGAGAGGTAAAAATAAGGAAATTGTTTTTGTTAATAACCAAATCACTATTACGCGCATTACCTGAAAGATTTACGTCATTTGTGAGAGGCAAACCCCAAACCGACAAAAGCAACCATAGTTGTGGAATAACAACTCATGGAAATTGCATCACTTTGTTCGTAAATTTTTGTCACAAAATACCCTAGTTACCGTAATTGCCGGACATGACCTTTATGACTTTTTCCAGTTGCTAAACATAAAGAGAATCATACCATAACGTTTAGGACCGTATATGACAAAAACGCTGAAGGAGCTGGAGCTGACAGATATACCACAAAGCATATTCCGCAAGTGTTATTTATTTTCAAAACAAATAAAAATTTACGTTATTTTTTTACCTTACTCGTATTTACCATTCCAGTTTATTCTAGAACTATTTTAAAATAGTTGGGTGTCTCACAACCTACTTACATTATTCGCTCAGCTGTTAGTAGAACAGTATTCCTTTGCAGGGGATATAATTTCAAAAATTTAGAGCTGCACTTTTTTGTACATGGATAGGGAGGGGGGAATGAATTTTTTTAGTTCAAGGTCAAACACATGCACATTGATACGTGCATTTTTTTTATAGAATGAGCAGTTGCAGGTATAATCCTTTTTCATGTAAGGAAATAAATTAAAATTAATTTGATTAAAATTATTTCACCATATTATTTATATATTCAAAAGAATAGGTACATTTAAGCCGTGACAAAGACAGAAAACTTATACTACGAACTACAAGACAACTAGATGTGAAATGGGAACCGCGCATTCTAATAATGGGCTACTTGCGTGCCATTTTTTTTATTTAATATTTTAGCAGAGACGATAAAAACTTGCTACCCATATTTTTTCTTTTGGCAAAGTTTTCATTAATTGGCCAGAAAAAAATTAATAAAATTTTAATATTTAAATTACCGTCATGTATGACGTAGAATCACGCCGAACCACGAATGGCCGTAAAGCAATAACATCGGTAAGTCCAATAGCAACGGCATGTGCGGGTAATTTAAGCATGACAAATCATCAGTTTGACGTTTGAATAATAGTTTGGAGGTTAATATTTTCGTTTGTCATTTTAATCTTGTACGAGTATAAGCTAAGTTAAAATCCTTCAAAATCCTGCTTAACAAATCGAAATACGTAATACAAATAACAGAAACCACGCAAATTGTAAATAATAAAATTGAGAGACAGTGACAGAAAAATGAACTAATGTTAAAATTAAATTAAAACTCGCACCCACTGGCCATCTACAGGTTACATTCTTAAATATCCATCCCTGTTTCCAGTTCAAAATAATGACGCCAAAGAAAATCTTCTTTCTTAATTTATTAAAAAACAAATAATTTTTTAAAAATAAAATTGATATTTTTACATACGTTTTCCATTTTACTTTTTTAGGTATTTAGTGATAGATATCAGATTTTCAGTACTACGCAAGTAGCCCATTAAAATATATTTAGTAATTCTTGTTTCATATACATATTTGAATAATAAATAATATAGAGAGAAGTGAATAAAGCAACTGTAAAATTTGAATTTAGAGCTGCAGTTTTCAAATTTAGAACTGCAGAAACAAGCCAGAGCCGCACCAAATTATATCCCCTGTTCCTTTGAAAAAATGTGAGTTATTAAATCTAACTTGTTTGATATTCAATTAATTTGAATTTTTAAATCAATAAATTTGTTAAAGAAAATATAACACGTGTCTCCATTTAAAAGTTTTGTAGACGTAAGAAGAAAATATTTTTATTTTTATCGACTTTTATGCAGTTATGTTGTTCGAAGTTATTAGGTTTTATTAGTGGAGCTCTTAAGTAATATGAGACAATTTCATTATGTTTTCATTAAATTTAACGAAACTTTATGTATATTGTTAAGTTGCTAATATACAAAGGTTTTTGTCGTAAATTTATTTACATGATAATGTAGTAATGTGCTTAAAATAAAGTTAAAATGTAACAAACAAATTTTAAAGCAAAATAAAAATGTTGTTGATTTATTTATACCCATAATTAAACTCGTGAATATATGTGACAGAGGTTAATAAAAAAATCAGTAATAAAAATCCCTCATACAGCGGGTAATAAAAAACGACGAAAAGATAAACAAATGACTTCTACAATTAATTAGGAAGTACAGTTACCTTTGTTGGAAAAACATTTGCTATGTGTTACAGTGGGGGTAACTAGGGGAGGGTCTTGCGTACATACGTCAATGAGGTGCGTGCGTGCGCGAGTGCGCATGCTCGCGCTCTCATCCCTTAGCACAGCAGGAGAGCAGGAGCGCAACTCAGGTCAGGACTCAGTTGATCCGATTCAGCAACAAGTGACGGTCACTAACGTGAACGATACGGGCATAACACGACCGCGCGCGCGTGTTCCGCGAACCTAACGATAGGCAACTACTGCTCCAGCCGTTGCAATGTCACTGGTGGTGAAATTGAAACAGTTTCGCGTTGCCAAATGCAAGGGCGATAAACAAGCGAGGGTCGACTTTAGAGGTAAGTTCTGGTCACGTGATTGTATTATGAATGTTATTTCCACTTTTGCTTTTTAACAGCATAAGAAATATATGAAAAATATTCGTTTATTATATGTTATAAATATTTTTGCGTTATATTTAGAAACTAGATGAAAATTTAAAACATTATTCACATAAAAATTATTTATTTGTACTGTAAAGTAAAATATTGATTCGTTTTTCGTGTATTTTAAAACATATTTATTTATGGGGATATGTAGCAAGTATTTGAGCAATAATATTTCGAGGAGAAATTTCGATTTCAGGAAATTGTAAATATGTTTGGAAAAGCTGTATATATTGTGTAAAAGGATGTTTCAGGGATGGATTTTGTTTTCAGAGATCCAGAGTTAAATTATTTATGAAGCTTGGGAAAATGAGGTCAAAATATATATAGGTCGATGTTCCGCGCGAAGCACCTGAATGTACTTTACATGTAAACATTTTATTTACAGAGCTTGTGTGTATCAGTGTATCACAAATTGCTACATATACGATATACTGAAATGTATTATAAAGTATTATTGGGCAAAATACTTCATGAAAATAATTATAGATATATAAATACAAATACGAATACATATACGAGTAGGTACCTACCCCAGAAAACACAATATTTTATATGCTTCTTATATAAATAAAAATATTTGATTTCTTCAATGTAGGTATTTCAAATAATTTGGGAAAACTTTTAAATAAATTTCATTATTTCAAATATGTAGATTTTTGCTTTTAATTTTTAATAAACATCGTTTCATTTACTTACTCAATAAATTTAATGAAATGAACAAATGCAACGCGATTTTTTGACAGCAATGATTTAAATATAAAACAAAAAAAATTGTTTCGAATTTGTTCATATTATAAAAATTTACTGCGAAAATAAATTTAAGTGGACCCTCGAGTGCATCGTTATCAGAGCTGGGCAAAGTACCGGAAAGTAGTACTTGAAGTACAAGTACCAAGTATCTTGATGTTTCTAAATGTACTTGAAGTACAAGTACTTTTTTAGTTTCTAAAGTACTTAACAGTACCAAGTACTTGAAAAAATTCTTGTAAATTTGGGTGCAATTACTTTTTCAGATAATTGATATTTTGCTGATTATATGGACCTTAAAAGGTGAATATTGACAAAAATTTCTATATACGATATTTATTTGGTTATATAAAACAAGAGTTCCTCGCTGGAACTGCTGTATCACCTAGCGGTCTCATGACGTAAAATTGACGTCATATGTTCGCCAAGCGACACGAGAAGTTGTACCGAGATGTTAGAATGACGTCACTTTCATGTTATGCGTTAGGCGATACGGCAAAGTCCCAGCACTGCAGTTAGGTAATACAAACATTATATATATATATATATATATATATATATATATATATATATATATATATATATATATATATATATATATATATATATATATATACCGGGTGTCTTAGGCCGACCGACACATGGGCGATTAACATGTAAAATTAGTTAATTGTGAATAGTATCTCCCCAGTGCAAGATATTAAGATGAAATTTTGCATGCTTATCCGGGGATACTATTTCTATGGATTTCAATTCAAATCAGTCAATTTACAAGTGTAATATTAGAATAAATTAAGAAAAATTGTAGAAGTACCATGAATGTTATTCATATCTTGAAAATAATAGTATCTAAGCAACAGCTCTGATAGAGTAGGGGTAACGTGCGCGCTTCACAATTTAGAGCAATATTTATTTTTTAATTTTTTCTTTTCAAAATAATTTTTATTATTAATATGTTTTTAATCTTTTATTAATATTTAATTTAATAAAGTGGATACATTGTACGTAACAAGATTTATTTATTTAAAAAATATTAAATCGTACCTACTAATTACAACATTAAAATTTAAAAATTATAATAAATATTCAAAATGGCCGCCGTTTTGCGCTAAGCAAAATCCGAGACGATCGTAACATTGCTGTCTCACGTTGCTTAGCTGTCGATTAGAAATAAGCCTACATTCATTCCTTATTGCCGCTTTCAGGTCTTCTAAAGTGGTCAATTCCTAATGGCCGTAAATTTTTGATTTTAAATGACCCCAAAGAAAAAAATCTAAGGGGCTTAGATCAGGAGACCTTGCCGGCCAATTAATTGGTCCATTTAAACCAATCCAAGAATCTGGAAATGAATTGTCCAAATATTCTTTGACAATTTGCACGTTATGCGCTGGACACCCATCCTGTTGAAACCATATCCTCTCCATATTTAATTCTGTAAGTCTAGGCCCAACTACTGTTTCCAATAAATCTAAATATTTTGGACCGTTCAATGTCCTTTCAATAAAATATGGTCCAATAATGTGTGATCCCAAAATTCCCGCCCAAACATTAACCTTCTGGGGATATTGGGTTCTTGATAAATTTTGAAGAGTTGGTTTATCTTTTGACCAGTGGCGAAAGTTTTGCACATTCGGTTCGTTATGAAGAGTAAATGTGCGCATTCATCGGTATAACAGAGGGAGTACAAAAAGTTTCTGTTTTCATTGGCTTTATCCATAATTGTTTCACAATAAGTTGCTCTTCTTTCTTCGTCGCCGTCTCGCAATTCTTGATGGTTACCTACTTTGTAACTTCTAAATCCATTTTTCTTAAGTATTCTAGCAATTTTTGTTCTACTTATTCCACATTCCATTTGTAAACTTCTTAAACTAATAGTAGGCTCCACTTCAACCCGCGCAATTATTATTTCTTCAAATTCATTTTCAATTGGTTGTATTTCCTGCTTTGTGTGATTAGCAACACACCCAGTTTCTTCAAATCTGTTAATAATACGCCTTACACGGGATTTATTAACCACTTTTTCTGGATTTTCGGCAGAAAATACATCAGCAGTTTGCTGTAGGCTATTACCAATGTGAAATAATTTCACAATACGAATTTTATCTTTTGTAGTTAAATCCATATTATTTAAATAACACTAGCAACAAATAAAGATAGTACGATACAAATCTGCATTTGACGTTTGATTATTCAAATCAAATATTGTCGTTTTTTTGTTTTCGTCAGGGCTAACTATAATTTAAAGAAATTTAATTTATAATAAACCAATAAAGCAAATAATAAAATATTTTTTAAATAAATAAATCTTGTTACGTACAATGTATCCACTTTATTAAATTAAATATTAATAAAAGATTAAAAACATATTAATAATAAAAATTATTTTGAAAAGAAAAAATTAAAAAATAAATATTGCTGTCGGTTGGTTTCGAACCCGACTCTCTAAATTGTGAAGCGCGCACGTTACCCCTACTCTATCAGAGCTGTTGCTTAGATACTATTATTTTCAAGATATGAATAACATTCATGGTACTTCTACAATTTTTCTTAATTTATTCTAATATTACACTTGTAAATTGACTGATTTGAATTGAAATCCATAGAAATAGTATCCCCGGATAAGCATGCAAAATTTCATCTTAATATCTTGCACTGGGGAGATACTATTCACAATTAACTAATTTTACATGTTAATCGCCCATGTGTCGGACGGCCTAAGACACCCGGTATATATATATATATATATATATATATATATATATATATATATATATATATATATATATATATATATATATATATATATATATATATATATATGCAGTGTACAGAATAGAATTAATTTATTTGCAACTATATCTTTACTTTTATATTATCGCTGAAAATATTATTAATGAAATTCACATGATTATGGACTACACCACACCACTGCAAAAGAAACACTGACAGAAAACAATTCTCATAACATTGTTAACTTTTAAATTATTCATCGAACAAGTATATTTAAAGTAATTCCAATACATTTAAAATACTTCAAGTAAATTTAAAGTACTTCAAGTATTTAAAAATACTTCAAGTACTTTTCATTGTACTTCAAGTATTATTCCAAGTATTAAGTACAAAGTACATGTGAATAGGCTTATGTTGTCAAGTACAAAGTACTATAAATAGAAAGTACTTAAAGTACCGAAAGTACTTGCAAGCCTAATAAAGTACTTTTCTTCCAAGTATTGCCCAGCTTTGACCGTTATAAAACCGGCCCGAAGAGTTAGCTTCTTGGTCTTTTGTACATTTTATCACAGATATTATTATACACTTATTTATTTAAATAAATAATTCACATTTGTCTATACCTAAATATTTTAATACTGTTCAACTCTAGATTTATGCAACGTAAAATATCTATATTTTAAATGTAAATTACTCATTTAAAAATATCAAGTTTAAAGATTTTAACTGATTCTCTGGTCTCTCACCTTTTGAGGTAGAACTATTTTGATTTTTTGAATTTTATTTTATGAATATACCAAAGTAGATTTAATTCGGAAGCAACGTTGCTTGAGTATACGGCCAATATTTTATATTATCATTATTATTTTTTTAAATTAAATTTCACCAATTATTCTATCAAAATTTAAAAATGTTAAAATTTATTAAAAGAAAAAGATTACAAATAGGGTCAAATTTCGACACATATTTACGATATAATGAAAAATTAGACCATGTAAAAACAAAAGAAGCAACGAAAATGTGATGCCTGTGAATTTACGATCATTGATTCTTAATGACTTGAAGATAAGATAAAATGTATTGCTGTAAGTATTGGTCTCAGCCGCTGAAATACTTCTCAATGCTGCAACGAAATCCCAACAAAGAAAATGATAATTCTTAAATTAATAAAAATTAAGGAGAAATCAAATTACTAAACATTAAACAAATATATTTCTTTGTTTTTAATTATTTAAATATGTAATGAAACACAAAAATGTAGGTAAAAGAACAATAGAGAAAAAGTAAATTTTATTTTTTGATGAGTTTTTTCATACCACTTTATTTATAATAATACTTCTTAATTTTTGCCTCAATATCAACTTTAAGCCGATCAGCCCCTTAACAATATTCACAAATAATAGTATTTTATTTAAAAAATGGAAAAGCTATTCATGATTTACGAATGTGTTAAAAGGGACATTTTATTTTGTGAGAAGGATTTTCGAACAAAATAGATGGATATATTTGATCTACAAACACTATTTTTTAATTTAATTTTGTATTTTTAATCATTTTTTGATATGTCAAAAATGTCGATTTGTTCCATTCTTTATTACCATGGTATAGGTATATAACTAATTTACTTTTAACCTTCGTTTAAAAATAACAATGATCTGCCACTTTTAAGACTGGTGACAAAATGGACATTTTTAATGGCTGTATTATACTTAACGATAAATCGACCGATTTATTGATTGACTGCGACCTTCAATTTATCGGTACGTGTAAAACTGAAAAATCGATCAATTTATTTACGAAAATAAATTGATCAATAAATTGATGAAAAAGAACGAGTTCTATTTTCCGCGATTTTCCGTCGATTTTTTAGGGAATTTTTGGTTACTTTTCTAGTGTCAACTCTATAGTATTTGACATTATAACTATATTTATACTATGTTCCGTAACTCAACCAAAAAACCAGTATCTTGATTCCTGGTACACCATGGTTCCTGAATATTTTCATCTATTTCGGGACAGATTGACATTGAATCTTATGACATTTAAAATTAACACAACCTATCAAAAATAAAAATTAACCAAATGAATGACAACTTTGAATATGACAATGAAATTGACCATTTTATTACATTTAATGCCAACAATAATAACACAACCAACAATATAACAAATATAAATAATGTTTTCATACTTACATCTATAATAATTATTAGTAATACCACTAACGCGGTTTAGAAATTTGACATTGACGTATATCGTTTGATTTTGTTATGATGATGTTTGAAAATAGTGGTAGTGGGGATAATATACCAGAGAAACCAGGATTATTTCGTGGTTGCCGTGGTCCGACTTATTACCAACTTTTTTCAGGAACCTCGATCCAAATAGAAACCGGTAAATAATTTCAGAACTTACGGAACACACAACCGTAAACCTGATCGAACCGGTTGCATTACGGAACATACTATTAATGTGTGCATACATTAAATTATAACTTTGGAATCAAGCATGCTTGATTCCAAGGTTATAATTGCGTATATTCACTGATTTTACTCATTTTTAATAAGTACGCTTCAAGAAAGATTACTCTCCAAAAAACTATAAGAAAACTGAAGCGCTGCTAGCAATGCTCTAATTTCACAAATATATAAAATAATATTAAGAAGTTGGTTGTCCTGATTTCAACACAAATAAATTGATAGAAAATCGTTGTGTAAATTCTCAACGATTTGTAAAATAAATTGATCTATTTATCCGTCAATAAATTGAACGATTTATTGTTAAGTGTTTAATAGCTATAAGTTTAAAAACAAAAGTTAAAAAGCCTACGTTTAATAATATTTGTAGTTAAAATATGTATCGGCGGGTGACACTGAAAAACGGGCTATCCCAAATAACTTTTTTATTTATAAATGTTTTTTAATTTTCTTTATATATATGTAAACTAGGCATAGGGGCTCAAAAATTATGGTATTTGGCATGATGGTAACTTATCCGGTTTAACCGGAAGTAACATTTACTTTCTTATTTCAAATATCTTCGTAACTATTAGAAATTGAAAAAAAATGTTCCATATACAATTTTATTGTTCTTTTTATCTACTGACAGACAAAATTTTGTTCGATAATTTTTTTGTTAGTTTTTCTTCGATTCTAGTACAAAATGGCCTCTTTCTCGGAAACAGTTGAAGATCAGATTTATGTTGATTAAGTTTTTTTTACTTATTTTGGTTAGTATGTACTATTATGCCCTTTAAGTTTGTATCTGTAGTTGTGGTGTAATCTGACAAACAAACTTACAGTGTGTTCAAAAAAATTCCTAACTCGGAGTAGGCTATGAACAGAGAGACGTGTGTCTGATCATTATTCAATTCAATAGACAAGTTGTCAAAATTGATCTTGAAATGTAATTTTAAAGAGAAAAGACAATAAAGAAGGATACAGTATATTGACATTCGCCGTTTTCTAATTTGTTTCCATTTCTAAAATAAGATACAGGAAGAAAAGCTTTGATTTCTTTACAAAACATTTTTGACAATATCTTATGTCAAATTGACATTGAATTAATTGACATACGTTTCTTTGTACATAGCCTACTTCGAGTTAGAAATTTTTTTGAACACACTGTACTATTTAAACAACTGAAATGAAATGATCAATTTTTTTTCACAGCCTTCTTGATATCGTATGGCTTACCAGGATAATTATTCGAAGAAACGGGAATTGGAAACAGCCTTAGGAATCCAAAGTATGAATTTAAAGTTGACGATTATTTAAACAAATATTTTTTTATTATTATTTGTCATGAATCGAACGTTTCGGAGATAACATTTTCTCCATCATCAGCTATAAAATTATTTTCTAAATTACAATTTAAACAATATATTATAAAATAAACCACTCACCAATATGGTAATAATATTCTTGTCTTTTTTACATTATGGATACATAGTTTATAACTTTAACATGTTATATATAAAAAATCATTTTCTAACGGTAAGTCAGATGACCTCTACTGACAATACGTCTCCTCCACATGGGAGTCAACGAAATATAACACCAAAAAACATTCTTGCAAGTGTGAACAACAACCTGAACCAATAGTGCCAACACCGTGCACTGGATTAAAAATTACTATGTTATTTTTGAAATTTAATTTTTTCTATAATTGTGAATAAAATGATTTAGATATTTTAAATTGTTTTTGTAGTCAGTTTGGTAATTTAAATTATTTTGTGGATTTGAATTAATGTAAAATGTTTCTTTAATTAATCTATTGTTATACCAATTATCAGAATCTAATATTTTAGTATCCGTATATTTAAATTCATGTCCAGTTTCACATGAATGTTTAGTTAGAGCACTATGATTATGGTTTAATTTATTTGCATGGTATTCGTGTTGCTATATACGTTTTTTGAGAGGTTGAGAAGTTTCCCCTATATAATGCTTCATGCAGGAGCCACATTCTATCCTGTAAATGACATTTTTTGTTTCATTCCTTGGTATTTTATCTTTAAGTTGAGTGAAAAGTTCCTTAGTAGTTGACATTGAGTAATTCGTAATTTTAACATTACTATTTTTCATCATTTTATTTATGGCGTGAACTGATTCTGTATCAAAAGGAATTTTAGTATATACGTGTGTGGATGAATTAACCTGAGTATTTATCGTTGTATTATTATTCTTGTTAAACCTTAATTTCTGTAATCTACTTTTAATATATTTGTTTATAAATTGTATTGGATAGCAATTTTGTAGTAAGGTTGATTGAATGTAATTTAAGTTTTTTCGATGAAAACGTTGATCAGATAACAATATCGCTCTGTCAACAAGTGCGTTAATAACACTTATCTTATATTTAACAGATGTGAATGAATGAAAATTTAAATAGCGACCACTAGCCGTTGGTTTTTGAAACCAGTCAGTAATGATTTTATTCTCATCTATAATCAGTGTAACATCTAGGAAACTCAATCTATTGTTCAAACTTCTTTCTAAAGTGAATTTAATCCTGGGGTGGTAACTATTGACTTTAAATAAAATATCTTCTATTAACGACGTGGGTGCTATAATAATGCAGTCATCGACATAGCGTTTGTAAAATAAAATTTGGAGTTCTGTATTCGATAAAATTTCTTTTTCTATTTTCTGAAGAATTAAATCTGCTAACGAGCTATAAATACTCGATCCCATTGGTGAACCGTCTATTTGTTTATATAACTTGCCTTCATGGCTGAAAATGGAATTTTCAAAACACAGTTTCACGCCATAAATAAATTGATGAATATCTAAATCTGTGAATTCCTCTATTTCTGACCACCTATCTTTTATGCAATCTATAACATAATCCTGAGGTATGCTAGGGTACAAGGCTACGACATCTAAACTGAACATTGAATAATTTTCTCTTACGTTTTTGTAATTTATTTCTTCAATGAAAATTAACTTCAACTATATTGTTGAGTTCGTAATTGTAAGTAGATTCCTAATATAAAAATATATAGGATATCCTATATTTGAAATATGAAAGTTATTCTCACTTCCGGTTAAACTGGAAGCGCTGCTATCATATCAAATACCATGATTTGTGAGCTCTTAAGCATATTATTAACATTGAGTTAACAGTTTGTAAATATGAAATAAATTGTGAAAAATTGTCAGCCATCGGGATTCGAACCCGAGACACCTATTTTGCCGGGACAGTGCTCTACCTACTACTAGTAGAACACTTCTATTCATAGGCGTCGGTTCGCACGCGCTCAGCTCCATCTTGCACCCACCTGCGGGCGGTCATTTACTTGTTAACCTTCCTAAAATATATCGATATATTATCAATATAATATCAATAAGTATCGATAATATTTATCATTTTGTTAAAAATGGTAACTAATCAATAAATATCAAAATTTATTGATAAATATTGGAATATATTGATAATCAATACCAAACACCGACACTTACTGATATTACCTACAAGTACTGTTAATATCGATATTACCTACTAATAGAAATTTTGAATTCACAAATTTTATCGATATTATTTATCGATATTTCGCTATCACAGTGATGGAGAATGATATCGGTATAAATCGATATATTGAGAGAGACTTTTTCCAACTATAATCTTGATTTTTGATCATTACAGATTTTCATCGTTCGAATCGCTATAGTCTCAATCTTTGGTGAAAGGTCGGTGTAGAAATTTTAAAAATATCTGCCATTTTGACAATAGATAACAGTTGATGGTACGGTCCGATCGCGTAGTACAAAACAAATATTCTTATAAATCAGCATGCAAACGATGCACTGTAAAGTTTTGACGTAGCCGCAGCTACTTTTTTGGGTTCAAACTATATGCAACCCTAAGGTTGAACAATTAATCTTTTTTAAAAGGTCGATGTATCAATCTCGGTTTAGGGTAGGAAAACCTGCCTCACTCCCAGGTACACACGAAGTGACCCTTCATATAGTGGGATGCAAATACTTTAAAGTGATTTGGAATATCCGTAACACAAGTTAACTGTAAATGCCTATACAGTCATTAAAAATGCTTTATAATAGTTTATAAGAAACCCTATATGAGGACATTGCAAATTCTTTGAAAAGGAAAACTAATAAATTATATATAATAATTATAATAAATTTATTCGCTTAATAAAACAAAGTATACATAAATTAAATGGGATATATTGTATGTTACATTATATGTTTTATCTTTGAGGTGATGTCTGGTAAACGTCTACACGGTACGAATGTCATCTTTACGATATCTGTGAACAAAGCAGTTTGGCATACCCAGCAATGGGTATGTCGTGATTATACATTTGTTTATAAAATAAAGAACCTATGTATTCCAAAAAAGTTAACGTTCACTGGCTCTTGCTTCAATTTTTGCAGGTTCTGGAGACAAAATCTAGTATTTCTGCGCGTAATAAATATCTGCGAACCAATAGTTCTTTATTAAAGTTTCATTCAAAACTTTTACAATTTTTCAAAGTTTATTTTCTTGTCTTGTAATTAAATAATAATATTTTGTTAACACTAGTATATATAAATAAAAATATATTAATTTAGAAATCATACGAAAATGTAAATAGAAAAAGAAAATTACCTTTAAAGTTCTGATTCTTACGTCGGA
Source organism: Harpalus rubripes (assembly GCA_963082715.1). NCBI lineage: Eukaryota > Metazoa > Arthropoda > Insecta > Coleoptera > Carabidae > Harpalus > Harpalus rubripes. The sequence goes on along the minus strand of OY720451.1, from coordinate 38,325,196 downwards.
CATACTTTTGTCAAAATTCCACGTTTTTATACAATTGACGCAGTCTTCTTTATTGTGTGGTAACAAATCTACATGCATGTTATTTTGTATCGCACTAAACCAAGATGGACCTAATAGTCCAGTCAACGAATGCTCAAAAGGAGGATGTAGAATGCATGGAGGGTGTCACAATTTTTGACTTCAGGGCTTTGTTTGGAGTCGTTAGGAGGTAAACATACTAAAAGTCACCGGACATAGTAGGTCACTACTGTTCTTATTTTCTCTTTGGTTTTTTTAGTTTCTGGTCTGGTTTCAGCAGCATACGTCAGTACTGGTCGCACCATAGTTTTGTATATTCTTGTTTTACATTCTAATCTCATATATTTATTTCGCCAGATCGTGTTAATCAGACATCCTGCTACCTGAGCTGCTTTTATTGCTTGTTTTTGTACTTCCTTGTATGTGTATTTTATTTTATATGGAATTTTAAAATGGTTAAGGTAAACCTATTCTATGTTTCTATCGTTTTGAAACTAATTTTATGCAAATTCTGACAAAAAAAAACACCGATTCCCTATGATAGATTTAAAGTTATACCCATTTCTGCTAAAACCGGAAGTGACACACAATTATTACTACGATCGTCTTATGAGCCCCTTTGTGTAGTTTAACTTTACTTGTTAACATTTTTTTATATCTCTCAAAAACTCAAAATAAATGAAATATTATTGGTGCTGGACTTTCGCCGATCACCCGGTATGCATATCAATTTACATAAGTAACACTGTAAAGTAATTGGCAGTACCTAGAGTTTTAATTTGATATTAAACATGATAATATTCAACATAAATTGCCTATTTTTATTTTAACGTAGGATATATGTTTGGCGGCTATTTTGAAAGAAACTGACGGCCTACAGATCTTGTGACCAAGATAAAATCAACTCTAACAACCTTATAAACATAATCCGAAGAGAAAATCCGTAGACGCACATTTTCCAAAGCGCGTACCCCAGGCCCCTAGACTAAGTGTACTTTCAGCGGAAGCTCAAAATTTGTCCAAAAAAATCTAATTGCCATAACTGTTGTTCCGTTGAACATAACATAAAAAGTATATATCATTTTGAAGGAAATTTAATCCTCTACAACTTCTTTTGTGGGAATTTTTCTGTAAACCGAAGAGATGAGGGTGCTAGAGAAAAAAGTTTAACGAAAAACGTCAGATAAAATATATTTTTTCGAAAATTTGTCGTTTTTGATAGCAGATATCTTATAAACGGTTGAAGATAGAAAAAAAACTTGAAAACTTAGAAATGAAGGAAATTGTGTCAGCTTTCAATTTGTATATAAATACATTTTTGATAAGGCGCTTCGTCTTTAAGATATAAGGAAAAAAACCAATAATAGATACCTTCTCGGTTCCCCCTACACCCCGCTCACCTCCTATGTCCAGGGACTTTTAGTATGTTTACCTCCTAACAACTCCAAACAAAGCCCTTAAGTCAAAAATTGTGACACCCTCCATGCATTCTACAACCCCTTTATTGACTGGACTATAAAAAATAGAAAAAAAATGTTTTTGTAGAGTTAAAAATACATTGAACTTGAGCGATGGTCGACTGTAGAATACTTTTACCTGAGTTTCTAGTATTGTCATTGCGACTGTGGCCAACAGACTATCATAAACAAAAAATTTACATCTCTCAGTCATCCCTTACCCTAGGAATGCGGTGAATAATACCGTTGCTCCTGACAATAGTTACAAAACACAGTAAACCAGAATATTTTATATTATTTTTGCCACTGTTTACTTATTTGTTTGAAATTTCAAACATAATACATATTACATTATTATTATTAATGTAAAATCCTTATTTTTATGATAGGTACTGTACTTCAAATTGAACGCAGAATATACAGCTAGAATTATCCCTTTAGGTCTAACATGTTATAAAGGTAGAAGCACCTACTTACTTTACTTACAGAGCAACACAGATGCCTGTAGTAACTGATTTGAATTTGCCCTACCAAAATTTACTACCTTTTTCTTACCGTCGTTCGACTTTCCTGCCCTAAATCAACTCAAAGGAAGATTCAACGACTCAATTGAAGATTCATCTTCCCTGTTTTTTCCCCGAAACTTTTTATTGTGGTGTTCTTGATGTTGATCTTGTGTTGTATTTCCCGGTTTGATAATAAAGCCGAGTTGTGTATTGGACCAGACGGTAACGGTACTTCCGGGAATAATCTAAGTCTATCTTCATTTAAAGTTGTTACTCAGATCAGGGGCCTGTTCCACCAAAACTTTGCACTTTTCATTAGGTATTCATTTACTAATATTGTGGGACCATAGGTATATAATTTTGCAAATGTAAAGTGTAATGTCATACTACTTACATAAAGTGCAAATTGTTCATTTAATATTTGACATTTTTGTTCCATCACAAATGTGAAAATGAAAAATGATAATAATAAACACGACAATAAAGAAAGATGTAATTAGATCTTACTATTTGTGCGTGTGTAGTTTATTAAATCAAAATGAGTGTAATAAAAGAGAAGTATTCAATTTTATTTGGTAATTCCGCGTAAAATAATATTTTTATTGTTAATATTGGAGGCAAGTAGATTCTTTTATACTTGCGTGAAAGTACTGTTTTATTGCTTCATTTACAGAGAAAAGTAAATATAATTCGTTGATCGTTGATATATTAAGAATCCATGAGGTTTTAAATCTCGCAAAGAAATATATTGATTTGAGTATAAAATGTTGAATCATCTAACTGTACTTGTATAATTACTTGATATACGTATAGAGAAAAATTCAAAGATTTATTGAAAATACTACTTACCAGGAAGATTTATGAAGCAAGTATATTTACTAAAATGTACTAGGAAAAGTTGAAATTTAATAAAGATTTTATGAATTGAAATACGTACCGTACGTGCTTATAAATTTCTTTAGCTGGTGAACTTTATACAGTTTTGTTGTAATTTTTTTATGTGTGAGATTTTATGCATTTAAAACGTAAAGTATTTTTTTAATCCGATGTTACTATTGTTATAAACTGACGATTAAATATTAGTGCTGAAAATTAGAATATTAAAACACATTTATCACTCAAACCAGTATATACAGTATTTAATACAAAAATAATAACAAATATAGGTGACCGTCGCCTGGCCGAACCCGGTCACGCGGAATCCTCCTTCACGCCGTGATTATTTCTGTAAAAGAATTAACACATGAGAAATACTCAGTGAGGAAGCAATCATTTACAAAAGGTTCAGGCATTCACACACCGTACACACATGTTGGCAACTACGGGCAGTACCGCTAGTTACTACGGAACCTCTGCCGCTTCGGTGGTGATCCGGAGACAATCCTCTTAACCAACTGGATCAGATCACTACAGCCCTAACTGCTG